>OY987299.1:18385400-18985400 GCA_963920635.1 Pseudeuparius sepicola | reverse complement strand
TAGGAATTTTAAACTCATCTGGCGAGTCAAGTGTGCCATGAAATTACTTCGAAACAGTTGGATGATGAACAGGACCACTCACAGCGTCGATGTGCAAAGATCCAATAAAAAATATACAAGGTGTTCTTCTCTGTAGCAACTCGAAATGCTGAATTTTTTAAACTTTATACAGGTCAAAAATTGAGTATATCAAAACCATCCCAGACATTACAAACGAACTAAGTCTAAAAATTCAGAAGCCTGTCAGTCAGTAAGTCCATATAAATTAAGGTGGATGGTGTGCCACAACAGGAAACGCACAGAAAATGTATCATCTTAGACAGTGAGTTTATTGATAAAGGTCCAACAATTTGAATTGTTTTTATTTGTTGGTTGGATGATGCAAAGAAATAAATTGCTTTTGTATTTATTAATATTTATTCAATGATTCCAGAGCACTCCTGACCAATATAAAGTTTAATAAAAATTCAGCATTTTGACATCGCCCAGAGAAAAAGACCCCGTACATTTTTGTATCGAATCTTTGCACACCAACATTTTGAGTAGTCTTGTTGATCATTCATCTGTTTTGACGGGATTCCATGGCACACTTGACTCTCCAGATGCCTTTAAAATTCCTATTTTGCTCAATTTTGACACCCTGCAGAATGGAACTCCCTGTATATTTTTTGTTCAAATTTGGTATACGGGGGTTTTAGGTTGTTCTGATTAACGCTGTGGTGTCAGATTTTAAATAACAAAATTGCTAAATGGTTTTCGTCATTTCTTACTAGAAAAAAAAAATGTAGTAGGCCTTGAAAATTGACACTTTGCACCAACGTAGAGTTTTTTGTGGCCTATATTTAGAAAAAAACGCGGCTAAAATCGGATGGAGAATACAAATTTTACGGGGGTGTTGATGGGGGGGTGTAAGATGAAACACCCTGTATATAAATGAAATTCGAAGAGTTGTAGAAAAGTGTTCGGTGCAGATGTTTGCAGACGATACATGCATTTTTAAGACAAGTCAGTCTAATGATAGTGCAATAATTGACATAAATAATGATTTAAATTTGTTGTTGAATTGGTTAAACTTAAAAATTAAAATTAAATATTTCATAAACTAAAGCAATGATCTTAGGCAAGAAACAGCATTTAGGAAATTTAGATATTGAAATTGGTGGTGAAAAACTTGATGTTGTAAATTCATTTAAATATCTAGGTATTTTTAATATTAAATTAAAGTTTGACGTGCAGCATGAAAAATTGATATGTAAAGTATATAGCATCCAAAGTTGGATGTTGGATATTTGAAAAGGGTAAGTCATAATTTAAGTTTATTTTTAAAAAAATTTGTTTATAACACAATAGTACTTCCACATTTTTTATATTGTTCGACAATCTTGTTTGGAGCTGATGATTGGGTATTTACAAAAATTGTAAATTTTACAAAATCGAGCTATGAGGACAATTTTAAATTTAGATAAGTACGTAAAATAAATTATATGTTACAAAAATTAAAATGGCTTAATGTGCGAAATTTTATTAACTATTTGACGTTCTTCTTTATATTTAAAATTACGAATAATTTACTTCCGATATGTTTAAAAGAATTTATTACATATAATTTTGATCACCATGGGCATTCAACAAGATTTAGAAATAATTTCCATTTGCAAAATTCAATTAAAAATGTTAGTTATAAATCCATATTTCAAAAAGGCATACTAGAATATGATAAATTGAATAATGACATTTGAAAGAGTGAGTGAGAGTGAGTCAAGTGAAAAGAGTTTTAAAAAATTTAAAAATAAATTGAAAAGTTATTATTTGAAATTACAAAATTAAGAGGTATAGTTTAGATAATATATATTATAAATACCTTTATATTATGAAATATTGATGAAATTATGTAATATTGTATATTATGTAGCCCTACAGAGAGCTAAATAAAAATCTTTACTACTACTACTATTGCATGGTAGGTAGGTAAGTACATTTTTAGAAAATCAACAAATTATACTATAGATACAAAATTCCAAAAAGCAGGAAAACAAATAATATAGTTAGATAAAATAGGTACTGTTATTGTATGTACCTTGGGGAAATTAAATTTTTCTTTAGATTTAGAATTCCATAGATGGAAGTAAATCATTTACCTACTACTGCGGGTACTACTATCACTTTTTGTTCCTTTTTGTCTCATAATAAAAATTTAAGAGCATAAACTACTCATCTGTATAATTTCCTATAAACATAGGATCTAAACCAAAATGCAAAATACAATTAGATATTCGTTATTCATGTTATTTCGAATATTTTCTCTTGAATTTTAAGGCCGCCGCTGCCTATTTTAGACAAGCTCTTTAGACGCATTTCAAAATATTATATGTAATAATGTTAATATTATTGCATACCTAACCTAGACAAGGCGATTTACGTGGATTTAAATTAATTTAAAGTGTACCTACTCATCCGTTACAAAATATTCCATTTTCTTTTTCCCTCGAATATTAGATGAAACAATATTTGCGTTTTACCTGTGACCTCGTTCAGCCTACCTACTGAAAAAATATTTTAGGAAAAACATAAAAATAAGTGCCAATAAATTGCCGCATTTGCAAACTTCTCGATGGGCAATATATTATCTGCTTTGTATGCAAATTATCATAAATTTGGAAAATGTCAAAAGTAACGTTAGGTACCACGGAAAAGCAGATGTTTTCTTCAAATGCTAATATACCACGAGAGAATATTGGCCCCAAGCTGTCTGGCCACTTCTGTTTGTTTGGTAAAATGATCTTGTCCATAAATATTCATTAGGTACTATTATTTCATTTTGAATGGTGCCCTCTTGATATGGTACATACATTTATGTTCATGTGTAGGAAGGAAGTGGTGCTTCCGCCTGAAATTTTAAATTGCCTTTTCCCTTGGAAAAATACTTTCACTTTTACGGGAAACACTATTTGCTGTCTTGCGAAATCTTATATTTAACTGTATTGGCAGTATTTTGAAATATCCGCAGCCTGTATTTTTTTTTCAAACTTTGAATAGTTCTTGATTTGATAAATGATAGTAGACAACTGGTACAGGCACAGATGACTGAGTTTTAAGTTTGACTGCTTTTGATTTTAGATAACATCCTTTTACACACGAAATGTCTCACATCGTACTTCTTACAACTATTCTCATGACTGTCATATACTCTAGTGAGGAATATGGAAAATTCAATCCACAGAGGCGTAAGTAACTAATACTTTTGGTAATTGATTTAGTAAGTATACCTATAAAAAAATCTTGTGTTAGGTCCTAAACTAATGGGACTCCCCATGAGTTCAATTAGCCCAAGCAGAAAGAGGATTCAAGAAAAAATAGTTTTCTACCACAATTACTATAGGACCAGGGTGCAGCCTTCAGCCGGAAATATGTTGAGGATGGTGCGTTCAAGTATGTTAAACATACGGGGACGGGGTTTTCGAATTTCAATAGCGAGATATAAATATGACTTAGGTATCATTTTCAAATTCGGTTAAAAGCCAAAACGTCTACTTCTAGAAATGGCACAAGGGAGCAGCAAAGGCAGCACAACGATGGGCTAACGAATGCCAACTTTTAATTCATGACAACGTAACAGGAAGGCACATCGATAACTATGGCGCTTGTGGACAAAACATATTTATAGCTACAAAGCAAGTTCCATGGTATGTCTGATCAAAGTTCCCTATAACTTAGAAACCTATAGTAGGTACCAGAGCATATAAAACAGTAATTTAACTTAATCTTGAAAAAAACAGGAGCAAATTCGATGACCAACCATTAAATAACCATATTCGGGGAATAGATCAGATATGTATTCAATTCAGGAAAATCAATTCAGAAATACAGAGTAGAATCAAGGCATTTGATTTTGTAATTTATAGAGTGTGGATACAAATTGTGGAATATTGCCTATATTTCTTAAAATATTCCTCATATCAAAAACATGTTTTAATAAAAGTGTTAGGGGAAATTATTATTATTATATATTATTACTACTAAAAAGGAAATAATTTCCCCTAACACTATTATTAAAACATGTTTTTGATATGAGGAATATTTTAAGAAATATAAGCAATATTCCACAATTTGTATCCACACTGTATTATGTGGTAGTAACTATATATTATATATTATATTTAGGCAAAGAAAAAAGCCGAAATTATTTCTGCTTAAACTTCATTTTTAGGTTGTAACTAATTACATCGAAATATTGCTCTTTATCTCTTTGAAATTGTAATCATATTCTTGTTAAGTTTGTAATACCTAGGTAGTCTCAAAAGTATTTAAAACAACTTTTTACAGTAAAACATATCCTAAATCATATCTATGGGATGAAAGGAGACCACTTTAAACGGTTGACTGGTTTGTGCGGTGTCTGAAGACATGTTCTTCATATAATTAAAAGAAAAATTAAGAAGTTTGTAGAAAATATAGATTTCTGTAATACTTCTAAGAGTTTTAAAGTCTTAATATCATTTTCTTCGAAACAGAAATTTTTTAATGTCATTTTTACGGAGATGACTAAAGTTACGTGACTACTTTACAAGAAAAGGTTATAATGGGCATAAGCACTCAACGTTAACAAAAAGAAAAAACTAGTAAACCCATAGGTACACGTGTTTCATGCTATTTGGCAATCATCAGTACGGTGTAACATTAACCAAATCAAAAGATAGGCATGATTTGGGAAGCAACAAATGAAGTCCAGGCAGGAGCCAACTGCACATTTGCAGCTTCAGTCAGCACATCCTCTATTTTGAGGCTTGTAGGTACTAACATCGCCACGGAGGCTGCTAAAGCGACCTGCGTGGAAATCTTCATAACCCAAGATACAATCAATAAGGTTGTAAGATTAGTGAGTGTAGATATATTTACAAGAAAAGTTGATAATGGGCATAAGCTCTCAATGTTAACAAAAAGAAAAAACTAGTAACCGCATACAAGTGTTTCATGCTATTTAGACCTGGAGATAGTGACAGATTTTTGGACGTGATTTTACTCAGTATGCCTTGCAAAGGGCATTATGTGGCACATATTCTTACAATAAAAAGGTATGAATCAGAGAGTCATCCTGGGTTCTTCAAGTGAAAAACTGAATTTTCAATTATTCGAAAAATATGCGTTTTGATATGATTTTATACAGACTGCCATGTGTTTTATAATGAAGTTCAAAATAGAAAATTCCTAGGAAGACCATAGGCTTACCGTTAGGGTGGGTCCAAAGGGCTATTATTGCCACGTGATCTTGTAGTTTAATAATAAATTTTTCCACGTTTCTAAACAGGCTGCCAATGAGAAGTATGCAAGTTCTTATTATGAAAATGCTGAAAAAAGGATGGCATAGCTTTCGCGCATGTCCAAGTACTGTTTAAATTGAATGTTATTTAATCATTTAAACGAGTTATTCGATGTAAAGTGTACTTGGACATGCGCAAACGGTATGCCATCCTTTTCTCAGCAGTTTCATAACAAGAACTTGCATACTTCTCATTGGCAGCCCGTTCAGAAACGTGGAAAAATTAATTATTAAAATACAAGATCATGTGGCAATAATAGCCCTTTGGACCCACCCTAACGGTATGCCTATGGTTTTCCGAGGAATTTTCTATTTTGAACTTCATTATAAAACACATGGCAGCCTTTATAAAATCATATCAAAACGCATATTTTTCGAATAATTAAAAACTCAGTTTTTCACATGAAGAACCCAGGATAAAGTCTGTCACTATCTCCCGGTCTAATTTGGCAATCATCGCTTTTCTTGTAAATACATCTATTCTCACTAGTCTTACATCCTTACGTGACTACGTTTGATCCGGTCATTTTTAATATTTTTTGAAACATAAGGTAACACCAAAGTTAAATTTCGATATAAATCATTCATAAAAAAGAAAGCTCTATGATGCCAACTTTTTGGAGGACACTGTGTAACTATGAGATTAGAAGCACTATAAGAATGGTAGAAGGATGCAATTTTTATTTAATTTTTATATGCCCCAAGATAACGTATATTTGGAACAACTTTATGTGATTAATTATCTATTAGCAGTGACTATATTCTTTCTATAGCCACTGCTATCAGTCAGAATAATAATTATTAAAATACTTAAAAATCTCTTTCTGTTGTGTTGAACAAAAGTTTAAAAAACCGTTTTAAAAATCCCCATTCTACGGCATTCATTATCTTCTCACAGGCTCTTCGCAGTGGAAACTTGGTGGTTGGAAAAGGAAGATTTTGTGTATGGGAAGAAAAACAACCTGACCCTGATGATTGGTCATTACACTCAAATGGTCTGGGCTGCGAGCCACGAGTTGGGATGTGGTCTGGCGAAGTGCCAAAACCCCGCGAAGGTGTACGAAATCGCAAAAAATGGTACTAGGATCCACACGAAGACCGTTCAGCAAGTTTATTATAATTATGTTTGCAACTATTGCCCTATGTAAGTAGTACGAATGTTTTGAAGAGGGACATATCTTGCGACTCCACCAAGACATAATTATAAGGTGGATGTTAATTTGGCTATTATTCGGTAATCGATAGTTTCCGAAAAAAGTGCATAAAAAGAGTTCAAGTACAAGCTGGTTTATGTTTTTTTTTCAAAACCTATCGATTACCGAACTAATTTCCTATAATGATAAGGTGCCCATTGATCTCAAAAAGCTTTTTTTCAAAAAGGACCAATAGCGTTAAAATCCACAAATAACATTTTGGTGAAGTCGCCCGGTGAGTCCTCTCTTTAACTCAACACTCAATAAGAAAAGTTTACTGGAAATGAAAACTATAATAAGATGTTCGATATTGCGTTAAGTTTAAAAGAACAAAGATAGTTAATAATTACACACTGACAATAATAATTAACTCCTGCAAAGTTCTGCAAGAAAGATGCTGACGGTGCTTAGGTTTACCAAGAACAAATAATGTCATATAATATCACATACCGCATTACATGATACATGATACAAAACGGCAGTTTAATGGTTGTAAGTATCATTTTCTTTATTGCTATTGCAACTTACCAGAGTAAGTGGAACATAAAGATTGTTCATCAAAGTGGGTACCATAACAATAATTTAAAAGATGGAACAAAATATCTAACCACTGGCGTGTCGGATTTAAGATTTAAGGTCTCTTTGAGCGGACTTGCAATTGCAATCTATCTTCCTTGGCCTACAGGGCCTTTTTCAGCGTGTACACTATTGGTAACTTAAAGTTACCAAGAGTGGGTTAAAAAAAAAAGAAAAAAGTTGCACATTTCGACGCTCTTGGAGACCGTTCAGAGAAATCGAAGATAGTTGAAGTCGTTCCTGAAATAACCTGAAAAAACTTGGAATTGGTCGTTTTCTTTTTTATTTAAGTTCTTCTACAATAAATGTAGAGACACAATGAAACTGGGTACGTTTGCATAAGTCGACATGGGCTATCACCAGGAATTCAGAAAATTTCCATGCCCACTAGATCTCCTTGATTTTATAGCCAACTTTTGATTTTCTTATGAGCGCCACGTATCATTAGTGGTAAATCGCCTTAACTAAACGGGGGAAAATGTCAATTAATGAATTTAATAAATTTAATAATTAATGTTAATGATTTAGAACGTTACTTTCATTGTTATGACGGGATTTCCTAATAATGAAAGACAAAACATATTATATAGTTTATATAATTTAAATTTGAAACGCTTCAGTCGCAAGTGATTTAACCATTTAAACCAAACCTGGTATTCATAGGAGAAAGAGATGAAGAAGAGAAGATGGATAATACTGCAGTAAAATCAAGTGACTGCATGCTGGCCTAACATAATATGACCAGTTCTTGCATAGGTTACTTAACACATAATTTGGGGAGGAAATTCACGCACATCAAAGCATCAAATATAGAAATAGTTTTGTGTCCTGGTGTAATATTGATGAGTACAATAATTAGTCGGTGGATAGGGGAATAGGGCACAAAGCCGACTTTTCGACTTAATTTTAGATCATCTTCAGGGATACAAAAAAAATTGAGCAAATTACATCACAAATCAATAACTACGATTAAAACATTAATACTTAAATAAAGTATAAGACAGGAAATCAACTTTTTCTAGAAAGGAAACCATGTGGAGGCATATAAGAACCTGGAGATCAAAAATAACAAATATCTTGTTTAAAGAATTGTCCATCTTACGTAGAATTAGGTAGGTAGGTAAATGATATTTGTATAGACGAAAAAAAAACATCTATACTAAAATCAAATAACTGATGTAAACAAGAGCACGTGTTATTGAAATATTAGCCAAAGCCACACTCGGGCACAACCTTTATTTAATTTTACTTTTACAATTATTGTGTACGTCAAAATATTTCGGAAAAAAATTATTGGCTTCATTAAAATAGTACAAAAATCAATAAAATTATTTGTGGCAGTGTCTAAATAGCTTAGACGCAGTGAAAACAACAAGATAAAACCGAATGAATACACTGGCGATCGAGTACATCCCTGATGTCAGGCGCGCGTCATATTTTGTGACCTATAGGCCAATCGCCTTATTTCGCGGAACGTCATCAAACACGTAGGTACTTTGATTTACGCCAGGCGTCAGAGAGTTATTTGATTCGATTTTTTTAGAGCTGCAACAATCTCGGCAGAAATAAAAAACTCGTTATAATTTTTTAGATGTAAAAGAAGTTTTATATACAATGGGCAAAAGACGATGAAAATCACACTAAACTCTTTTCATTTATGATTTTTTTTTCATATATGAATTTTTGAAGTTTAATCTGAACTAACCACCTGACAAAGCACCAGATCTTTTTTAGCCGCCTCTTTGGCCGCTTTAAAAGGTTGTCCTTTATCGGTTTATTTCAGGTTCCTGTGGCGAAAAACTCAATTAAAAATTAAATAAAAAAGACTAATTTCTCAGTCTGGCTTTTTTTTCAAAAAAATTAGGTATAGAGGTAGCTACTTTTATTTTTAACTGTGATCAATAGCAGGGTTGTTCAGGGTTGGGTATTAACAAATTAGAACCTTATAATATGGGATTTTGTAGCTGTGGCACTCGAAAAACCTATGTAAAGTGCAAATATTCCGAAAACTAACGATTTCTTGCTAAGTAGGCCAGTGCCAAAGCGGAAAATTAGTAACAGGCAATGATCGGCCGTAAAATAGGATAATTAATTTCATACTTACAATATAATTGCAAAAAGCTTATGTTTAGAGATATAGTACCACGTAGACATTTTTACTTAATACAGGAAGTTTAGAGTTTCTTAAGTTATGATTTTTTAAGGGCATCTAGGACTAAATATTTTTTAGCACAATCTTTGACAAAACCGTTCCTCAATCAACGACAAAATTCAAAAATGAGAAAGGTGTGGAAATTTAAGTTACAAACATCTACGATAATTTTAAATTTGATCCTGTATGTTAAATTGAAAGCCTTATAAAAAAGCTAATGTAGGAAAATCCAAATGACCCGAGAGAAAAAACCTGCATATCGTTGAGCAGCGGCGCAGATATGTTTTTTTTCTGGGGGGGTGTAAAGCAAAAAAAAAATATATTTTAAGAATTTTATTAAAAAGAATACTACGACAAACAATAACTTACCCATATTCATTGCTCTGAAATAACAACCCGGAATTTACTAACTCAAACTAACCCTGAATTTACACTTTATACACAAATACACAACATGCATAGACATAGGAGGTGGAGGCGGCGAGTAAAATAATTGCAAATACGGAATACGTAATACAAAAAGTTTTCGATAAAATAAGTAACCGCACATTCTTTTGAGTTTTATTTTTTATTATCATGATCCTCTGGGGGGGGGGGGTAATTACTCCCCCCCCCCGTATCTACGCCCTTGTCGTTGAGTGAAATTGTTTCTCTGCGCAGAGGCAACCGTCCGAACCGCCTCAACCGCCCGTACGGGCTGGGCAACCCGTGCAGCCAGTGCAAGCGCCACTGCGGGGGCAAGCTGTGCCTCAACGCGTGCCACGCGGCCGACCTGTGGGCCAACTGTCGTCGGCTGCACGCCACCTACGCGCACTGGCTGTGCGGCACGACGCACACTGCCAAGGGACGCGAGCGGGCGGCCAACTGCAAGGCCACCTGCACGTGCAAGCACAAGGTGCACGACTGACGAGGGGGGCGGGGTGTGCGCGTGTGATGGTGTTGTGACAATACAATTTATTAAAACGGCGGGCAATTTTTATATCGTTCAAACATAGTTTTTGACACTTTCAATTACATTCTTAAAATTACAACAATTAGTCTATAAGTGTACCTACCGAATGTCCAATATCGACGCATAGGTGTTAAGGGTAAATACTTGGGAATATGCACTCATCCCATTTCTGTTCAACATTCAACCAGAGCTTATATGTATACCAACAAGCAATTTAACTTACTCTTGAGAAAACAGGATCAAATTCAATGAACTTGACGCCATATTGGAGGAACAGAAATCACAGATGTATTCAGGAAAATCAATTTAGAAATACAGAGTATAGTATCAGGGTACTTTGCAATTTAAACTCAGTTCAACAAATGTTCATACCTACGTCACAACTCCCGTCCTTGTCTGACTCGTGAACAACGACCGATAACCGATACCATCGTATATTCATGAGTAAGTTAAGGAGTTGTGACGTAGTCATTGAACAGAGTTTATATACCTAATGTGATACTAAGTAGGTATACAGTTCAGTAGGTATGTAAAATTTGTTAAGGAATAGACAATTTTGTTAAATTAGCAATATTAGTTCGGTAAGAATAAATAAAAATATTTGTTGAAGCAACGAAAAAAAGCAAGTATATTAAATATATTTTAATAAGCATTAATTATTATTTTACTCTCACTAATTTATTTATTTTTAATTTTCTGTACTTTATACTTATATCAAGATATATTTTTTTATTGAAGCAATATCTACAAGCTTTTTGTAATTAGAAAAATTATAAATTAGTATGTAGGATAATTAATTTCATACTTGCAATATAATTGCAAAAAGCTTATTTTTAGAGATATTATATAGTACCACGTAGACATTTTTACTTTATAAAGGAAGTTTCGAGTTTCTTAAGTTATGAATTTTTAACGGCATCTAGGAATAAATATTTTTTAGCACAATCTTTGCCAAAATGCAAAAATGAGAAAGGTGTGGAAATTTAAGTTATAAACATCTACGATAATTTTAAATTTGATCCTGTATGTTAAATTGGAGGCCTTATAAAAAAGCTAATGTAGGAAAATCTAAATGACACGAGAGAAAAAAAACTGCCTATCTGCGCAGAGGCAACCGTCCGAACCGCCTCAACCGCCCGTACGGGCTGGGCAACCCGTGCAGCCAGTGCAAGCGCCACTGCGGGGGCAAGCTGTGCCTCAACGCGTGCCACGCGGCCGACCTGTGGGCCAACTGTCGTCGGCTGCACGCCGCCTATGCGCACTGGCTGTGCGGCACGACGCACACGGCCAAGGGACGCGAGCGGGCGGCCACCTGCACGTGCAAGCACAAGGTGCACGACTGACGAGGGGGGCGGGGTGTGCGCGCGTTATGGTGTTGTGACAATACGATGTATTAAAACGGCGGGCAATTATTTTTATAACGTTCAAACATAGTTTTTGACACTTTTAATTACATTCTTAAAATTACAACAATTAGTCTATAAGTGTAGCTACCGTATGTCCAATATCGAAGTATAGGTGTTAAAGGTAAATACTTGGGAATACGCACTCATCCCATTTCTGTTCAACATTCAACCAGAGCTTATATACCTACCAACAAGCAATTTAACTTACTCTTAAGAAAACAGGAGCAAATTCAATGACCTTGACGCCATATTGGGGGAATAGAAATCACAGATGTAGTCAAAAAAATCAATTTAGAAATACAGAGTATAGTATCAGAGTATTTTGCACAACTCCCGTCCTTGTCTGACTCGTGAATATACGACCGATATCCATCGTTGTGACGTAGTTGTTGAACAGAGTTTATATACCTACCTAACGTGCTACTAAGTAGGTATACAGTTCAGTAGGTATGTAAACTATTTGTTAAATTAGTAATATTAGTTCGGTAAGAATAAATAAAAATATTTGTTTAAGCAACGAAAAAAAAAACAAGTACATTAAATGAAAGAATGATTTCTGCTTTTGAGGTTGTAACTATACTAATAACAGCAAAATATTGCTCTGTGCTCCCTGTCTCTTTGAAATCTTATTGAGTTTGTAATAGGTTGTCTTAAAAATGTTTCAAAAAACTGTTTATAGATATTTTATATGCAGTCGTTTAAATTGTTTATACCTATGTATACCCCATACCTATAATATTTGAAAAAAATCAGTAAAACCTTTCCCATATCACTATTTAAGGAATAAAAGGAGATTGATGAACGTCTGGGTTAAATATAGTATACTACAAAATAATTGGTTTTAGCATTGAGTAAAGAAATAAATAGGTTTACTCGATGGTTTTAGATAATTTCAAATGATTTACATAAAAAAATTCTGCCCATAGAATACTGCTCATTGGGGGTGTTAGGGATAATAGGTACAAATAAAAACTATTTTTACTGATGAAGATGAATCCATATAATAAGTTTATGTTCGTTTACATTCTTCGCCAGGATAACATAATAATATTAAGAACTTAGAACGTTAATATACTACAATGCACAAAAACGTTCACTCCACGCCACTGCATTGCCCCGAATACAGCAGTCGTTAACGAACTGCCTAGATTACCACGCCGTCGATGCGTCTATTTGACAGAAATCTATTCCAAAATGGCGGCTGCGCACCGGGTTCGGAGAAAGTTGGCGCCAATAAGAGTTAAGCTGCTGATTGTTATATATACATTATGCTCAGGTTCAACTTAAGTACCTCTAAAATAGTAACGAAAAGTTGTAGTAAAAAATTGTTTCAAATTCAAAGCTTACCTAGGACATCAGTTTGTTTACAACTTTATTTTGATAAGCAGGTAAGTAAAAATTTTATTTACAAAAAAAATAAGAGGCACCAAAGCCATTTACAAACATCTCAGCCTACCCCTAAAAATGTCACTGCTATGAAATTGACTTGCAGTGGTCAAATTTGAACGTATGTTCAGAGTGTACAGGGTGGGCCAAATTGGACACTTTTAAAGGGAAACTCCTATTTTTAGTGGAGATAGACGAAAACTGATATCGGTGTCTGAGGCTGATTTTTTATGATAAACTTACTTAATGGCGAAAACCGCAAATCGATATCTGTCACTGTTTCTGAGTTACAGGGTGTTTTTAAAAAATGTGCATTTTCGAAAAGTGGCCGTAACTGTTTTCGGGTTGAAAATTTTGTGTTTCTGTAAAAACATTCCTAAAGCACTTTTTTTACGTAGAATCCAATGTTGCTACTAGATTTTTTTTCAAGTAAATGGTTTAAGAGCTACCGATGAAAAAAATTGTTTTTTAAATGGAACACCCTATATTTTTTCGCATTTTTTAATATAGCAAAAAATTGCCATTCCAAAAATATATAACACTTAATGATTTACTTGTAGTTATCAATTACTAATAGCTTTTATAATAATTTCATGTGTATAATTATTGGAAGCGCGCCCTTTCAACAAGTAGGCTTTGGACAGTGAGACAATGAAACAACCGTGGAAAAATGTTTACTGTTATCAAATTTTCAGTTAAGCTGTTTAGGCAGTGTACAGATTTTTCTATTTTTGTGTAGGTAATTTTTAAACTTTATAACATACCATCAATGAAATTTGCAAGTTATGAAAAATGGGATATAATAGTCTGTTTTATACAATCCGGGGAAAATGCAAATGCAGCGACCAATTTATACTACGAGCGGTATCTAGAGAGAAGACATCCTTTCAATTCAAGGACATTTTTACAAGATTGCGACAGAATTTGATTAATAGTGGGCGTCTTGAAAAGGATAGGCCGAAAAGGTGCGAGTTGAACAGAGATAGGTATTTTCCTTGGATTGTATAAAACAGACTATCATATCCCATTTTTCATAACTTTCAAATTTCATTGTGGGTATCTTACCTATAAAGTTTGTAAATTACACAAAAATAGAAAAATCTTTACACTGCCTAAACAGCTTTGACAGGTAACAGTAAACATTTTTCCACGGTTGTTTCATTGTCTCACCGTCCAAGGCCTAGGTACTACTTGTTGAAAGGGCGCACTTCCAATTATAGACATGAAATCATAAAAGCTATTAGTAATTATTGATAACTACTTAAGTAAATCATTAAGTGTTATATATATTTTTGGAATGGTAATTTTTTGCTTTATTAAAAAATGCGAAAAAATACAGGGTGTTGCATTTTTAAAAAACAATTTTTTTCATCGGTAACTCTTAAACCATTGACTTGAAAAAAAATCTAGTATAGCAACATTGGATTCTACGTAAAAAAGTGCTTTAGGAATGTTTTTACAGAAACACAAAATTTTCAACCCGAAAAAAGTTACGGCCACTTTTCGAAAATGCACATTTTTGAAAAACTCCGTGTAACTCAGGAACGGTGACAGATATCGATTTGCGGTTTTCGCCATTAAGTTTATCATAAAAAATGAGCCTCAGACACCGATATCAGTTTTCGTCTATCTCCGTCAAAATAATAGGAATTTTCCCTTTAAAAGTGTCCAATTTGGCCCACCCTGTACATAGAAAGTAAGGAATGAATTCATTTTCTCGAAAAGCGCCTCTTTTGATGTGGATACACGCATTTGTGACATCATCACTCTCCTAGATATGACGTCGTCAAATGACAACCTGAATTTTTGAGTGTGTATTATACTGTGTGCCATTAAATTTGATAGAGCATATTTGTCAGCATACATCACGTTACAATTATTGTCGAATTTTCGAGAAAATTGATGACATAAATTAGTTATGGGTATACAATGCGTTAGTTTATTTAGTAAAATTAATAAAAATCTAATTAATTAATTAATTGAGTCCTTCCTCAGCCTGGCAATTAATAAGACGATTATTATTAAATTCTCGTTGGACATTATTTCAATAATTTCACTCACAGTTTCTTGGGAATTGAATGGCTCCCAATGGTCTCAAGGCTTAATTAAATCCATTAGAGCAGGTTTCTTTCTGTGTGACCATCTTATTAAAAACGACGTATAAAAAACGAGAAACCATAGGAATCAATATGGAGTAATTCAGTAATTGAAAACCAGTAGGTATTCGAAATGAATGTAGGTACCTACCTACGATTTATTTGTCTTGAGTACGATGACCTAACACTATTTCCCAATAAACTGTCGGTAATCAGTAAGTCCAACGAGAATTTGATAACCGTCTTGGAGGATGCTGCCAGGCCCGGGAAGTAGGTAGGGACTTTGGTATAGGTATAGGTATAGGTACCTACCTACTCCAATTTCAACATTCGCATCAATTAACTATAGATTATTGTTCATTTTAATAAAATCTGGAAAATTTCCATTTAATTGTAACATGACAAAAATTAGAGAAATAATAAGCCCTATCAAAAAATACATTAAAAAATTGTGAAATTTAGATTTCACGAGGACACGTCAAAAATAACTGAGTCTTCAATAATTGATTTACAGAAAAATAGCCAGTATTTTAAACATAAATTTGGTTCCAACACATATTTTTGCTCTACAGATCAAACAAAATGCACAATATTTACCTTCTTGGAATATATACATGTATACTGGTGGCCGATAAAGACAGGCCACGGCGCTAACGCATAATCGCGTAGTCACGTGACCAACTTAGTTCTATATAATGAAACGCATTTTTGGAGATAAGTAGAAAAAACAAATTTCGTAACAATTTGGCAAGTTTTCTTTCATCTATTACATTTATTGGTTTTGTGCATCCAAGCTTTCTCTAATTGTTTTTTCAA
The DNA here is from genome assembly GCA_963920635.1 of Pseudeuparius sepicola. Lineage (NCBI taxonomy): Eukaryota > Metazoa > Arthropoda > Insecta > Coleoptera > Anthribidae > Pseudeuparius > Pseudeuparius sepicola. The sequence continues at coordinate 18,969,506 of OY987299.1, read as the reverse complement.
AATTTTCAACCTGCCTTAGCTGGCACATTCTCAAAAATTGTTGGGACATCACCTTCCTTTAGCTTAGGTGATATTCTCTATAGGTATTATCCTCCCACAACACATTTGTCCACTTTAATTATTGTTTCACTTTCTTGAAAATGTGTTAGCCACACATACTTAAGAGTTTTTTAGAAATTAAATCTCAGTTGGTATACTGTGAATAGTGACGAGATCTCTGTTGAACGGCAGCGTGAAAGACCGAATAGAAACCATATCAGGGCGTGGGTCGACAACGAAAATCCTCGAGTACGTTACAACACTGATTTATTTCGCACAAGGTGAATGGTGAATACAATAAATACACAAACCCGAACGTAGTCAACGGGAACGGCTTCCAGCCACCCGGACCGTCTGAACTCGCGGATCTCCCGTAAGCAGTTCACCCCTCTGTGTCTCAGGATCCACTGTACAATACTAATACTGTCCCATGTCCATAATAGTCCATTCCGGGTTCCCTATTCTGTGGTTCGGGGGAGAATTCCCCTTACAGCGCTCACGCGTCGGCGCGAGCGGCACCAATACTCCTGGACGGCACGGCTCCCACCCAGAAGCCATAATAACACCTGGGAGGTTCCCCTCCGCCTGGACACACGCGCACTAGACACAAACTTGTTTCTAAAATATAAACTAAGACGTTTAAAAACACTTTAAACATTGAAAACTTCTCAAAACCCAAGCTGCCGCTTTCAGTTATGTGACAAATGAAATTTAACGTCTGACTAAGATGGTCATGTGATTTTTGTGAGCCAGGGCCTGTCTTTTATAGTAGGCCTTGGCTCGATCAATCGGATCCTCAGACTCAGACTAAAATATTATTTATTTTTGTCTGAGATCGGATCGGAAGGCAGTGACATGAGTGACAGCTACACAGAATTAGAGAAGGAAGAACGCACATTGAACATTAAAATAAACAGTTCGGCGACCCATTTCCAGAGGGATCTGATGCAGGTCAAAAATAGGAAGCGCCTAAAAGTAAAAGTCCAAATTTAACAAGCTGAGGCCACGGAACTAGTAATTCGTTTCGTAGGTCCCGGGTTCAATCCCACAAGAAGTTATTTTTTTATTATCACTGCATTCTACCTCTTTATTTATCATACTGATTATCATTTTTAGTAATAATTGGACAATATGGTTATTATGAAGATTATTACTCACAATCTACTCGATAGTGTACCTATTTAAATTCAAAGTAAGTACTTACCTACCCAATATGAAATTGTCGGTAGCAGGAAAAATTTAATAATAATAATAATAATAATAATTCTCACCCTCACAATACTCCAAACTAGGAGTACCCCAGAAGCAACCACATGCTTGTGCGGGGGATTAATACATTGCTCGACACATAAAGCTCTTTTTGACCTCGCAGAGAGTTTTAAGACCCGAGGCAACACGGGCGTTAAAGAACCTCCTCGGCGAAAAAAGTGCGCTTACGCATTTGGCAATGTAAATAACTTTATTACTTTAATACAGCACACTTTTTTCAAACGTTATAAACAATATCAAGACTGGGATAGACTATAATATAGGATAGACAAGGATGGGACGTTCTTGTTGCTCTTTCTAAACAAAGCTTGCTTGGTGCTGTAGTTTTTATACATGTGCTGCCCTTAGGTATATAAAACAACCAGCAGTATGACTTACCCTTGAGAAATCATCCGCAAATTCAATGGCCTGGTCGCCATATTGGGGGAATAGAAGTCAAAGGTGTATTCGGGAAAATCAAAATACAAAGTAGTATTAGTAAAGTATGTGTGGTAAGCACAAGCAGGAGAAATTAGTGCGAAATTTAATACACATTGAGCTTTGACTCCTTCCTGGGATTCTTTATTTAAATCAGATACTACCACAAAGCACAATCTACAAAAAAAAACACACTCCACGGCACTGTAATATCTCTCATACAGCCAAAAAAGAACTGCCCAATCTCCCCGACACTGACACTGCATCCATTTGACAGAATCTATTCCCAAATGGCGGCTGCGCGAACAGGTGCGCAGAATTTTCCCACTATAGGGTGATGTTCTGTTGTTTTTATGCGCAGGTTTATATATGGTGCCGCCGCTCACCAGAGGCGCCACCAACAGTTACTTGACGTCACAACCAAGAAGGGCGCGTTACGAATGATTTGAATTATGCAGTTTTTAATTGCTTACCTATATTAATTACATAAAAATAAAAAATTGTTTTTTTCTTTTGTGAACTGTGGTTCATTTAATGGCAATAAATTTGACAGAATCTATTCCCAAATGGCGGCTGCGCAAACAGGTGCGCAGAATTTTCCCGCCATGGAGTATACTGGTTGTTTTATATGCGCTTCTTTAAACCGTTTATATTTATTACAAAAAAATTAAATATTGTTTTTTCTGTGAACTGTGGTTCATTTAATGGCAATAAATTACGTTTGAAAGTAACATTTTTCAAATTTAATTTTTGTGTAAGTTCCCCGAGATTCGCCAGGCGCTGCATATGACGCTGGCCAACTTCACATAAGTGATCTTTGGTGATAGCACAGACATTATCTATATAGGTCTGTGGTGATAGATAGTGATAAGTGAAACGTAACCTTTTTCTGTGAGATGAGAATGACAATTACATGACGGATTTTGATGTTTTGTAGGTGCATTACTCGACAAAATATCTCTTTACATATTATTTGTAATTGCGTCCACCACAATTTCTAATTTATTTTTTATACAAATTTAATAGAAAAAACAGTATGGTTCTCGTTGAGACCGACGTAGAAATGAAGAACGCCGACAGTCCCCCAGGCCCAGAAGCAGGAGATAACAAACGGGACGTTGATACGCAAAGTTTGCAGGAGATCCGCGAACAGGCAAGACAAATCGAAAAAGCGGTCGCCAACAAAGAAAATCGTTTCATTCTCAGAGTTTTGCGTTGTTTACCCAACACCAGAAGAAAATTAAATGGTATTGTCCTCCGCAGTCTCATCGGCCAAATTTACCCCACATCTGAACGAGAGGCCCTGTTAAGCTTCGTTGAAGAAGCCACTGGTGAGATCGACGCTGCTCAACCGCGGCCTAGGACTCCTACAAAATCCCCTGTACCCGAAGTTGACACGTACATCAACCTACTTATATTGGTTCGTTTGATAGACACAAGTAAGTTGGAAGAAGCCACTAGATGTTCGCAAGCATTGATGAATAAAATTACTAGTCAAAACAGAAGGTCTATCGACCATATCGCGGCAAAATGTTACTTTTATCACTCTAGAGTTGCTGAACTAACAAACAAATTAGAATCGATAAGAGCTTTCTTGCATGCTCGCTTAAGAACTGCTACTTTAAGAAATGATTTTGAGGGACAAGCTGTACTCATTAACTGCTTGTTGAGAAATTACCTACATTACTCTCTTTACGATCAGTCTGATAAACTCGTGAGTAAATGTGTTTTTCCTGAAACTGCCAGCAACAATGAGTGGGCAAGATTCTTGTATTACCTGGGCCGCATCAAGGCAGCACGTCTTGAGTACAGTGTAGCTCACAAACACCTTGTACAAGCCATGAGGAAAGCACCTCAAAACGCTGCTGTAGGCTTCAGACAAACCGTTCAAAAATTGTTAGTTGTTGTCGAATTGCTTTTGGGCGATATTCCGGAAAGGCAAATATTTAGACAGGCCAGCATGAGGCATTCACTTGCACCATACTTCCAGTTGACTCAGGCAGTGAGGATGGGAAATCTGCACAGGTTTGGTGAAGTTCTAGAAAATTTTGGGCCCCAATTTAGGCAAGATCACACATTTACTCTTATTTTACGTTTGAGACATAATGTTATAAAGACAGCTATTCGTGCAATTGGTCTGTCTTATTCCCGTATTTCGCCACAAGACATAGCTAGAAAACTTGGGTTAGACTCGGCGGAAGATGCAGAATTTATAGTTGCAAAAGCAATTAGGGATGGCGTTATCGAAGCTACATTAGATCCCGAAGGTGGTTATATGCGCAGTAAGGAAAGCATGGATATTTACTGTACTAAGGAGCCGCAGATGGCATTCCATCAGCGTATTTCGTTCTGTTTGGACCTGCACAATCAGAGTGTTAAGGCTATGAGATATCCACCGAAAGCTTATGGTAAAGAGTTGGAAAGCGCCGAGGAAAGAAGGGAAAGGGAGCAACAAGATTTGGAGCTGGCAAAGGAGATGGCCGAGGAAGATGACGATGGCTTCGCTTAAAAAGTTTTCTTGTGTAAATTTATTATGCTTACTTAATCATATTTTATAGCCCAATAAAACTTATTTAAAAGAATAGTATCTTTCATTTAAGAATGAAATAAGTAAAAATAAAGTTACTTTTTTTTGTTGGTAATACCTAATACCTCATAGTGGGTGTTAAACTGTATCATTGAATAAGATATATATATATATAATATAAGATATTCCAAATACCTTAATCAATGACTGTATCTTGTGTAATTTTTTTACTTTTAATTTCAAACCCAGAGATTTTTATGTAATGAAAGAAAAGTAGTATCTCGTTAGAAAATTTTTATTAATCTCAAATTTAAGTTAAACTTTCAGTCATACTGATTGTATTATAAATATATCAATATTTAAATATTAACTTTAATCTTTAATGTAACTACAAATCACTATATACAGTAAAACGGTGATAATTTACAGGACAGTAATTGTAGACATACTTATCGGCATAAAAAAGTTAACAAACAAAATCACAACAAAAAATAAAATTAATTTTATTGCCCGATACACAAAAGTAAAGACCTTATCGTGTATAAAATTAGTTCCATAAGGTTCTGCAAAAATATGTTAATATTAGTCCCTGTTTTATACACAATAAATTGAGCATAAAAGTTGGTGTACGTAAATATGTGGCTATAGAATCGATTTCAGCTTATTTGCCAAATAAAAAAATAGATATACCTACCTTATATAAATCTGACAGTCGAGGAACAAGCAGTTTTGTTTCTCTCTGCTACATGATACAATTTTCGTTTCTTTAATCTAGAGCCTAACTAATTTATACAATTTGCAAAATAGTGGAATGTAGCAAACATAATGTACGACTCTAGTGGGGGTAAGTATTCACTTTCTACAAAAATCATATTATTACTTAAGGCCTTTAAGAATCTTCAAAAAATCAATCGAACCAAAGATTACTAAAACACACGAAAATCGATAGCTTGATATTTTTATAGCAGTCCATAATTTATTTTAATGTCAGTGTATACATAATCACACAGTCTGTTATCGACACCAAATAACTATTAGCTATTTGATCGCATATAACTAGGTATGACAACTATAAAAATATGTTATGTTGAAAGATTAAACCAACAATTTATATTCAAATATTCTAATAAACAATATCTAGAGTGAATGATTGACATTGGTTTCAAATCAAAAACAACAATCTTAGTGTATATTCAAACAGCTACATAGATTTTTTTCAAATGGCTGGTTGTTATTATAGGAACCAAAAAGGCATAAAATTAAAAAAAATAACAATCAATTTATTAATAGATAATCGTCATACTTGTTTGTATATGGTGACTGCATTTATTTCGTAAGTACCACAAAACAATTAATATATTCTGTAAACAGTGAGATTCAAAATAAAAAAATGTAAAATAAACAGTATAAAATCTTAATAAACAAAATGATTAAAATAAAGTAACACCTGACATACTCGTTAAAAAAATGGTAGAGCAACAGAGGATTTCATGTGGTAATAAAATTTCAAATAATCCTAACAGTACTCTTCGTTTCCTCATCCTGCATTCTCATTTTAACAGTAGGCCTCACTGGATACTTTTTCTCTACCAGACAACTAAAAAAATGAAAGATGACTCGTGATTTCTTTCATACCTATTTTTAAATTCCATCTTTGGTCCAACATTGTGTGTTATCAAACGGAATTAATTGGACACATTTATGTCTTTGTCACAAATATTGATAATTGATTTTAATTGACATCTAGGCTGGCCCAGAAAATGGTGCGGAAACTCACTTGATAACCAAACACATACCCGACCAGCTCTGTCCCCAATCACTTCTTGTTTCACAGCGATATACGGCTTGCTCGATGGCTTTAGAGCTTTAGGACAAGCAGATATGGATGAGAGAGGTTTTTTTAATATTCACTTCCGGTGGAGGTTAAAGATTTTCGATGGTTGGTTGGTCTAAAACTATTAAAAGTAATGACGCATACGAGCAATTTCAAAAATCGCCAAGTTTGATTGATTCCAACTGTATAAACATACGATTTTTCGATTTTTGTGGTGTAGTTTCCGTAAACAATGCCTCGAAAAGATAAATGTGGGCAAATTCTTTACGAACACTATGCATTACAATTTACCGAATAATTATTTTTGTACACCATAATTATGGTATCTAAACTCAACCAAAGACTTCCATAATAACATTTTCTAGTGAGATATTAAATAATGGATAACGTCCTAAACGTATGGTTAATGTAATTTTCCAATTTTTGGATACGATTAAACTTAAAAATTAGAGCCCACATATTTTAGCCTTGTTTATGGAATTCCTAGTTAGCCAATGTGTGGCAGAGTGATAAGGATATTGCAGCAAGATTGAATAAAAGCAACAGATGGCGCTGAGAATTAAAGTGGCCCTGTCCATTGCCTAATTTTCTTATGTTAAAATGTACCAAAAATAGTTGGAAAACTTTAATTTTTACACAATCTGTATCTATTGTATTTCTGTTAGATCCTTATGCAAGTGTCAAGCATTGGCTTTTTGATCAGGAATTTGACATTTTGTAGAAAAACTCATTGTATAAGGGGGTTGCTCATCATATAAACATTTCTGAAATACATGGCGTTGTAGTTGTCTTTTTGAAGTTGAATTATGGCAATATCTCCTAAAATAATTAATCAAGCTGCTGGCCTGAAATCTGGCACTGCTGAGAATAAGCTGAAAATGTCAATATCCATGTATCTCACAGAGGACCTCACTTGCGCTATTCTTGAATTATTGTGCTTTTACTGGTAACTTTTTGGGTTTATCTTTTTGGTCTTGAAGGTCCTTCATTTTAGTGAACTCTTGTTTCATAACGATAAAATCAACTGTTTGGGGTTGAAACTGTCAAAACACCTGTTAATTACAACATTCGAAACATAAAATTTTCACCTACCGCTTTCAAAAAATGTTACGTTCAAAGTGAAGAAAAAATTGCCAAATGGACCTTGGTGAAAACACCATTGGTTTTCTTGAAATAGGGTGGTCCAAATTTTATCAAATCCTATTCCTTTCCATTCTGAAAGCGAATGATTTTTGGTTCACTGTTCACAGGGATTTTTTTTCTCACTTTAATGGTACAGTTGATCTGTAACATTTGAAAGCGGTAAGTGAAAATTTTATGTTTCGAATGTTGAAGTTATTTTGGGGCAGGTCTTGGCAATTTCAACCCATGTGGTTGATTTTATCGTTATGAAACAAGAGTACATTTTTGTTGTAGAATAAAAAGGTCCACTAAAATAATGGATCTCCAAGACCAAAAAGATAACCTCGAAAAAGTTACGAGTAAAAGCATAATCCAAAAATAGCGCAAGTGGCGCCCTCTGTGAGATACGTAGAAATTGACATTTTCAGCTTATTCTCCATCCCGAAAAATATAACAGTATAAAATTTCGATTCAGCAGCTTGCTTATTTTGGGAGATTTATTGTCATAATTTAATTGAAAAAAACTACAACGCCCTATATATCTCAGAAATAAAGAACTTTAGAACCTAAGTTTATATGAGCAACCCACCTTACAATGAGTTTTTCTACAAAATGTCAAAATCCTGAGCAAAAAATGGGACACCCTATATATAGTAAACAATACCAAGTTTAACATTTAAAATGGTCTGAAACCATACATAAATTTAAATTTCTTCAATGTGTTGAGTTAGATATTTTGTATGGTTGTCAAATGTGGCATATTCTTTATTCTGAAAATCGCAGGGGCGCACCATAAACTATAACCAAACATTTTCTATGACATTTCTTAACCACATCGTTTTTGAAAAATGATTTATCGGTTATTGTTTATCTTCCCTTCTCAAAATCAAATTTAGCTTCAAATATGCTAAAATATGATAAAACCATTATCTTCACAAAACATTATTTTAAATCAAATTCAAGTTCCCTTTGTACTAAAACTCAGTCCATTAAACTTAGAGTTTGATTGGGCTTATTTTTCCCCCAAACCCTAAAAATAAAATTACTACATCCTAAATTGGTAACAATCTTTGGTTTACTGTTTATATAAGGTATTAGAACTGGTTGAAGTGTGTCTCCTCTGTGCAAATTTTCAGAAGTCAGAGCCTAACTTGACATTTTATGGATACATTTTGACTTTCACCTTGAGTGAAAGATCTAGGAAAATAAGCGATAGCCGTGAATTCATTTCGTAAAATATTGTGTTTTATTTGACATTTATTGTCATTGTTATACTTATTATGTTGGTTTGTGGTTAATTTCCGCACAAACTTTTAATAGTTTATTTCAACTTTTTTTGTAACCAGAGCTAAATTTTTTGGGTGTTTAGTAGAATGTTTTTTATGTATACAAAAATATACACATAACTTTTTTCAGAAATCATGGATATAAGGACAATAAAACTAGGGTGTTCATGTTTCAACTTCTTTGGGGCTAATTAAAGTTAAACTATCCCTGAAAAAGTCAAAATATAACTTAAACTTTCTAAAACTTAAAACAACAATTGTTGGTTCACGAAAAGTAAAAATTTGTACAAATTGACCTGTTGCAAGCTCAAGCAACCAGTTATTCTACTTGCCCTTCTTGGGTTCGTAAGCCACTGAATTACGGTCTTTATTTCTGTCAGATATCCAACTAATCTTGTAAACTATGACAGCACCAATGGTACAGTAAAACTAACACAAAATTAGGCCAAACCCAAACATAAAAAAAAAGTCCTTTCTAGCGCGATATAGTTCCATACCCTCCTAAGAGTTAGTACTAAAAAGTTACACCACCACCAGCGTCGGGTTTCGGGGGGAGGGGGTGAAAAGGGCAGGAAATTCTTATTTTTCACAGTTTTGCGTGAATATCTAGTAAACTATGAGGTTTAGCGCAAACGTCATCCTATACACAAATGATATACATTAAATTCCGAACAACAATTGTTATATACAGAATTATGGTAAAGTGAACGGGTTCCATGATATGGAGGGGTAAAGATTTCTTTGTTTTTATTTCACGTAGTTTTTGTTGAAAAAACTTAAAATGATTACAGTATAAATTAGTAACTGAATAATGTATGTAGAATATATATAGATATATCTATGCATATATAGATACATATTACACCCATAGATTGTTATTTTTTGTCACAACATAACCTCATAAGTACCTATATGACTGTAAATATATCAAGTTAGTAGCCTTAGTTAATTTGTACTCACTTTTTGCCCTCATTCATTATAGCGTTCTGATTTCCATTCGTTCTTTTATGTCAAATCATTCCCATATCTAATTTGTCCTTAGCTTGTAAAAATGAGAAAGTCATGAATAGGAAGCTCCCCCCCTCCTTATAGATTGTCTTGCTTGTCGAATATTTTTCACGGGTGCCACATGACTACATGTGAAAAACAAGAAAATATATATCAAACAATCCTCATCGTATGCTTCTGCAGAGATGGATGCGTCCAAAACTGCGAGTGTCGAAGAAGTGGTCTATGTGCAGCAATTGCTTAGGACTTGCATGTCTCAATAGAGATACTGTAATCATCGACAACGATTTAAATGATGATTCGCAAGTGGACGAAGAACACGAAGATTTGTTTCCTCTCACCAGCCCGAGTGAACTATTTGGTGCTGACTGATAACGCAATTAATGATTCACCTAAAACTTATAACCTTTTGTATCATTTTGATTTCCCTCCCATTTTTTCAATATAGATTGTTTAATATATTTTCTTGTTTTTCACATGAGCTTCCTATTCATGACCTTCTCACTTATGAGGTTATGTTGTGACAAAAAATAACAATCTATGGGTGTAATATGTATCTATATATGCATAGATATATCTATATATATTCTACATACATTATTCAGTTACTAATTTATACTGTAATCATTTTAAGTTTTTTCAACAAAAACTACGTGAAATAAAAACAAAGAAATCTTTACCCCTCCATATCATGGAAACAGTTCACTTCACCATAATTCTGTATATAACAATTCTTGTTCGGAATTTAATGTATATCATTTGCGTATAGGATGACGTTTGCGCTAAACCTCATAGTTTACTAGATATTCACGGAAAACTGTGAAAAATAAGAATTTCCTGCCCTTTTCACAACTCCCCCCGAAACCCGATGCTGGTGGTGGTGTAACTTTTTAATACTAACTCTTAGGAGGGTATGGAATTATTTCGCGCTAGAAAGGACTTTTTTTTGGATGTTTGGGTTTTGGCCCAATTTTACTGTACTACAAACCAAACACCTTTCCGAACAAATTTAAACGATAAAATTTGGATATTGCATTTAGCCGGTTCGAAAAAAAGCGATGAGACTTCCCAACCACCGCGACACTACCTCCGTTCCGCTCGTCCCTCGGCCCTTACCGCCCTGCGCTACTTGTCGGCGACGTCGGGACTCGGCGCGGCGTACCGCAGCCCGTACGCCTTCCTCTGGGTGAGGTCGTCGATGGTCTGCTGGGCGCAGGTGTCGCCGGCGTGCGCCGTCGCGCCGCAGTTGTAGCAGCCGGGCGGGGGACGGGGGGCGGCCGCCATCGGCGGCGGGTAGCTGGAATACATGAGGGAGAAGTAGGGGAGCGTGTAGGTGGGGAAGCAGGTGTCGCCCGTTGCCGGGGCGGCGCCGGGCGGGAAGGGGTAGTGCGCCGTCAGCGTCGGCCGGAAGGCGGCCGTCGTGTACGGGAACAGCGGCCTGCAAGAAGAACGGGGGAAGGGGAGCGGTAGAGATATAGAATGGTGCGTAAAAATTTAGTCGTTACGTTGGCTGATGTTCAAACTTCTTCTAGTCTGTTATGGAGGTATTCTACAAGACGGAATTTAATAGAATCTAAAGTTATGGTAGAATGTCCTTTACTCGATGGTTTCAGCTAAATAAAATCATCATTTGTAACAGAAAAGTATAAATCTACAATTAGCATTTATTTCTTAAGACTGTTCTATAATCTTAGTTTTATCAAAACACTTTTTTTGCGAATATTTCATTTGTTCAAAATTTTGCACAAAGTTACATAATATCATCCACCATTATGGATCTTTTAAACTTCATATAACTTTATATAAAGCCCAAAGCAGTAAATAACTCTAATAAAAACTAAATGTTTTAAAAAGACTGACTCTATCGCACTGAGTGAATTGAATGTTTAGTTAAATCTGGACCGATATTAAAGACCCGAGCATGACGTCATATTTCATTATTGTTTATGGACTGGAGTGGCGCCACTCGACGAAAAAAATTGCGACTTATTCTAGGTTATAGGGGGGTATTCTGTGGTGATTGGTATGTCAGTTACTTATGTTTAAAATGTCCCAAATTTTAAATATCCAACTTTATTATGATTTGCCTTCTTTTTACGGTAACGAATTGTGTTTGCGTCCAGTATTTAGCAGTTTTATCTTATTAACACAGCTTTTATAGGTAGATTTGTTTGAGATAACATGAAATTTCCATGCACATGAAGAAAATGGTATGCACACTGCACATACCATTAGGTGAATTGCAGAAGAATAAACACTATTTTGGAATTATGGGATGATCTGATCAACCAGCTGAAGAAGCGAAAATTCTAGATATTATTTTAGAAGAGTAATTTGTAACGTATGCAAGAATGAAAATAGAAAATTTTGTTTATAGCTCCAAAGCAAACCAATATAGCCCTCCATATAAAGAAGAAAAAGAAAAATCGAATGTGTTTTGTGCTTACTTACACTACAACTAGCCATGGACTTCATTTCAAACCAAAAGGTACCAATAATGCTCCTGCTTGCTTTTTAGACTTGCTTTTCTTAAGAACATGTATGGAAATATGCATGTGAACTTGTCAAATTAGAGGGACATAACAAACAAATATTTTATTTTATTTTGGATATTAAATTCGTTGTAACAGACACCTTTGCATGTTTTTATTCTGTAAAAGATTCTGAAACAATCGTGTTTTAACATTAAACCACCGTGCAAATTTGTTTCGTCATGTGGCGCCAGTGGCGATCGCTTGAAACAGCGCTATGCACAGGTCTTTAATATAGTGTTGGTCCAGGTTAAATACTGCAAATTTTCTTTAGTCAAATGTCAAAAATATGTTCACTGTTACCTATTTAGCTGTTTTATGAAGCAACACAAGGGCCTTTAAAAACTTAAAAATTATTGAGTGAAACATTAAGATATTTCAGTAGAAATGCTTAAAGTGCCTTCAAATATGGGGTTTTAGATTTTGTTAGTGGATGAGCACTAAAAATCGAAGACAATATTTTGCTCTTGGAAGAAAATAATTTGTAGCAATTTCTAAAAAAAATATGGGTTAAATATTCTCAGAGAATGATTCTGCCATCGTCAAATATGTGGATTGCATTATTTATAAAGAGGATGGATGTTAAGAAAGAACCCTAAATTATGGAAAAAATCATCTTCATCTTGAAAGTTTTCCTATAAGCAGTATACAAAACTATTTAAAAATAAAACAAAATGTGTAAAAATTAATTCACGCGTAATAAAATGTTTTCAACATATACGTGAGCAAACTTAAATTTGCTTTTATTGTGAAATCTGCTCTTTTTATAGCAGTTATCCACATTTATGTCTTCTGATAGAGGAGAGTTCGCGTCGGTGCTTTTCTATGTTTAAAGCTCAAAACACTTGTAAACGAACAAATGTACTGCCCTATAGGCTTGTCCGACGTGCTGTCAGTTACTATCCCAGCGGCCATATTTACATTGTTGTACAACAATGCTTAAAAATAATTAAAATATTGAAGCTACTTTTAAAAAAATGATCAAGTACCCGATATTTTTTATTGGGAAAAATAGTTGTAACAATATTTAAATATCCTGCCACATTTTGGATCAATTAGACCCTGCAGCATGACCTAAAATTTTCCTCCCTATCTTAAACTAAAAATGCCACCGTCTCAATATTTTCAGAAATATCCATTTTCTGGTACCTCAGAGGACATTTAGGTTAAAATGTTTTTTTTAGCCCTAGGAATTACGGTCAAAGTTCATAGGGTGTCTATTGAAATATCTTGACAAATAAGCATTTTTCCGAAAACATTATTTAAAAAAAATTGCCATTTTGATGGGCTAGCTTCGTTTAAAAACACATTCAGAATACATGGCCTACTTTCCGTGATATTTTCAAAAAACTCGAATATTGATAAAACTTCTTTGGCTTGTAACTTTTTTACCGAAGAAATTCTTTAAGCCTACTTTATGAGAATATTAAAAATGCCACCGTTTAATGGGTGCTCTTTTAGCGGTTCAAAAAGTTAAGTCAAGGAGCAGACACCACCCCTTAATCTGTACCCTGATATATGGCATATGCTCATCTTTTCAAGTATAAACAAAATGTAAAGCTTTTTATTTTTTTTGCTAGGAAATCGCAGTTATACACCTATGACCCATGACTATTACACATTCCTACCTGTTTGGTGGGAGAGTCGTGAACGACTGGTACGTGTAAGGCACGGTGCAGGCGCTAAACTGCGGCCCCACGGAGCCCTGCGGCGGTGGCGGTGGTGGGGATCCACCCGCGGCGGACGGGTCCCCTCCGAACGGCGGCGGCGGCAGAAACTGCGGCCCGCCATTGACTAGCGGGGGGCCCCGGCCGGGCCCGTGTGGCGGCACGGCGCCGGGCGTGCTGGGAGGCGAGGCGCGCGGACTGCTGTAGGGGACAAAGAATGGCCTCTATAAAAGGAAACGTTGAAGTTGTGGATTTTGTTCGGTGACGAGAATTCCATTGGGTACATTATGATTTATAGAGGCACAGAAAATAAAGCTTACACGGCGGAAACCTGATCATCACGGAGCAGGAAGAATAGCTGGGAAAGATCGCGCCAAAAAAGATCTAGATCATAGATCAGATAATTTTTTAAAAAAAGATCTAAGATCACTTACAAATAGATATTTTCATACAAAAACGATCTTAGATCAAAGATCGTCTAAAAACGATCTGTTTAAAAAAGATCATTCGATCTAAGATCTTCTAAACGATCTAAGATCTTCCAAATGATCTAAGATCTTCTAAAGATCTAAGATCTTCTAAAGATCTGAGATCTTCTAAAGATCTAAGATCTTCTGAACGATCTAAGATATTCTACATGATCTAATATCTTCTAGACGATTTAAGGTCTTTTATAATATATTATAATAGTTAATAGATGTCTATACATACTTTTCCTAATTTTGACATAGTAAAAAAAAAGTGACATCTTTCAAAACCGGAGCAAGTCACGATACGTCCAATTTTACATAACTCTTCGTATAAAGTAAAATTTTACTCAACTGGTTATGTAAAGTTACTTCCCTAACTGAACTGGTTACGTGACTAATCAACCAGTTGATGTACCTATGGAGAATAGGCCGGCGCCCTACCACGGCACAATTTGTTTCTCCCTCCAATGAATCAAAGCCAAATGGGGTTGTTGCACTAAGTTAAAATAAAGGTGTAAACTTCTCTTTTCTAAGCGAGAAAACTATTTTTTCTTCCTGTATTCAAGTTTTATTCAAATACAATTTGTAACAAAGCCGCTATTGCATTTTAAAATATAAGTTTCCAACAGTGACGTCATTAAGCGGCATTCTAGGTATTTTAGTATTGTTTCGTCGACAAATTGGTAGTTGCAGTCAGTAAAACGCCATTCAGGACAGTTGTCAGCTTGTATGTATGTTTTTTGGTTCGTATTATTCAAGAATTCCCAAATATCTCATGAAATGTTTCACAACGACGGAACTGATCGACAGGTGAAACAAAAAAAGAAAGGTTATAATTTGATTTTTTCCACAAAAATCATAAGTGTTTTGTCAACGGAACCAGATAACCATTGTTGCTGAAAGAAGCACCAACATTTTGAACTAAAAATAACTAATTTTTCAAAAAGCCGCTTGATGACGTCGCATAAACAAAATAATTATTTCTGGGCTTAAATAAACTCAAAACGAAAAATCCAAAAATACGGGTCCGGTATTTTTGTTCATAGATTTCATTTTTATAATAACAAAAATAGGTGCAACTTCCCCATTCTTGAAAAATCTTTTTTGGAAAAGATCTTAGATCGTTATTACAATCTTAGATCCTTTGAAAGATCTTAGATATTTAAAACAGTCATACATCTTAAAAGGATCTAAGATCGCCAAATTAAGATCAAAGACAAGATCTTTTTGAAACGATCTTTTTAAAAAAGATCGTTCTTTAGTGAAACAAAAAAGATCTAAGATTGATCTGCCCAGCGCTCTTATGATAGAAATTACTTTCTATTTGAAAGTAATTTCTATCATAATTTCAGTTTTGAAATATATTTCTATTCTGAAATTTCGCGTTCCATATATTGCACAGGAAAAGCACTTGCCTACTGAAAAATTAAAAAATGGCAGAAAATCAAAGTACGCCGATTAGTATCAAATTTTGGACATGGGCATAAATTTTTATTCCGAACCTTTCTTAGTATAATTTCCTCATATCTATCGAAATTGTATTGGGCTTCTTAATAAATATGGTGTGTGAGCGCAGAATTATTATAATAGTTCTTCATTGTTCCAAAACCGAAATGGAAAGAAGAAGTTTTTTAAGCTAGCTCCCTGTCACGCACTACAAAATATTAGAGTGGACCAAACTTTTATGGGATATCTAGGTGTTCTGTGAAACAAAAAGAAAAACAAAAAAAATTACGTATGGAAACTAACTTTCCAAGAGAAAAACTTCTAAACCTGCTCTACCTTTCGCGAACCTCAACATCTTATTACTTGTCAAAAATAGTTGTATAGTGCCTAAATATTCTTCGTTATAAAATAGTTTTATCATATACCGTTTCATTTTACAATGAAACATTATTTAAGGCATTTAATTGGGATAAAATTGTTGTATTATGAATCGCCATGTTTAAATAAAGAATTCTTGTATCGGCTATCGCCGCCATTATGTGCAATTGAGTTGGGGACATAAACTAAATTGTAAAATGTGTCTTTATTATTTAGAGAATCATATTGTGAAGGGATTGCCATATACAGTAATAAACTATTCAAATCAGTTAAAAGAGTATTTTAAGAAAAAAATATTGTTTTTCATTTTACATAAAACCGAGCATAAAAATTTACCCAAATTAAAGCACTTCATTTTTTTCCAAACACATACCAACAATTTATCAGTAAAATTTGCGGCGCAACAAAATTTGTACTATCCAAACCTTCCAAATGATTTTATAAAATAGTTCTTAGACCTAGCTACCTTCTCTACCATTTTCACAACCGTCTCCATTTTTACAAATGCACAACCAGGTTTATTTCACGACAGGCTTAAAACATAATTTGGTACTATAATATTCTTTTAAACTGCTAAATGATAAAATGTTTCCATTGGGCGCGCAATAGCACCATTATAAAAAAAATATAATGCATTATACAACCATTTTGTAAGACTACGTGACACTAGAAAACCATTTTATAGTAGCTGTATAAAACAATCGTATAAGAGTTGTATACTTTTTTTATAGAACTGTTATACTACCAAACTGTTGTATGCTTGTTTCCAACATTGCTCTAGTATCCTTATATGCCATAAACAAGGCTGGCGGTCTGCAAGGGAGCAAATGCACTTGCCTACAAAATGACTCTTCGTCATTGGCGGGAATATGAGCATGGTTGCGGAATGTTTTACCTAATAGTAACGGAAATTTTTGAATTTTAAAAATTTTTTCGGGCAAATCCCGATCGACAATTTTTTTTAAATACCATAGAGTCCTCTGAACACATACATAAACAACAACAAAAAGTGGTGTATTGATCCATTATTCATAGTTACCTTTTCTTTTTTTAATTTAAAAATTTTCTGTAACATTCAAACCGAAATGTTCTGAAGATGCATTGAATCAATTAATATATTTTTGAGGTTAGTTTGAAAAATTATTGTCAAGCACAAACTAAATTTATCTTGAAACTATACAGGGTGTTCCTCAACCTATACGCATAAACTTGGGAAATTGTAGCAGAGGACAAATAATGGCCAATTATCGAGAAAAAATTTAATAAAATATTTTTTGTTTTGGAGATACAGTGAAAACACTTTTACAGATAATAAAAAAATTAAGAAGATAACAAGTCATGGTAGCACGTACGGTATTTAGCAGTACTCTGTTGTTAGCTGTCTTCAATGGCGTCTTAGCTATAAGACGCTATTCGTGTTCATTTTCACGCGATTAGAACAAAATTATGGCACGTAGTTTCGTAAACGAAGAACTTATGGACATGGTACTAGCATAGGTAATGGAGAAGCACATCAAAATTTAGTGGCTGCATCTCATCTTTGTGCCCAAAGATTTCCTCAAAGATTACATCCAGGAATTGAGTTTTTTTGCGTGTGATTCAGCGAGGCAGAGAAACTGGCAAAAAAAAACAAAACTAAACGGGCCGATCGTGTGGGGCCTTCATAGATTCGCAGGGCACAACTGTGTATCGAAAATCAAGGAAATAACTTTGAACAGTTATTATGATGAGCTAAGTTCATTTTTATTTTATTACACTAAATTCTAGTTCTGTGTTTTTAATTTGAAATAAATTGATATAATCTCCAAAACAATAAATATTTTATTCTTTTTTTTTTCGATAATTAGCCATTATTTGTCCTCTGCTACAATTTCCCAAGTTTATGCGTATAGGTTGAGGAACACCCTGTATAATGAATAAATGTTATAAAGTAATTTAGAACAAAAACCTAACTCTCAAAATTAGAATCTCAATTTTCGATTGACTAAATGATTTTTTTTTTAGATTCTTGTGAGTACGTTTCAAAATAATGCTCATAAAATGGCACAATTTTGTGTACATTACGAAATAATTATAACATTTGTGTTTTTACCCATTCCTTTCATTTAAAAATTAAATAAACCCTCTAGCATCCAGGCTGAGTTTTAAATAGTATGTCAAGTTGTAGTGTTATGATTCTACGTTACATCACATAAAAGATAAAAAATCATTTATCTGGCACGATGCCGTCAATATTTCCCCATATCTAGCAAAATTTATTTGTTTCCCTATCAGGGAATATAAACTGGCAATATAAATCCATCACTTACCTATTACTGGATGAGTTTGAGAGGTACTGGATACTGTCGTTCTCGTTTATCGACAGAGCCTGGATCTGATCGTTCAGACTTGGCCGGAGTTTGCTCACTCCCGGGAAAGGGAACCTGACCCCATTGGGAGGTTTCATTTCCACCTTTTGTGGAGGGAGCCACGGCTGCTGGATTGCCGTTTCGTCCATCAGCATTGAAGGTAACTGTAAATATTGAAAAAAAAAACAAGAAAAATATTGCAACATAGATAGATAGATAGATAGATAGATAGATAGATAGCTTTATTTGTTCCAAACATTTACAATGGGACTTGTTCCCTCAATCGAATTTCGATATTTCTTACTACTAGAATGAAATTAATCACATAACTCTTTAATAAAATCTCCCTCAGCATCTTTCTCGTTAATACCTAATTTTTTTGATATAAAAATTTTAAACTGCGCGCCTTAATTTGGAGCAATAAAATTGCGTTTGCGACGTTGCCGGTTATACTAGTAATCGAAGCCCCAAAAATTATATCTCTGTTCTAATCTCAGACGTGCACATTGAATCGAAATCAATTCTCTCAGACACAGGTAGTTGTTTTGTGAGTCCTGTGTCGTGTCTAACAATCTGTCATTCTCTAATGTAAACCGAACTAATAAACTGTTTTTCTGAAAACCTGCAAAAGTTAAAAGTTAAACTGTATACTGTATGCTGATTTGAAATCAAATTTAATTGGTCTTGTAATAAGGATGGTGCTAGGCACCTATTTAATATTGTCAGTATTGTTACCTCCCTGAAGAACTGAAAAAAGTGATAGATCCCGTAATTGAGAGAAAGGAATATTTTGGTCATCCGGCAAACCTTCTGATAGACATTTTCGGGGATGATAGAAAACACATTCGAAAGTTAGCTTTAAGAATAATTACAAAATGAAGATCAACGGCAAAAACAACGATGTCATAATATTTAGAGTTAATAAATTAAATTTTTATTGTCAAGATTATGTATAGTTGACTGACAAAATGTTGTTATATACTAGATTTATTTAGGTTTGGACAACTTACAAGTTGCTGATCATTCTGCAAGTAACTTTTAACTCAAAAAAGGGAAAAGCATTGCGATTTTGACATATTATTAAATTAATAATTGATATTTAGATTATTTTTTTATTTCTTTTTATGGCCTCTCCTCTTTTCGAGCAATCTAGCCACTATGGGGCGACATACGGTGTCAAAGCGTGGGGTACCATGAAAGACCCACCCACTCATGCACTGCTGCCCCACCCCCTGGGGTCATGTGTTATGTCTATTTGGTTTTTACCACAAAATTTAAGTTAGGTAAATTTTCTTTTTCATTCTTCACAAATCTCATATAGAAACATATCGATGTTGCCGTAAATCGTGTCAACGTCGCAAAACAGTAGCCAATCAGCTTTTTGGGCCCGTTACGTCACGGGCCCAAGGAATTTGAATTTCAAAACGTCTTTAGGGCATTTCCCGGCCGGAAAAAAATGGGAAAAATATATTTTCGTGTTTTATTTACTATTAAGATTAAGATTCATAATCAAAAATAAAAAAAGTGTGAAATAGGTCCATTAAACAAGTTAAAAAAACCCAACAGGGCTGTTGAACAGTGTCAAAGGAGAGAGAAAAAAAATAACAAATAATAATAATAATAATAATAAACCGACAGAGTAAAAATCTGAACGACATTCAGGCACATCGCTCGATAAACAGCCAGGGGTACAAGACTAATCTAAATGTAAATGCTAAATGTTAAGTATTGCAATAACAATCAACTAGAGATGGACAACGGAAACTTTCCAAGTTGGGAAAGTTTCCATTTTTGGGAACTTTCCGGGAAGAAACTTTGAAGGTTTAGGAAACTTTCCCTGAAAGTTTTGGAAACATTCCTGGGAAACTTTCCCGGAAAGTTTTCCGGGAATTTATGTAGAAATTTTAAATTTGCCGCCATAAATGCCTGGCCAACATTCATGACATAACCTAAAAAATACAAAAAAGAACAAAGAAGAATCATGAACAACTGTGTGCTTGTGCTATAGACCACAGATAAAAAATATTTTATTATATTCTATATACTTTTTGACTGAAATTTAATAAGTTTAAATTTATTATATTCTTTCATATTTGGTTTTATCTTTTTTAATTATCTATATTTTTTTCAGTTCTCTATTTTATTATGTTTACTTTTGTATACGGTGACACAATGAAGATGTTACTAGCGATTATCTCGGTAATTTTTAAGATACATTGGCTGTTCAAACACTAAACTTGTGTTGTTTTTCCCAAGAAATTGAATGCCGCCAAGAAAAAAAAACAGTTTAATTTCAAACAAAAAAGTTATCGTCAAATTACCATTTTTTTAATTAAGATGGCGATTTTGTTGCAATTTTTCATCAGACTAGTAAAGTGAATAAAAAATCTGCACAACACGGTTGCATATCACTTTCGGTTTAGCGGAGGCAATGTTTTTTTTGCCCCAGCTAAATCTGCAAAAATAATAGTATTTTTTAACAAAAAAACCCGTCACTTCCTACGTTTTTTGCTGTAGGTAGTAATTAAATAATAATGATACTAATAATTTAAAATCTGAAAGTGGAATGTTGAATTATGATCATGAAATAACAATTATACAAAGAAAAATATTTACATTTTGTGATATTATACTTTTTCTGCAATATCTTTAACAAATTTCACTCAAAATATGACATATTTGGTATTTTTGGAAAGCTCTAAGTGTGACTAATTATTAAACTAAACACTAAAAAAAAAGAAGACTGGAAACTTTCGGAAATTTTTGTTGGAAACTTTCTGGGAATTTTCGTAAAGTGGAAACTTTCCCATCTCTACAATAAACAGTACTTGAAATTTTAAACATACCATGTGTTTGGTCTTATTGAACAGATAATGACACAAATATACCAAAATTTCTTGAAACTCTCCGACTTTTATTTTTCCGAAAATTTTTGCATCACTAATTAAAAGTTTAGCTGCGTTCAATGCAATAAAACTACGTTAAATTAAATAACAAAATATTCCCCAGCTCTGCTCATCATACTTCTCCCAAAATACCTTAGCATCGCACAGATCTTCGTCCCGCACCGGCAGCGAAACTTCCTGACTAGACTGCCCAAAGGGCAACGGCAACGGAGGCGGCGCCATCGCCTCTGGCATGGCCCCGGGTCCCACCATGGAGACCATGTCGACCGGCGGGGCCCCCGGTGGCGCCAACGGCGGCGGCGGCGGCAAGCGCACGGTCCGGTGGGGCGACGAGCAGCGGCTCTGCGCCGGGGAGACATCGCGACTCATCAACGGGGAGGCGCAGGGCGGCGGAGGCTGCATCGGCTGCAGAAAGGGGGGCACCCGTGAGGGGGGGGGGGGGTTGGTTGCATATACGCACACGGTCGAATTTCAGCCGTCCTAAATTTGACTTCGTCGGAAGGCATTTAACGAACTTTAATTTAAGTAAAAAATCTGCTTAAAGTTGAGCTTAATTTCTAAATCAAACTCTATATAGTATTTATTACCCTTTCACAATTAACAAGACAACTTAAAATCATCGAATTGATAAGTACTATGGAAGTCGCACAGGTGTGAATTTCATTGTGTTTGGATGTCGACTGATATATTATTAAAGACAGCTCACGGCTGTCACGTCTGAGACATTTTTGGCGCACCATGCGCTTTCCGGAGATAAAATACAATGCAGAAGTCTTCCTAAATACGTCAATCAGGCAGCCAACTCTAGAGAGAGATAGGTTGCAAATGGCAATAAGTAAGACAAGGACGCGTAATGAACGTGTCAGCTGATTCAGGCAAAGGATGTATAAAGGAATGTTGCATATTAATGGGCAAATTCAATGGGCGTGTTCCGTAATTCTCTTTATTGTATGATCTGTATTCTGTAATTCGGGACTTGTTTGTAGGAATGAGAATTTTTCCCTAGTTCAATTCGATGTTTTGAACAGCATTTTGAATATAACCACAACCACAACCACATGTAAAAGTTGCACAGAAAAAAAGTTATGAATTAATTTAAAAAAAAATTACATGGAAATTTTATGTACCTGGAAGTAAATTGAGACAAATAAAATACAAATTGCAAAATAAAAGTTTATTTTAAAATAAAGGCGGAAAAATATCTAGGATAAGGTGTACATTTTCATCTTTAATTTCTTATCTTAACTGATTTATTAATTTTAAAATTCAATTTAATAGGAAAAACATCTAAGACTGGTAGCTTTTACATATTTTTATATAATTTTTAATTGTTTAGGCATCTAACAAAAAGATATACAAATAAGTACCTTATTAAAGGGTTCTGGTCCCTCAATTTCCGTCTTTGATGACGAAGAGCTAGGTTCATTAGCACAATATTTTACCAGTTTTTTCCTTGATAGTTTCTATCATAAGATGACTTGGAAAGTAAAAAACTGTAGTAATTACATACTTTTTAAGTTTGCGTTGCCCAAAATTCTCTATGAAATCGCTCTCAATAAAATGTTGAGTATAAATGCAAGTAAATACTTGTAGACAGTACAAAATTTTTCCTTTTTATTGCTGCAATTCACTTGTCACCTTATCTCCTGGAAAACTGCAAAGTTATTAGCAAAGATTTTTAAAACTTAATAAGACTTACGAATGAAAAGAAACCCCACTATTTATTCTTATTATTTCCGCCACGTTTGATAGGTACATCCAAATACACAACAGGAGTTGACCATCTTTTTTGTAATCTAAAACTACAACAGAGAAAATATAACCACATAGCTAAATTAAATTTTCTCTCTGATCTAAAAATATAAAACCAAACACCAACTAAGAAAACTCAACGCAAAACTACCACCACGACACGAACTCAAATCATAGTTATTTATGTACCAAGGCACTGAAGTTCAACTTTTTATGACTCATGTGGAATTTAGTTGCCGAGGCCTCTGGCCGAGGCAAATAAAAATAAGGGATCACCCGTCCATGAACCGACTACGCGCGGCATTGCTTGACTTTGACGATCACTCTACCTAGGTCAAGTAAGACAAGACTGCATCTTCGTACAGAAAAACCAAACAGCTGCTTCTTGTGCAGCCTACACAACAAATCTATTGATATTTAAATTTACTAAAATGTAATGTAGCCCATTATTGTACGATTTCTGTGCTTTTAATGACGATTTTGGGACACTTTACTGCCGATTTTAAGAAAAATATATTTATTGGGACCGAAGGAAATTGACGTTTGACCACGGAACACGATTGAAGCACAGGACACAAAAAATAGAAGTTAGGACAAACAGTTTGATGTTGTACCTATTTTGTGTTATGTGGTTTTTGTCGGAATCAGCTGGTTTATTTACTATTTCACTTACTCATGTTTGGCTGCCAGTTTCTCTCTCTATACTCCTTCCATTTACTTGTCAATTCAATGCTTAAAATAGACAGGTTGCAAAGTGTACCTGGTTTTTATCAAGCAACCTCCAAAGTGTTTGCGATTAATCAAAAAATTGAATAATAACTTTTCAATAAACTCAACATTAAATTTTTGTGATACCTCTGGTGCTCCACAGGGAATTCGCGGCCAAGTCCTCATAGGCATCATGTAATCCATATGAGGAGTTGGTATACCTGGAGGATGCATGGCAAAGTTGGCTGGTGGAATTGATGCCCCGACCGCAGAGGGTGGCTCATGTATGTTCTGTGGAAGTTTAACGAGGATATGAATATACCTACATTATAACTGGAGATTAAAAACACTTATAAAATAAATGAAAACTTATCCTATAGTACCTGTTTGTGAATGCCCTAGTTAGCCAATGCATCACACTGTCATTTATACTTACCTATCATAGAAATATAAAAGATTATAATATCTACAAGGAATAGATATTCCCCAAAATAAACTTGTCCAGTTATTTTTTGGTACATTTGAATATAATTTACATTACAAGAGTGGAAAGTAATGTTTAGCAAGTCGAGCCAAGTTTGGACAGACCTGCAAAACACTTTCCGATAGTGTAACGTACAATACTTTTTATTGACGATAACATTGATGCAAACTAGGGAATCCGATCTCGGGATCATGGGATCCCATTATTATATTGAGATTTTTACATTCCCGATGATCTCAGCATTTACATAAAAAATCCTGGGATTATTTCACACTGCGAAAATGCAAAATTCCATTTGGATGAAGTCTTTAGAAGTTGTTTTAATTTAAAATTTTTACTTCATCTACATTTCAAACTGTTGATGTTCTTTTTTGCATTAGTATCCTCTTTTTTTAAGATTACAAAAATTAACTACACGTTATTTATGTTTTATTTTTGAATAAACACTTAAGATGCAAAAACTACCTATTTAGTAATTAGTTGTTCTAAAAAATTCGAAAATAATTCTATTACGGAAATCCCGGGAGTCGATCCCGAGATCCCAAGATTTAAAATCAATCATCCCGAAATTTTGTATAACACCTACTTGCACTTTTGAACAAATATTTATAAGTATAATAGATTTAAAATTATGGCATTAGGTATATTTTATTGTTTGAAACAATAACACAAACTCGTTTCAACAGTACAAAAATCAAGGCAGATTTTTCCACAAGTTTTAGTTGTTTTCACACAGGGATCAGAAAAGTAAAACAGGGGTAGAGAAAGTCACTTTTACGGTACCCTGCTGCTTTTTCCCTGATGCCAAATAAAATGTGTCTGATAAAAATGTTTATTCAGGCAGAAAAATTCTCCAGAAATGATTGCTGATATTAGCGGTATTTTCAGAGCGATTCCAAACTGGTTCTAAACTAGTAACCAGCAATGTGATTGCCTCAAGAAATTCTAAAATTCAAACTCGCTAATGATATTGGATATTGGCAGTTACTAGTTCGGAACTGGTTCGGGATTGTTCCACGAACATAGCTATAATATTCAATATTGGTTGCGTTCAATGCGCTCCCAAATCTATAATCGCTGCCAGCGCTTGACGTCAATGTGCATTGAACGGGCAGAAATGACAGCACTAGCTATCGCTGCCTTCGGTTTGACAGCGATTTCATTTTTGCTAGATTTTCTTTGTAGTGGACTTATCATGTTTCTATCTTTTTTTATTGTTCCTGCTCTCTCTGTTATTCTGAAATGCTTAACCTCGAAATTCTTGTTGGGGTATCGTTAATTTTGTCCAAAAAAAAATTATTCACTCAATAAATAAATAAAAAATGGAAGGTTGGGAAATTGTAAGAGACAATTGTGGAAAAGTGGTTATAACTGCTTCTTGTATCACCAACTCAGTGCAGTTGTTTATTATTTCTTGGTCGTCAGTATAAAAATTAGCCAAAATGGTAAAATATAGACACAGAAAATCAAGTTATTTTAAAAACGAAAATAGAAAATATCGAAAATAAATACATAAACCTAATCTACAAAAAAAATCTGATGACAGACAACACCAAGTTATAAATTGGTCGTTCAACGTACCACGGCAGCGATTACTGCGCTGTCAAAGGTTGACAGATAGCGCTACCTAGCGATTATAAAAGTTCGACCTGCATTGAACGCAACCAATATTTCTTATGACACTATCACACATTGGCTAACCTACTATCGTTGACTGACATATTAATAAGACTTCTCATGGCTATAGTTTTATGTCCTGGAAAGTAGATGGCGCCTATGGTCAACAATGTATTTTGCATTGTATTTTGTCTCCGGGAAGCGCATGGTGAGCCAGAGAACTGTCAAACATGACAGCCGTGAGCAATCTTTTTTAATACGTCAGTCAACGCTACTGTGGTATCAATGAAAAACGCTGTAATCATTCTAAAGCTTTATTTGATGGTTTGACGAAAAAAGCGTAAGTGCATTTTGCACTGATTTGCAAGACACAGAATGGATAAATCAATTTACAGCCATGACACAAGTTATGGGGCTATATCAACTCATCTAATTTTTAGCAATGATGAAAAATGGACAAACCTCGGGACAAACTAACCTTTCGTTGTTGCACCATGGGGTACCCAAACCCTGGAGGATATCCAAATGTGTTGTTGGTCTTGTTGGGAAGCCTTTCCTTTTGCAGTTTGCACAGCTGAAGCAGGATCGTACTAAAGAAATCCCTTTGTTCAAAACTAAATGCGGGGTGACGAGACGCCATCGTGAACAGCAATAACAATTCACTTTGCACTATATCATCCTGCTCTTTCGATATCAGTTCTTGAATATAATCTGTCCTCAGGAACATTTTAGAATACCAATTTGCTACACAATAGTTCCTAGATTTTAAAAGAGATAGGTTTAAAAGCACTCGATGTCGCACTGTTTCCTCGTATAAGCTTTGATTATTAAATGTCACATCGTTTGAAAGCTTCTCCAAGTCATTCGCGTAAGAGGCCTGAGTCCTAAGCTCTTGGTAGGTGTGCTTACCCAATTCTTCCACACAACTTCCCAAGAATCGCAGTTCGAAAGGAACTAACATATTTAATAGTTCGCACAACACATCTATCCGTTTATAACTATCCAAGTCTTTAAACCATGTTATAACTTCCTCTTTACACACCATCTCCAGAACACATTGATGTCACAATACAAATTTCTGGAAAAGTTTACTTTTCTTTACCTGGACCATTTTGTGACATAACCTACAACATACTTACGTCCAACGCATTCAAAATCATATTACAATGCATTGAAGACGATTAGCGCACATCTGGATTTAGAAACCACTTTAGATATAATTAATAAAACTACTACAACTAATATTTAATATACACAAAACTGTTAATTTATTTTTGAAACCTATGCTTATGATCTCTGTCAACGGCTGTAGGCAGATAGAAGACTTGACCGTGGAAATCACCCTTTTATTTTATTTATTTTATTCGAGATAGAAAGGCATTTTTTGATAACAATGCGTTATTTGTGATTCCCCCGCGTTAAAATATCTCACTCAAATATTAAAAAAATGTGATTTGGAAAATGGTGCACACTGGCTGCTTTTTGGGGAACTATCAACTATCAACATCTGATAATAATGGCGGCAAACTGAAGCAATTTAAAAATGCCCCAATTATTTTCTCGTTTTTTTTTTTATTAAATCAACTCATTAGCCCAAACATTTTCGGTAATTATTGAGAATTATTAGTTACGAAAAGTTAAACTAAATTATGTTGAACCTAAATCCTGAATATTGTTTATGTCTAGAACGGCGTAAAAAAGGAAAATTCTTCCATAGTGCTGTTCTGGTGCCGTTTTGTTTGTCAGAATATTAGGTTTATGTTGGCAATTTTATCACGAGTATTAAACTCTGATTTAATTTTACTCCAAATTTTCATAAGAAATCCTCTGAGGTACCTAATTAAACGGACCTCTTTTTATTTAGGATTTATGAGTCATTTAGAATCCAGATCCAGAGACTTTTTTGATGGCAGATCTCTGTTATTAGAATCACCTAATAACATATTGGTTGATATTCTAAATGCTAAAGACGAGCCCACATCGCGCCCGCAAAATGCGGGCGGTAGTCGCGCTGGGCGATGCAGTTGCCCTAAGCCAGCCTACCACACAGTGCAACTACTTCTATGATGCAGCAACGGACATATTATTATAGGTCTGTGGTTTCAATATTGGATATGAGAACAACGACCCCGACCCTCCTAAAATATTTTATATCTTATTTTACGAAGGCCATATGAGAACAAGAACGTGTTCGAAAAGTTTTTCTTTAGGTCTGTTCGGTGTGGCTACACTGCCTACACTAAGCTACACTCCTGCAGTTGTTGTAGCACTTATTCTGTTCGGCGTATTTCAGTGTTACACCTGTTCTGTTCGGCGTGTTTTTGTGCTACACTGAATCCGAACGTAAACTGCACTTAGCTACACCCAAGGTCCATAGAGATGGACCTTGAGCTACACCAACTCGGAAGAAGTGTGGTG
Organism: Pseudeuparius sepicola; assembly: GCA_963920635.1. NCBI lineage: Eukaryota > Metazoa > Arthropoda > Insecta > Coleoptera > Anthribidae > Pseudeuparius > Pseudeuparius sepicola. Next base: position 18,941,279 of record OY987299.1, on the reverse strand, counting down.
TAGTTGAACGATGTCCACAAAACGCATAAATAATAAAAACACCAAAAAAGCGCACAAACTACGCAGGCCCCAGCGTGTCGTACAAAATTATCCTTGCCTTAATGACGGAAGCTCAAGTACTCTATATATATATACGATCTCTGTAGTCCCACAGAGAACATATATATATGTTACAGCCCGTATATGAAAACAGACCGTATGTATATGGTCTAGGCTGTATCTATACGGCCTAAATGGCGCAGACCGTATGTAAATGACATGGCATTTCATATACGGACTAGACCGTTAACATAGGACTATTGTCATTCAGACTGTATGTGCAATCGTAGTGAATTACCCTTCTTTTTTTATATTGGCCCATTAAAGAAGAATACTTATGCCTTCTTTTTAGTATGTATTTTGCTGAAAAAAATCTAGGGTACCTATACATTATACTAAATAATTACCTTTTTTCCTTCAAAATACTACGTACCAGCAAGAAGTAATATCCTTCTTTGATGGGCCTATATAAAAAAGAAGGGGTAATTCAGAAATGGCGGACGTCGAAACCGCCCGGAAAACATTTCAAATACATTCTGTCTTTGTTTAAATCTCTCTGTGATATACGGTCTAGTTGCAGATAGACCGTATATAATAATACTAGTTCTTTTGCAAACCGACTAGACCCATTGTTGAAGGACAAGCTTCTTATACATATGGACTAATATCTTCATCTTCAGTCCGTTTACATATGGACTAATGAACTAATCCTTTTGTATACGGCCCGTTTTACATATACGGTCTGTAACCAAATATACAATCTCTATGGTGCGTCCCACAAAATATATAGGTTAGGTTCGTCCATAGACAAACTTTTATTCCCTTCATTTCTCTGTCTGATGCATTGAGGTAGTATTGGAGGGGAGAAGCTGTCACGTGACCCAAAACGGGTTCACTACGTCATAGATTACCAGAACAACGTCAATTTGTTGACTCGGTGCTAAAAGTGCATTAAAAGTGGCTAAAAGTGCAGTTTTCCTTGTTACTGCGAGCTATTGACCTCTGGAAATAAATATGTCATGTGCTGTACGTTGTTGCAGTAACAATTCTAAAGTGGACAAAAAGAAATTCACAGGAAAATACATTTCACAGGTAATGTAAACAATAGACAGAGCCGTATCAATATAATTTATAATATCCACTTTGGTACTTTATGAAAAGAAAAATATTACTTTTTTTGGTTTAGTTTAGTTGGGAAAAGGGTCAAAACGCTATTAAAAACACTATTTCTGACCCTTTTCCCAACTAAACTAAACCAAAAAAATATTTAATATTTGGGTCACCAACCTTTACTAATTGAAAAATATTACCTTTATAACTACTCTACGTATGTATTTTTCAAGGATTGCCTACAGGGTGTTTCTTCCTTCGATTCAAAATAACCCCATAATTTCTTTCGTAGGTTTTTTTATAATTTTACTAGGAATACTGTTTAATCAGACCCTGGCGTGTCAGCCATATTGATCACAGACTTAGCCACACCCCCTGAACCCGTTTGCTATATACGACCGTCGATGGCTTCAATCAACGATACGACAAAGTAAATATATGACGCCTCCCCCCCCATACTACATACTACCTCAATGGTGCGATGAGTGCGTCAAACGTCAAACGTCAAACTGAAATCTCTGCCAACCTGCTGCCGTAAGGACGACGACTGGACTTGGCGACTTGTCCAATTCCAATTTGGTATTCACTTTCGTCTTTCGTCGAGTGAATTGTGAAATGTGAAATCGATGTCATACAATTTCAATTTAATATCAAACTGTGGCCGTGCTGTGGCCCAATTAAATTAAATAATAGACCGACACGAGACAGGTATATTATTTCCTTCATAGGATATACCTAAAATATGGTTGTTTCATTTATTGGAAGAATAGCAAACCCTAGCTACATATTTGTTCTTTGACTAGTGTTTTTTTTTCTAAATATGAACGTTGCATGAACGTGTGCAATCATGTTTGCATCTCTGAAGAATAAAATCCGTGAGGAAACTGGCAGTGACTTGAGCAAATTGACTGCGAAGATAACTTCGTCGACTGCTCAGAAGATAGATGCTCTACGTGGACGATCACACCAAGGCTCAACGTCTAGTTTAAATTCAATAGTCTCCTCAGATGGGCTTCGAGAAGAAGGACCTATCGACTGTGATGATTTTAAGAAAAGACTCTCTAAGATTGAAACAGACTTTGCCAGAAAGTTAGAACAGAAAGAACATGAATGGCGCGATATCGTCAGCAATAAAGATAGGCGAATACAGACGTTAGATAAAGAAAAAGATGAGGCCTATAAGCAGATTTCTACACTAAAAGAATCTTTAAGGAATGCTGAAGAATTGAAACAAAAGATTTTGGAGCATAAAGAAAATAGCGACAAAATAGAAAGCTTGCAAAGTCAAGAGCTTTCAAAAATTAAGCAGCTAGTGTTATTAAGAGACCAAGAATTGGCCGACAAAAGTAATATTCTTAAAGAGGCCAATGCGCAATTGGAAAAGTTGAGAAGCGAAGTAAATAGGTTGCGGAGGCAAGAAGAAGTCTTGAGCGATACACAGGTAACCTAGGATTTGAGAAAATTTTATTTTTCAGTAACTGTAATTTTTTAATCTAAAAAAAGTGGCTATTTATACGTCCGACGTAGGGTCGATTCGCCAGTAAGCCGGACACAGCCAATAGTCGGACAAAACTTGCATATTGAATAATAACTAGAAAATGCGATAAAGATTTGCCTTCTAAAGTTAAAATCGCAAATCTTGCAAACTTGTTATTTTATTAGATATTTTTCATTTCTGCAGTTGTCATCCTGGAAACGATAAAAGCGCGCCAAAGTTAACGTGTCTGTGCTCTCTTCAAATGTTTAGGTGAACAATAAGTGTGGAGCAGTTTTATTAAGTTTAGATAAATTTGATTTAGTAAATTTAAGGAGTAGGATACAGTTTTATATATTAATTAGAAATGATCTAAATTTACATTATAAATCACAAAAATATCTGTTTTGCCCGATTTCGTGGTTAAAATTGAATGGCCGGCAAACTGGTAAATTATTCTGTTATAAACCAATAGTCGGACGGGTGTCCGACTACTGGAAATGATCGGTCCATATACCTCCGCCTTTTTTTGACTTATTAACAATAGCATTGGCCATCCTTTGTTATTTCAGGTAGTGAACCAAAAGTGTAAAATGGTAGTCAGTGGTCGGACAGCAAAATCTAAATACAGAGAAGGATTAAGTAAAATAAATTTTGTCCGACCACTAACTGAGGTGTAATTTTCAACGCTTCGGAAGTCGGACAATTATTTTTTCTCCGTTTTCTTGAGGGGGTTTTCTGATTTGTTTTTTGTTATTTTCATTATTTTCTGTTATGGCGGCCAAAACCAAAGGCAAATTTCACCAATATGACAATGGATCTTTAATAAAAGCGGTTGAAGCTGTTCGTAATGGCGGGAAATTGCGTGAAATATGCAGCAATTATGGGGTTCCTAAATTTACCGTGCAGGACCGTATTAAAGGCAATTTCGGCGATATTTTTAAACAAATGGGCCTGGATCCTGTTTTAAAAAGAAGAAACGAAAAAATTAGTGGCTTGGATTACGAACTTGGCGAAGTGCGGTTTTCCCATACAAAAAAATATGCTAGTGGATAATGTCCAAAAAATTTTCCTAATTATTTTTTATATACCTACTTTACCTTCTTTCCTAAGAGTCGCCAAAGAATGTTACCTAAGCAAAATAGTTTTTAATTATTTTTATTTTGTAAGTGTTCATTTTTATTTTTTATTTTTGTTATGCCGAAATTAAGTTTTTGCTAACTATATAGAAGTAAAATAAATATATTTACAATAATAGGTACTTCCCAAGGTAGATATAGGTACTGTATCTATTTCGGTAGGTATCATAATCTTTGAGAAAAACTCCCATTCTCCTAAAATACCCAAATCTAAAGTACATAGTAAATAAATTCAGTCCCTTTTCTTCATAATGGAATACTTTTAGATATCATTTTCAAATTAATTGTGATAATAATACATATATTATGTACTTATACATATAATATAAATATACTTATTACATTCCCAAATTTATCCTACCAAACAATATTCCAAAATACGGGCCTGTGAGATTGACCAATCAGGAGATGTCCGATTACTAACAACTACTTGGCCGACCACTGGCAAATACTGTCCGACCATCAGCAAAATAGCCTTTTTTCTCTGATAAATTTAATAAAAAGTAACCTTTGGGTTTATAAAATATAACAGTTATATTTAATCAAAGACAAATAATGAAACTACATCTTGGAAAAGTTTCAGTCGCATTGTGTTTCAGTGCATATAATTTTAACTGAAAATTTAAATTTAGATGTGCCTAAACTGTCCGACCACCGGCGAATTGACCCTATATGAAAGTTGGTATACGTCTTGTGCTCTCATTGGCGTATTAAGTCACATGACTTCTTTGGACGTACATTTAACTCCATACACGTCCGAAGTAAACATTGCAATAAGGAGCATAATGGACTTGGCCGAAATTTTAAAAGATTTGTGCCTAGTTTCCGTACGCTACTTTCACCGGCATTCGGTGCGCGTCGAAATCTTTTAAAATTTCGGGGAAGTATAATGAAGTATAACAATTCCTGTATTTCGATATTCTTTTTATGTACACGCCTATTCCTACCAACTGCCCCAATGTGGGACGAATGCCCCCTTCTTTTTTCATATGGCAGCGACCATCGCTGCCGACTGCCACAATATGTGGCGAATGGCCCTTCTTTTTTCATACGGCAGCGCCCATCTCCAAAAAAGCGCCTTATTGCAACGTTTACTTCGGACGTGTATGAAGTTAAATATACGTCCAAAGAAGTGACGTGAATCAACTCGCCAATGAGAGCACAAGACGTTTACCGACTCTTATATACATCGGACGCATAAATAGCCACGGCCCTTTTTATTTCTTTATTATGAGGGTTATTATCAAAGTGTAACAATAATATGCTCTAAAATATGCGATATTTCTTTCTCAAATATTGTATATTTACCATATCAAAAATTACCTAAATAGCTAAAACCGCACAAAACAAATTGTAAATTCATCAGAACATGACTATCAACAATAAATTTGTGACGTGTAAAATTTATTCTTTTGAGTGCTCAAAAACTTTACTGCAGCATAGGTGCAGACTTCGTGTGGGTAGCAGGGCGTGCACCTCCATGCAGGCAGATTGCATGGGGGCATAACCCCAATACATACTACAGTCACCAAAATATTTGGAAGCAGTAACAGTAATAATGGTTTTGAAAGATGAGCTCTTGCTATAGTGATCTTTATCTGTTGCCCTACAGTACAATAATTAATTTATTTTTATTTACAGTGTGTCAAGTTAAGGGCTTAGCACCCTTGTAAAAACCGTTGTTGCTGACTGATCTTGATAAAAAAATTGTTAGAGTGGATATCAAAAATCTTCATCCCTACGTGACAATGGCCAACAATGCAATTTCCATTGTCAACCATTGAGACATAGGGAAACTGTGGGAGTTTATTATTGTTTTTTTAACATTAGAACAATTTTTTAATCAATATTTTTTTATAATATGATGTAAAGTTCTAAAAAAAATTACGCAAATACAAAAATTAAATTTTAATAATTTCAATTTATTTAATATTTCTGTAAGTCCATAGTAAGTAATAGATTTATCTCGTATTTTAGAACAATGAAAATTGCTACAGTTGGGTGGTCCTAAATAAGAATCTATAGTAAAGTTGTAGTTGGCCTGAACTACATTACAATTTTTTTATCAAAATCAGCCAACAAATAAACATTTTACAAGGGTGGTAAGTCCTTAACGTGAACACACTGTAGGTAGGTATTTTGTTTAATTTTTAAAATATTTTTTTATATCAGAATATTGGCTAACTGGATATCACTACTTATCTTTATTTAATTTGTGTAGGAATTAAAAAGACAAACACAGCACAGTTGTCAATACAATAAAGTTTTATTTGAACATCCGCAAATACAAATACAGTCAGGTGACTGGTTACTCAGAATTTTATGCTTGACTGTCCATTATGGAATAGCTAGTCTTGTGACTGAGATTATTTGTTTTATAAAATATAATAAATTAGGTATTGTATTCGTTTTATTGTTCAAAATTTTAAATTTCAATTAATCTCTGACCTTTCAGTTAACGAAGTAAAAAGATGAGAAATGTTGAACAAGGTCATAGCTAATTTGAAATAATAATTTGTTATTATTGAAGGTGCAACAGAAATACAACTTTGAAACCCTTAGGAAATTTTGATATAGCTATATGTAACCTAATCAAATTGGCATCCTCGTGAATTTTGCTATATCAAAAAAATTATCAGAAATAAACGAGGAAATAAGTGTTTCTACAAAGTCTTATTTATGATGCTGTCTTATGTGACACTATTACAAAAATAAAACCATATTCACCGTTCTAGCTTTCATCATCAATAATTATAAGAATTAATTTATAAAGAAGTCGAGAAAGAAATATTCTTTCAGATCAACTAAATCCAACTTAATTTGTAGATGCTGAAAATTTTAGGGTTGTTATTCGCAAAATAATAAAAGAGAAATGGAAATAATATTTTTTCTGCTTTATCTTTTCAGTTTTCAGCATAAATTATATCTCGGGATTATACAGGGTGGTCCAACTTGTGGGGGCAAAACTTGAGGAGTCTATAGAAAACGTCAAAATAAGTAGATTTTTTAATATCAACATGTATGGAAATCCTAACGGTTTTCAAATTTACACATTTGCACTTTACTGGTGCAAAAATTGAGTTTTTTTTTTCAAAATTTCCAAGATACATACATGATTTTTCAAATCTAGGAACCCTTTTTGTAGGTTTCACAACAAAATATTATTAAGGAAAGTTGTTCAGAATTAAAGACTGAAAATTTCAAAATCCTAGACCTAAGTACTTAGATTTTCTTTATTTACTGCTAAAACTGCTAACAAATTTAAAAGGCGCAAAAATGAATTTTTTAAAAAACTACATTTTTCGGAAAAAGTCAAGAATGTTTTTTTCGTAGAATTGATTGGGAAATTTAATGTAGGAAAAAAAAATCCAGTGGTGTACCATTTTGTATTTAAAAATATGACCCCCGCCTCTCCGGCACTGGTGGAACTAGACAGGCCAAATTATTTTTAATTTATAGCAATTAACTGGTGTCTGTACCAAATATGTTTGCCTTTTAGGAAAAATAGAAGAACCCTTGGAAAAAAAATGAAGTTTGTGTAACGAAAACTGTTAATATTTCGATATATGTACTTTTATATGAAAAAAATCACTTATTTGGACGTTTTCTATATTATATTCCCGAAGTTTTGCCCCGAAAAGTTAGACTACCCTGTATGTTCTGCCCTGTTTAATAAAAACGCTGTATCCAACATTTTCATGATTTTTCGTTTACTGCAAATTTGGACTCTTCTGGTGATTATCCAACTACTTATTTTACTTCTAAAGCGCAGCCAAAGTTTTCGCTGGCTGCGTTCCAAAGCCCCATCTCTACCACGTGAAAAGATATCAATTTTTCATTTGCTGTATATGCAGTTTTTTCGATTTCGCTTGTAAGATTTGCCATATTATGGTACAATACCTAATTGTTAGAAGTAGTTACCATATCTGTAGCATATACGGTACAACGATCTTTGCGAAAGTAAACGCCATATATTACAAAAAATGAATGAATAAATTAGGATCAAAGTTCAAAGGTTTTTTTATAGTTTTATGTGAAAATTTTACCAAAATATCACATATGTATACATGGTGTCTACTTTTAAGCATATACAAATCCATAAAATCTTTATTTTTGGAGATAATCATCTGAACTTTTTTAGTTTGAAAAACCTTTTAAAACCGCTTCTTCTGGCCTTACTGCCATTTTCCAAATGCAAATCCAGATCTACGATTTTTTCTACCCCCGATTTTCACAAACCCATTTAGCGATATTTTGTTATTTAAAATATGACACCAGTGTTAATCAGGATACCCCAAAACCCCCATATACCAAATTTTAACAATAAATATACATATACATTCTGCGGGGTGTCAAAGTTGAGTAAAATATGAATTTTAAAGGCATCTGACGAATCAAGTGTGCCATGGAATTCTCTCAAAACAGTTGAATGGTCAACACAACGACTAAAAGTGTTGGTTGTTGTTGTGCAAAGATTCAATTAGAAAATGTACAGGATATTTTTCTCTGGGCCATCTCAAAATGCTCAATTTTTATGAAACTTTATTCTGGTCAAGATTGACCTTGACACTGGTCCTAAAATAATAAACACAAAAGTAATTTATTTTTTACAAAATTCCAACCAACAAATAAAACAAAATTTGAATTATTGGACCTTTCTCAACAAAGTCACATGATACATGTTGTGGCAAACCAGCCACCATAATTCATATGGACTTGCTGACTGCCAGGCTTCTGTATTTTTTAATTCGTTTATACTGTTTTATAGTTTCGGGGGTGGTTTTTAAACCCGATTTTGACCCCAAAAAAATAAGTCTTGCATTTTGGAAATAGTAGGAAGGTCAAAAGAAGTGGTTACTGAAGGCCTTTCAAAAAAAAAATCAGGCGATTACCTACCTCCAAAAATAAAGATTTTGTGGATTTGTATATGTTTAAAAGTAGACACCTTGTATGTATTGTATTGTATATTATAATAACAATAAAAATTCGTACAGTCAATGCGCTCTAACCTGACACTCGAAAACCTCAGTCTAACCGCCTCACACTATAAGTGGCTTATGTGTCACTGGAGCTTGGCCGTTTTTCGAGTGTCAGGTGAACACGCTCCCACTGTAAATATAGGTTTTCTGTTTACCTCTGTTTTTGTTTTTATTTTCCCATCTAACAGATACGATAATTCAATTTAACTTTTTGAATAATAAAATTGCCTTACCTATATGCAGTTTCTTCGTAAGTTTGAAATAAATTAGCAAGGTAAAATTTTTAGTGCATTTGGTGTTATATTCCCCCCCCCCCCCCAAAAAAAATGCTTTCGATAATACTTAAAAATTTTGGATGACAGGGGGCAAAACCATAGATTAAAGGAGCCATAGATAGTCAGAAGCATTATTGAAACTGTCCGAAAACATCCCGCTACACCAACTTTCAAACTTTAATTTTGGAGTGAAAACGAATTAAAATAGGTAAATTGTTGAGGTATAGGTATTTTAACTTAGTTATTAGTTTTAATCAGAGCTGTCAAAGTTACCTTTTAAAAGTAACTAGTTACTTTGTATCTACTTATGCTTAAAAAGAAACTAGATACTTTTGAAATATTGTTATTTTTCTACAAAAGTAAGTAAGTTACAAGTTACTACCCAAAAGTATCTAGTTATTGTAACTAAGTTACTTGAGAAATAATTAAAATACTTTTCAGGTAACTAGTTACTAAGTTACTTAAGTAACTAGTTACTTTTAAAGTAACTAGTTATTAAGTTATTTTAATTTTATACATCATACCCCAGAGTACCAGAGATTTTACACATCCAATCTGTATGTCTGATTTCTGAAATGTTTAATATTGTCTACATTTTCTTATTATTTTTATGTTTTATAAAATAAGAGCTAAAGCAACAAATGTAAAATATATTTTTTCTAAGTAGGGATACCTATACAGGGTGATTCAAAACTATGCGGCAACCTTTCAGGGGCGTAATTTACTCGTTAAAATAAGACGAAAAGATCATATCAACATGGGTCCAAAAACGCTTCGTTACGTAGATTCAGGGTGATTAAGCTTTCAAAAAAATATCGATTTTTGTTTATACCTTCCAAACCAATAAGAATATTTAAACCAAACTTGGTACACAATAATACCCTCATAGGGTGACATAACACATGTTAATATCAAGTCTCCAAAGTAACCAGTGGCGGAGGTATAGATAATCAGTACCATTAATTAAAGAAAAAAATAGTACGGCCCTGTACAATACAAAAATTTATTATCTTTTTGAATAACCAATACAATATGGAACAAAAAATGCCTCTTTCATTTTTTTCATATCTCTCCCTTTCGCGGAAAATTTGAGTTTTTCTTATTTTTCATCTTTTTTGGACTCTTTACTTTACTTTGAAGTAACTATTATTTTAAGTAAACGAAATGATTTTCAAATGGAATTGCAGTAGGCGTAGGTAATTTTTGATTATTATTGGTTTGGAAGGTATAAACAAAAATCGATATTTTTTTGAGAGCTTAATCATCCTGTATCTTCGTAACGAAGTGTTTTTGGACCCATGTTGATATAAACTTTTCGTCTTATTTTAACGAGTAAATTACGCCCTCGAAAGGGTGCCGCATAGTTTTGAATCACCCTCTATAACTATAACAATATAATCACAGGATTTACAATCTAAATCACAAAACCAGGTATAAAAAATTCTGTAAACATAGGGAGTTCAAAAAAATAAAAATGCATTGTAACTTTAAAGTTTAAAGCAGTATAGATCAAATGCTTTTGTTTGCTTTTAGCAATACAAGTGTCTCAAAGTTTACATGGAAAATAACTATCTACGTGAAAAAGTAACTAGTTACTTTCAAAAGTAACTAGATACTTCTATAGTAACTAGTTACTTTAAAAAGTAAATAGTTACCGAAAAAATGTACAAGTTACAAGTTACTTTTTGAAAGTATCTAGGTTATAGTTACTTTTGTGTCTTCAAAAAAAGTAACTAAGTTACTTAGTAACTAGTTACAATAAGTAACTAGTTACAATAAGTAATAAGTAACTAGTTACTGAAAAGTAACTCTTTTACAAAGTTATTGACAGCCCTGGTTTTAATATAAAATTTTATGCAAAATATTTGGTGTAGCAACAATGTTTCTGACATTGTCTATGGCAAAACAAAAAACCTCAATTATCTCCAAACCATGTTTTTGCATATACGGCATTTTCCTTAAACAACAGGGCAGTATCATTGGGTGTAAGTTTTCAGTAAATTCTTATACTTGGTGAAGTGAGTGTGGTTGAATCGCCTAGTTTTTAATTTGATCTTGCTTACCGTGTCACATTATGCTGCTATACCTACTTATTGTGAAAACTTAATAATTTGTTAGAATTTACGTTTCTTAGGAAACCCTTATCTTATTCAACACTTCTAGTTGTGTTAAAGTAAACGTCACTTTTGGTTCAAATATATTCGGCGTTCGATCAAAACTAGTCCTTGCATATGCATTAAATGTCAGTTACTTTTAAAAAAAGCTTAAAATTCATTGTTCAATATTGTATTCCTGCTGCACTTTAATAATTCGCATTTTAACTAGATGTTGTGGAGTCGATTATGTTTTAACAAGTAAATGGGATTTATCGCACGTGTGTCTTTAGTATTGGTGCTTCTGGGCAGACCACAGGTATGTGCTTTCGGCTTTTCACAAATGCTTCTAACATAAAATGAAGTACTTTATCTTTCTTATAGGACGACTTGGAAGCTCTGCGACACTCTTCTGCCAGAGACTTGGCTCAACTCGCAACAGAGCTGGCGAAGAGCGAACAAGAACGTAAACATCTTGCCGATCTTGTTACAATATTGCGTCAAAACACCAGCGATTCTACGGAAGATGAAAAAATTGCGAAGGAAAGAAAATTGTTGGAGCAGAGACTTGAGGAAGCGCACCTGCATCTCACCGACATCAAAACTTCGTGGAGTGACAAAATTGCGATGTTAGAAACTCAAGTATGTACCCTAAAAAAAATTAACAATTAAACAATTTTGTTTTTATACTTTAGGTAGGGAGGTTAAGTAGACAGGCAGCAGAGGAAGGTGCGGAAAGGAGAAGGGCGATAGATGAAAAAGAAAAACTGATGGAAAAAGTGAAGCAAATGGAAGCGGAGCTTGAATATCAAAAGTTTGAACTAAATAATAAAGATACAAAAATTAAGAGGTTGATGCAAGACGTTAACGAGATGTCAGCCGAGCTGAAAACATTGCAAAGTGAGAACGAAGAGGAAGTTGCATTTTTGAGAAGTGAACTTGTGAGTCAACAGTGAGCAAATGAAGCTTTTGTAAAGACTATATTTTTTATTTCACGTTTGTTTATGTTGCAGCACGATTTTACTTCAGTATAATAATGTATGTTCCTATTGTTTGCATTCCTATTTTTATTTTTAACTTTTAATTATGTTTGAATGTTACTATTCCATCCATTTAAAAGTATTATTGTTAGATGTTATGTTACCTATATTTTTATCCAATAAATATTTTATTTGAGCATATCTTTGAGTTTTCTTTAAGTTTGCATCCTTATATCTCATTTATAAGTTAATGGCGAGAAATGACGGTCAGTGTAGTAATTAATGGTCGCCTATTGAATTTTAATATAATCAGAATGTTATTAGTCAATTTTTTGTTAATAGATTATTCAAAATTCTGAACATTAGCTGGATTTCTTGTCATAAACTTTATAAAAGAATAGGTACCTAATTTTTGACTGGCCAAAATGCCTAATTTTTCACTGTTTTTAGAGCAATTCAAAGACTGAACTTAAACTAGTAAAGAAAAATTTAGAAAATACCGAAAGCGAACTCGACAAGACGGAAGACGAAAATAGTAAATTAAAAATTTCAGTAGATTCTGAACATTTAACAAGTGGATCATTGCGGCAAATTGTAATGAAAGTGGAAAAAGAACTCGCAGAGGAAAAGGCAAACTCATTGAATGTACAGAAAACACTAACCAGGTAAATCTTATCTACTTGTTAATTAATGTTTATTTATTCAGGGCCTTTCAGAATATATTAATAGAATTACAATGGCTATAGTAATTTATACCTAAACTCGTGCTTCCTTTGCAATAATTTGGAAAGAAAAATTAATGAATTTTCGAATTTTGTAAAACTTATGCTTCCATATTATTATTATTCAAAATAAAATGCTCAATAGTATAAGGTGTTCAAATGTTTACTGGCGAAACTAGAAAATGTAATTTTGAGAAAAAAGTATATTAATGAACATACGAGTGGGTTCGGAAGTAACATTTACTAATGCCTTCAAAGGTTATTAACCAAAAATTTGGTACAGATTGTAAGTGTATAAATGGCAACAAAAATATGCTATTGGTATTTTGTATCCAGTTTGGCATTTGTCTCCATACAAATGTTTTTTCTGCTCATTCTGACTTGTCCACAAAAATGATGAAGTTATAGTTGTCTCGCCGGATAACTCTGATGTTGACAACTTGTTTGATATTTGCTAGACTCCCTAGATTTCCTGGATTGATAAGGAAAATCAGGAACGTACTAGGGTGTATTGGGTAAGCTGAATTTTCAGATCTTTACAAAAAGTCAAATCAAAATTAAGCCAATCTATTCTTGTCCGATTTCATTCTAGATACAAAACAAAAAAATTTTGAAAAACGGCAATAATGCGTTTTGTGAGGTAAACAAAAAATGTTACAAAAAATTAAATACTGCTCTGATGACCCTGGCGAGTGACAAATTGTCAGTTGGTATTAATATTCCGATAACTTTGGTATCAACTAAATTACCAATACGAGCCCTGTCTCAGTGAAGTTGGCCCAAACTCATAAAAATATGTTTTTTGAAGAAATTTGTCGTGTTAACAGAAAATTTATTAATATCAACACTTTTTTCTAATTCTAATTTTTTCGCCTCATTACTGCCTCGATACGCCTCAAGCCTCAACATAGTGTTAACTATTGTTTGGCACGGAATATAATCCAAAACAGTTTGGGCTTACCTTGTAAGTTTTAAACCCTAGTTTTCGGGCATCCCTGTGACAAGTTGCCCTTGAAAAACATTTATGTTGCCTGATTCCATAAAACTCAATTCTCCATAATTAGTCCGACGATTTTGCCCGATAATCCTTCTCAGAGCCCTTAAATTTGTATCAGAATAATGTGGCCGACTTCCATTTCTCTGCTTCTGAGCAAAGGATCCAGTAGTTTTGTAAAGTTTAATAATATTTCGCACTATATATCGTGATAAATTAACAATGTCTGCGATTTGCGCAGCAGATTTGCAACAGCTTTACCACGAGTCATTTTTATTTGTCAACAACAATGAATGCTCAAATATATTGTGAAATGTCACTAACGCCTTGTTTAGACTTATTGAAACGTCAAATATTGTGATTTATTTCAGAGCCGCCTACTAAACTTCTAGAAACAGACTATCTAACTTAAGCTGTTTTTGTCATGTGTTTTGTTATAATCAAATTATTATACAAAACAACCAACTGAACGCTAAATATATCCAAAAATGTTTTTAAACATACTCGAAAATCTGTAAAGAAACAAAAAAAATAACACATTTTTCAAAAACTTCTGCTTAGACATGCTATAAATTCATAAATTTGATATTTTGAATGGTTGGGCCAACTTCACTGAGACAGGGCTTGTGGGTTCGGAAATAACATTTACTAATGCCTTCAAAAGTTATTAACCAAAAATTTGGTACACATTGTAAGTGTATAAACGGCAACAAAAATATGCTATTGGTATTTTTTACCCAGTTTGGCATTTGTCTCCATACAAATGTTTTTGCTACTCATTCTGACTTGTCCACAAAAATGATAAAGTTATAGTTGTCTCGCCAAATAACTCTGATGTTGACAACTTGTTTGATATTTGCTAGACTCCCTAGATTTCCTGGATTGATAAGAAAAATCAGGAACGTACTAGGGTGTATTGGGTAAGCTGAATTTTCAGATCTTTACAAAAAGTCAAATCAAAATTAAGCCAATCTATTCTTGTCCTATTTCTGTCTAGATACAAAACAAAAAAATTTGGAAAAAACGGCAATAATGCGTTTTGTGAGGTAAACAAAAAATGTTACAAAAAATTAAATACTGCTCTGATGACCCTGGCAAGTGATAAATTGTCAGTTGGTATTAATATTCCGATAACTTTGGTATCAACTAAATTACCAATATGTAAATTCTGGAGTCGGCTTATTTGCCAAGACGATTATATGAAAAACACAAATCAAAATGGCAGTTTTGAGTAAAAGATTTGAGAACAACACAGAAGCAAATTACATTGAATAATCATGAAAAAATGCAGTTTGTGTGGCATATGGACGCGAGCCCATATTAAATAAATTAGATCTTAGATGTTAAGTCAAAGCATGATCATTGATTAAAGGATCCCTATTATTCCTTTACTCAATGGCATAATATATGATCTATTTTGGGGGAAAAGACATAATTAAAATCCAACGGTTTTAGATAAGAGTAAGACCGAAAATTTAGTATTTCATTTCTAGAGTGACATCCGAAAAAAACACTGCTTTACTGCGAAATGCAGAAATTTCACAGCAAATGGAGTTGGTGAAACAGGAAATGAGAAGGCAAGAACGCGACACAAAAGATTTGCTAAATAAACTTGCTCAATTGGAAGAAGACAACAGCAAGTTAAAAGAGAGTAAAATGATGGAGCAAAAGTTAAATACCAGCATTATCGATTTAGAAGATCAGTTGAGTGAGAAAAATAAGGTATGTGGATTTAATAAAAAAAATGATTTGTTTTTCAATTCTATAATTTTTAGACAATAAAAATGCTACAATTAAGATTGGCCGACATGAAGAAAACCCTTCAGCAGGAGCTTCGAACTCCCGGCCACCCCAACTACCACAGCGACCTTATAGACGTCACTCCAGCTGCCATTTTGACTCCCAGCCAAATATCTACAAAAAATTTCCCCGCCAGTGTCCGCAGGGACGAAGACGACGTTAACTTCAAGTATTTAAAACACGTAATAATCAAGTTTCTAACGAGCAGAGAATACGAGGCCCAACATCTTATAAAAGCCATTTCGACGCTGCTGAAATTCACGACGGAGGAGGAGAAATTGATCCAGGACACGCTGGAGTGGAGGAAGTCGTGGTTCGGGAGCAAACCGAGACTGCCGAACGTGCCGAAATCGAAGAATTATCCCAGCTGATGGTTTATGTAACGATAGACAAATTGAAAGACTTGGCAGAAGAAGCAATTGGAAATTTGATTTGACTTGGATGAAATCGAATGGTGAAATGCATTGGCTGAATACCGAATATGCAGACAATGTTTGACATAATCGAATTACTGCCCCATAAAGTTATTTTCTCTTCTTGAAAATGGTTGATTTTTAAAAATTGAGAATGTCCCAATTTAAGGCTGGTAATAATCAACAGTATGTTCGGTTGAGTGTATCAATAGAATTTTATTTACAGCTAGCTAGAAAAACGAGTGAATTTTAAGTTACTCAGTTACTAATGACACTATTTTAAAAGTTATAGCTGCTAGATATTAAAAAATATATAACTAATTTAGCAGCTAAGACTTTTAAAATAGTGTTATTAGTATCTATACATATTTTAGAAATTCCCTTTAAAATCCACTAATAAAATTCTACGGAAACAGGCAACCGAACATACTTTTGATGACCTTTTATTTCCAACCTTAATTGAATATCTCCCGTTATTTTTGGGCTAAAAAGAAGCAGGGAATCTAGACATGTCGAATTTGCGACAAATAATAATATTCTTATGTCAAAATTAAAATTAATAATACCTACAGGGTGTTGTAAAAGATATCGTAAAAAATACTGCAGAATCATAAAATTATTGTCTGTATTACACCCGTGTATTTTCTCTACTATTTTAGACCCATGTATTTTTTGTATTTTGATTGATTGATCGTAAAAAAAATGGATTTTAAAGGAAGTTATATAAAAAACACATGAACCAAATATTCGATTTTCTAACAGCCGTCAGCCAAATATTATGTATGTCCTTAGAAAATCTGTTCTGGCACATTTGATATAATTTTTTGTGCTTGGCCAAAAGTTGAAAAAAAAATTAGTCGAGCATATTTTTGTGGAAGATCACAAACATTCCAGAACAGATGTCAGAGTTGTGAATAAACTATTTTATTTTTATTAAGTTAGTCGTAAGATAAATGATAATAGTCTGTAAACTAGGGTGGGACAAATTAAAATCGCCATCTTTTTTATTTTTATATTTTTAAGTGTTGTGTTTGTTATTATAAAAATATACACTGTGGTCCAAAGAGTTCGCAACAAATGGGATTTTTTTGCGGAGATATTAAAAAATGTATTCTGGGAAATCTTTTCTTCGATTTTGACATGTCAAATCTGGCGGCAATTTAAAAAACTGCCATTAAGTTAAGAAAAGTGAGGTTAAATGACGAAGTATCATAAAAACTTATTTAGAATGTAATTTTAGATCTTTGTGCAAAATTTGAAGTTATAAAAAAATTAAAAAAGCAGTTTTTCAAAAATGTTTAAATTATTTTTTTCAATTAGGTGCCATCAGAAAGCTGTTCCTAATGTATTTGTTGCAATGCCTCCCTATAGAAAAATTATTTTAAGAAGTCCTTACTGGGACTGTCAATTGGTAATTCGCCATCCTAAGTTGGCATCAGTGCAGCAAAAAATGCAACCCGGTCATAAGTGCAGGTCAGTAACGAGCCCATTTGCACAATGAATTACTACTAATAACACGAACAAGAACAGCACAGATAACGGTAAAACTCACGAAACGTACAAAACCCGCGAATATTTTCACTGCCCAAAGTTTGAACCCTTTTGAACGATCCGGAAAACCTTCACTATCGCTTTCACACCGAAACAAAATTTGCCTGAGTCCGCACTATAGATGCTGTCGCAAGTAGCTGATTATACCAAAATGAAACTGTTTCCATGACGTTTGAAAATATTATTAAAATGAATTGTAGTCATAGTTATTTTTATTTGTAGCGGTATAATATATATATAATCGTGATTGCAATAGGGTTTTTATTTTATTATGTTCTTTTTTCATATCACTTGGGTAACTTTTCACATCATAAATCAATGAGTGACGTCATTAACTAGTTGAGACACATACCAATGTAGTACCCGTTGTTAACAGAAAATTCCTACAGATTTTGTAGAGAATGTCATCTGACAAAATCGGGACTTCTTACAGTAATCGGGGCACAACTGTATTCAAATTCTAGTAGTTATTTGTGGAAAACCAGAATAATTCTTATTTTTTGCTGAAAACACATTAGATCCATTTAATAGAAAAAAAATTAAATAATTTTTGAATAAGGAAAAATATTTTTGAAAAATTTTAATTGAAAATTTTTTCTGCAATTTCCTCAAATTCTGCATGAAGGTCTAAAATTACATTCTAAACAACTTTTTCAAATCCTTTTTGCAGTTCCTCACTATTTAACCTCGCTTTTAAAGAATAAACAGCTTTGCAACAGAAGCCTCCTTACGGACACATGTCAAAAATAAGCGAGTCTCCATTTCAATTTACAGAAAGACAGACAGTATTTTAAGCATAAATTTGGTTCTAATACAATCTCTTCGCTATGTAGATTAATGTACAATGAAATGAAATTCACATTATTCATGTATTCAGAAGATATTTCGCTAAAAAGATAGTCTCCTTTTGACACATGTCGCTAAGGAATTGTCTGTATTACTCGTTAGTCTGTGCTTAATGGTAGTTTTTTTCAATTGCCGCCATATTGTTGGTGAATTGACATATTAATATTATATGTCAAAATCGATTCTTAGGTTATTGGACATGCAGAAAACAATCCCCAGAATACTTTTTTAAATATCTCAACAATAAAAAATTTACCATTTGTTGCGAACTCTTTGGACCACACTGTATAACAATGCTTTTGTAGCTTTTTGTGTTGGAATTTTTTAAGTATTAAAATATATTTTCAAGTGATATTAGTCGTTACACGAAACTGTAAGCAGATTTTGTAAATAACTGTAAATAAGTAAGTCATATTTATGTAACTTTCTTAGACATTGATCTAATTTATGTATTATTTGAAAGAAATAAAAATTGAACAATTATACATATATTTTTGTTTAAAATCCAATACCAGTAGGTTATGAAAAAAAAACAAGGAAAGTTAAATCTACACACAAGTATAAAGTCATTTTATTATTAAAAATATCACAATAATGTTACACTTAAAACTACGAAATATAAAAAAAATTGAAAAAATTTTATAAATCATACTGGTTTCCAAACTTTTATCACATGATCCTGGCTACCAGTGACGATAAATTTTGAATCAGCTGATATGTCAATAGTTTTGATACACCCTGTAAAAAATTATATTTTTGAACTTAAACCTTAAAATTCTGAAAGTTACAAATTTAACAAAATATTAATTTAAATAACCATTAATATTTTCCAGCGTTTTATTTTTATTACCTGAATGCCCTCCATGCTCCAACAATTGCTTAACCTCAAACATGTTCCAAATGCACAAAGTCCCGTCACCACAGCCAAGTGCCAACAACAGCCCCTTCCATTTCAGCGAAGTTATGGGGCTTTTCAGAGTCTTGCTGAAAACGGACAAACCCGAGTTGACGTCAATCACTTGAAATACTTTATCGTCGCCACCAAGGGCCAATTTCCAGCCGTCCGGACTGTAACTCAACGCCTTAATACACGAAGACTGCACATCGTACTGTTTGTACAGTGTAAAACTGATCAGTTCCCATATGTATAGTTCGCCATCCTCGGTGCCGACTGCGAGGAATCTATTCTCCCTGTAAAGATCTTTACTAAATTTGTGTTTGTCTTTGTTTTTAATAAAGGTATGTGTCACTAGCGGATGGGGCTCATTTATACCAGTGGATAGATCGACAATGATTTTCAATTTATTTTAACCCGTTTCACTTTTACACAGTTTCAAACAATTTCTTTTCATTAACAACACATACTTCACTTATTTTTACTCTCCTCCTGTTGTACATTTTTCATTCGTTTTTTAATATAATGCTCTACATCATGCCGGTATCAACAATAATAAGTGCTTAATCAGCCATCTTTAAAATGAAAACATATTTGTATAAGAGTAATTTATATCACTAAAAGTTGTAAAAGCCTATAAAGGTTATTTTGGTACGAAATTGGCAACCAAAAGGTATATAATGTGTTCAGTAAAACACCATTAGCTCCACGGTTTTATAGAAGTAATTAGGAATGCTGTTATATAACTCGGGAAATCCTAGTTTTATAACATAGGTATTGGAAATTGGAAACTCTTATACAAACATGTTATATATCTTGTAGTAACGGTCACTCCAAATGCTATAAAATGGTGTTGGAAACATTTACACCACTTAATTATAACCCTAGTACCCATATTGATATTATATAACCCTTATAAACTCCAATTACTGGAGGTGATAACCGGTTCATTTCATATAAAACTCCGCAAGCTTTATATGACATTTATATAACTAGGTATCACTTGTGGTAACGAAAAATGTTTATTGGGGAGAATGTAATTGAAATATATTTTTTTACAAATTTAATGTCGCAATAATGAAGCTGACCTTTGCCCCTGCATTAAATTTACTAATATACTACTATATGGAATAAGTTGTGAAAAATGGTATACAGTGGTGTTGCCAGAGAAAATTGGCATCAACAAAGAGTTTTATCCTTTTTTGCCAATGGGGAACTTGCACAAAAATTAAATTTGAATTATATTACTTGGAAACGTAATTTATTGCCATTAAATGAACCACAGTTAACAAAAAAACTAATTTTTTATTTTTATGTAATAAATATAAGCAATTAAAAACTGCATAATTCAAATTATTCTTGTAACGCGCCCTCCTTGGTTGTGACGTCAAGTAGCTCGTTGGTGGTGGCGCCTCTGGTGGGCGGCGGCACCATGTATAAACTAATATAGGCACGTATACTACTACTATAGACTTGTATACTACTACTATAGACACATGTATAAAAACTACAGCACCACGAAAGCTTTGTTTCGAAAGATCAAAGAGAACGTCCTATCCTTGTCTATCCGTCTTAATAATATAGTCTTCTCTGTCTTGATATTGTTGATAATGTTTGACAAGAGTGTGCTGTATTAAATAGTTATTTTCATTGCGAGATGCCTAAGAGCACTTTTTTGGCCGAGGAGGTTGTTTAACGCCCGTGTTGCCTCGGGTCTTAAAGCTCTCTCCGAGGCCAAAAAGAGCTTACGAATCGAGCAATGTATTACATTATTACATTTTTCCTGCTACTGACAATTTTATATTAGGTAGGTAAGTACTTTGAATTTAAATACACTATGGAGTAGATTGTGAGTAATAATCTTCATAATAACCATTGTCCAATTATTACTAAAAATGATAATCAGTAATAAAAATGCAGTGATAATTAAAAAAAAATTCTTCTACGATTGAATCCGGGACCTACGAATTACTAGTCCCGTGGCCTCGCCATTCAGTTAAAGAAGTTCCTGTTAAATTTAAACTTTTAGGTGGTTCTTATTTTTGACCTGCATCAGATCCCTCTGGAAATGGGGCGCCAAACTGTTTACTTTAACGTTCAATTTCCATTCTTCCTTCTCTAATTCTGTGTAGCTGTCTCTCCTGTCACTGCCTTCCGATGGATCGAGATGTGTGACGTCACAACCATTCCCGCGCTTTTCGTGTTGTTTCAAACGAATAGCTTGCGGTCGCAACTTTAATTATTTATTGCAAATTAAATATTGCGATTTGAGGGCTAATATTTGGTATGTGCTCTTTCTATAGATAGGCAAATATATTAAAGAAATAAAAAATTGATAAATAGCTAGTTTACGGCTGTGTAGTTTTAATTAGTAGATAAAATAACGAGTTTTGCAGCCAGAAAGGTATATAATAAACTTCTTTTTATAATACCAAGCTTTCTTTCTTTAATTGTTCAAGTTCCCCATTTGACATGGACATATTTCCAGAAATTTTCAATTATGTTCGACATTCGATTATCAACATCAAATGTTATATATACATTTCACATAAAAACTAATAACTAAAAAGGTAATATACCTATACGTCTACTTAGTATTGAGTCCTAAGCATTGTAAGACATT
The DNA here is from genome assembly GCA_963920635.1 of Pseudeuparius sepicola. Lineage (NCBI taxonomy): Eukaryota > Metazoa > Arthropoda > Insecta > Coleoptera > Anthribidae > Pseudeuparius > Pseudeuparius sepicola. Next base: position 18,919,346 of record OY987299.1, on the reverse strand, counting down.
ACAATAATTTATCTGACTATCTACAATGTCGCCGGCGAAGCGATGCGTCAACGCCGCCTTTTGGCCTTGAACGAAAACTGCTAACTCGGCTCCCATATATAAACATAAACATCTCCAATGTTAATACAATTTTTTGTTACCGGTAAATTATCATTCATTTGATCGAATTCGACTTAAAAGAAGTAAACGCGCTTGCTATAACTTCAAGTGACAACTACAAATATAAAACAACTCAAACTGTCACTGTTTTCCATGGGGCATTGATCGAGCTTTGGCTAACTTGATTTTTTTTTAGTTACTTCGGAAGATAATAGGTCTGAATTTCAAACCAGTTTGAAGTTAACTCAGAAAAATACAGGCTTTGCAAATATGAAAGAATTCGGGTATACAAGGTGGACCCAGATCGACTATACGATAAGGTCGATAGGTGTAAAAGACAAAAAAATTTCGAGTTGAAACTTGACCTTTGGGGGATCAGCCTTGCTTGATCAGAAACTAATTTGCACCATATTATTATATTTTAAAAAACAAGCAAGCCTTGACGGGCAATTTATTCATTTTCAGTTCGGGTATACTACCTTTTCCTCAAGAGATATCGAAAAATTTTGTTAAAAAAAGTTGTTCAGAATGCAGTCCCAAATCACTGTACCAAATTATAAAACAATCGGGAAACTTTGATTTTTTTTTAAATTTCAACTTTATTTTTTGGAAAAAATCAAAGTATGCCGATTGATTTAAAATTTAGTACAGGGTCTTAAATTTGCATCTGAAAATGTTTTTCTGATAAAATTTTTCGATAAATATACTTGATTTGCGCTAAAAACGCAAAAATTGACAAATTAAAAAAAAATCGAAGTGTGCCGATTGTTTTATAATTTGGTACGGCGATTTGGGACTGCATTCTGAACAACTTTTTTTAATAGACTTTTTCGATATCTCTTTAGGAAAAGGTAGTATACCTGAACTGAAAATGAATAAATTGCCCCTGTCAAGACCTGCTTGATTTTTAAAATATAATAATATGGTTCAAATTAGTTTCTAATCAAGCAAGGCTGATCCCCCAAAGGTCAAGTTTCAACTCGAAATTTGTTTGTCTTTTACACCTATCGTATAGTCCATCTGGGTCCACCCTGTATGTCTCTGGAAAAAATATAATTCATGACGTCATCACTCCTACTACCAAAATTATCAAAATATATATTTTTCGTTCAAAATGGACTTCACATGGTCCTGGTTATTACCATTTCACAAAAAAAATCGTTTTTCTGTTGTTTACGGGAGCCCTGAAGCACCAACTCTGGGACACCCTGTATAACCATTTTATAGCCTGTGTCAAATTTGAGGAAAAATCAGCCAAGCCGCCCAATTTTCCAAAAATTGATTTTTAGGGCCATTTTAAGGGCCTATAACATCGAAACCTCAGCGCAAAAAGAAAAATACGGGTCTCAGTTTTACGAGTACCTAATATTAAAATAAAAAAATCCGAGGAATGAAAAAATAACCACTTAACCAAAAAAATCGGGTTTTACTTCCTTTAGGGTCCGTCAAACATACACGAGACTGATAAAGAAAGTGTGACCATCTGTCATAATGTATGTTATGCCAATAAGAAGGGTTGATACGTAGAAAAAATGAGCATGTAAACAAATAAAGGTAACTAACTTACTTGTCAAACGTAAGGCAATTAACTTGAGAGTTGTGGTCCAACTGCTTATGCAAACACTGCAAAGGTTTTATAACTCCATTACTGCTCAATCCCTTCCAAACTTTCACAGTACAGTCAGCACTGCCAGACACCAAAAAGTGAGATTTAAATCCGAAAGATAGACACGTTATTGCATCTTCGTGGGCCAAAACATTGTCTGTCACTTTTCCATAATCCAGGTCATAAAGAGATCTGAAATAGTAAGTATTTCAGAGCAAATGTATATTATACCATATTTTTATGTACATTTCGTTGTCCCAGCTACCGATAACTAGTAAATTCTCATCTGGAAGTTGAATACAGCTGCTCAAAGGCATGTTCCCAATGTTCGCACTTCGGATTTGTTTGTTGTGGCTTATCGAGAAAACTTTGAGTTTCGAATCGTACCCAACAGAAGTGATTTTCGAGCAATCGTCACTTATAAACAAATGGCTTACGGTATTTTTGTGAGTGTTAAAGCTTGCGATCATTTTCAGTTCTGTGATGCTCTTCCACTGATCTATAAAGATGGATACATATCAATCATTTATGCTAATCCTAGGTAAATAATATCATTATATTAGACATACTTTAAGTTTTTAGATACCTTCAATAGTTTTTCCTTCATTCCCAACTATCAGTGATGATGGTTCTGATAAAATACTCATTGCAGTCTTCCTCCGTGGATGTGGAACAGTAAAAACCTGTTTCGGAATTTGACCGAATTCCATTATTTGGACCTCCAATGCATGTCTTTCATTTAAGTCGGATATTGATTCCAGATCTATTGCACCTTCGTAACACAGATAATAAAATACTAAAATTGAACGATTAAGGAACAAACTCGTGAAGGAATATGACAGTCTTACAATTGTTCGCCTTAATAGCCTCTTCCCCTTTTTGTTTGTAACCAAAAATCAGATCTATCCATTTGTGTAAGTTTTTCGAGACTATATCACTTTCCAATGCATCCCTAAGTTTTTCTATAAAATGTTTAGGGCTTTCGGCCCATGGCGGCAATTCTACATCTCCCACTTTGTGATTGTTGTGCCTATGACCAAAGTTTATACCCATGTTGTTTAACAGAAATTTCCCTTCAAACAAAACACCCTTTTTATAAATTGTAAAGAATGAGATAATTATTTAGGATTGGTGGTGATTTCTCAGGTTAGTAGTAAAAAAAAGCATTTACATATCTAGTTCTTTTCATTTTCTATTTACAACTGGTCCTTTGATATTTTTGCTACTTACTTTGAAAAACAAGAATGTAACATCATTAACAAAGTCTAGAGAATACTATAAGTCGGGTCACTTCTTTGTTCTCTCAGACAAAACAACAATTTTTTGCGACTGCTTGTAAATCAGCTTAAAGGGCCCCATTCACGTTGAGATTGGTATCGATACATGTTGCAAGTATCAGTATCTTGATTCAAATTGCATAGTGTACTTAGCTGTCTCAGTATCACTGTATCAGTATCAGCTGGTATCACCGTCTGTATCACTGTAGTGAAACTTCGATACCGCGCGCATGCAACTGATACTTGTCACAACGCGTATATGTTGATGTTTTTGTATCGCGCTACTAAAAAATATGAAAGTTTATTTTCAACATGGCAGATTGCGAGTTTTGGGAGGAATTTCTCCATATTTATAAACTATATCTGTGTTCATGGAACTCAAAGTGCAAGGACTATCCAAATAGACAACTTAGAGAATCGGCAAAAATAGTTTTGGTAGTGCTAATAGTGATCGTAATTTTGTCATGAAGAAAATACACAGCTTTCGTTGCGCCTTTCGACGAGAAGTTAAAAAAGTTGTTGCACCATTTCTGCATCACATGTGAACTGAACTGATGTTTCAAGAGTTCGTCTCAACGTGTATGAATAGAAAACACATGGAAACAAATCTCAGATACATGTATCGCCGTTTGTCGAGATACACGTATCGATACCGATCTCAACGTGAATGGGGCCCTTTTATTTTCTTCTACCAGAAGATATCGATCGCCGTACTCTGATGACGGCGGGCTGAGGGAGCGGGAAAGGGCAAGGGGGAAACGTTTGTTTACACGAGGCCAAGTGCCCAGACCTATTGGTATATCTCTGGACGCTGTCATTAATCATTGCCATTATTATTGCCTTATCTGAGCTTACCTTCTTGAGTAACGTCGAAGAATTCCGGTATCAGCTCCTTAAAATCAGACATATTCGCCTGGCAGTTTTTAAATGCGTCCGCTACCGAATTGAACATCCTGTCGGGATGGTCGAACCGACCGCTCTGCAAACAGAGCACATAGTGCGGGTACAACCTGGCCAAGTAATACAGAACGAATCCCGGCGTCGAGTAGTGCGAGCCGTAAATGAACTTCGGCTCGGCCATTTCGTTGTACCTGTCGAGCAACCTTCCCAACCTGACGTCATTTAAGGCACCTATGGGTTTCGACAAGTCCCTGTAGTTGTCGGGATCGTCGAGGTCTAAGGTTTCGCTCGTATAGTTTGTGATGATCCAGGGAAATACTGGGTATTGGGTGAGGTCATTTGACGTCCTATCTCCTAAACTAAAAGATATCGCAAGTATGATAAGGTATCGACTTGAGATTCTTTATGGCGAATAATTGACAAGGAATAAACTGCACTTTAAACATATCTCAGATGTGCCAAATGTCATTCACAATCTGTGATTGAAGTTTTACCGGAAATTTTTCATTTCTAACGAAATTTTGCAAAAATTAACCCTAGTCTGTGACTAGATAATCATGATAAAGAATATCAACATTGTCATTAAAAGCTCAGAAATCGACACTGAAGTAAGCCTAATGACTTACTTAGAAAAAATAGAAATATCATACAATAATTTGTACAATAATTTTTCTATCACTTGGCCTTATCGAGATGTGAAAACAAAACGTCAGGCCCATCGCCCGTCAATGGCCAGATATTCAAAACCCGGCTAATAATAAAGAATCATTTAACTGTTCTTTATGACATTGGAAGGATTTGTTTTATTAATCAACATTAAAAAAGTGGGTTCTAGGTAAAAAATCCCACTAAAAATAGGTATTGAAAAAATGGCATTATAACACAAATTCATTTTGAGTTAATTAAAAAAATGCACAGCTTTGGACATAATCTGCTGAATGATTTAATTTAAAAAATACATTAATAAATATTTTATTGTAAAAATTGATTTTTGATCGATTTAGTTTAATTTCATTTTTTTTAATCTTCAATTTTTATTATATTCTCTATAATAAACTACAAAGGTGGTTGAGAAAAGGAATGTATAATTAGGAATGCACCGAATATTCCACAGGCCAACATATTTTGGGCATTGCCGAATATTCCCTTTAAAAATCTGAATATGCGGCAATTATTGGGCGAGATAGAATTTTGATAAATTACAAAATTTATTAAAAAACAATAAATAGCAAGTTTTACATTTTTTACAAACGTAGCTAATCTTAAACTATTTAAAATAAAAATAAATATATTAAAAATTGAAAAACAAGAAACATATAGGCCGAATATTCGACTAATAATTATTCAAGACTCGGTTAATTACAAATAGATTTTTTAAAACATTTAATTTTTAATTGGGTTTTTCGCCTCAAAAACCTGAACCAAACTGATTAAAAGGCAACTTTTTTAAGTTGCCAGGAATATTCATAAATGCCTAACATTAAAAGAACGAAACATTGAATGTTAACTCAAAAATTAACTTCAACAACTTTGTTTTCTGAGCTTTCTGAGAAAGGAGAAAGATTTATTCCCCGAAAGCTCAGAAAACAAAATTGTTGAAGTTATTTTTTGAGTGAACCATTTATGAATTTTCCCAGCAACTTGAAAAAGTTGACTTTTAATCAGTTTGGTTCAGGTTTCTCTGACAAAAAAAAAACAATTAAAAATTAAATAGATCTGTTTGAGCCACAAAGAAATTTCCAACAAGATTTTTCATAAATTTTTTGATAAATATAAAAAAATTATTCTTTCCCTCAGGTAATGAACACAGCAAAAAACGAAAGAATGTTGTAAAACTTTTTAGATACTTTTTAACCAATACTCTTAAAAAGTGTTTTGATAAGAAATATTATAAATTTGAGGGATTAGCCGAATATTCAGTTAACTCAAAACAAAAATTTATGCTGCATAGCTACACCGCTTTTTACACAATAAAATATATGAGTAAAAATATAAGCAATAAGAAATCAAATATACAGGGACCGGCAGAAAGTTGGACACAAAAATTTAATATTTTTAAACTCTGATTTCGATTAATTTAAATTTCTAGCTGCTAATCGAACAAAATTAAAGTTTAGTAGCAAATATATGTGTTATCCGATGTTAAGTTGCGCTTGCGGTATTTTGTGTTTTTGTAATACACAGGGTGGTCGAAAAAAATACAAAAAAGTTAAATTTCTATTTTTTTTGACTAGGTGGCTGTGATTTTAAATCTGACATCCACCTTTGATTCCAAACAACTTTTGTAAGTAACTTTTTACCGTATTTTAAAAAATAAGGGTACTTTACTCTTGAGTTATTTTGACATTTTTGAATCTACCTCGTATCCAAAAAGAGATATTTAAATTTTTATATCTGGGTTTTGAGTTTGAAATGATCCACCAACTTTTATCAAGAATACAATTTTCTGAGAAATTAATAATAAAAAAGTTTTCCATTTGTGTCCAACTTTCTGCCGGTCACTGTATAAGAGATAAGATAAATGTTGCCACTATTGAAGTGCAATAAAATATTACAATCAGAGGGGGCCGAGAGGGGAGAGCTGGGGGGGGGGGGGAGGCTGGAGGCATATCCAACTTTCCCTATTTAATGTAATAACCGAAATATCCAATGATGATGCAATAAATTTGCAATAAAGTTGCAAACCTGATAGCATAAGCATGACTCATCATGCTTATGCTACTGTGCAAATAACAAATAAGTAGATATATAATGCCAACAACAAAGTACGCCTACCTACCTATTAATATATGAAAGATATTCGTAATTCGATATCACACCATTCTGCCATCTAAGAGTCATAACATCCTGTTCAACTTCGTTCAGTTTTAAGTCAGGCTGTTCCAACAAATTATTGTACAAGTTGGCTCTTTCGTTTTGGTTTCTAAAGGCTAAGTAAATGTGAGGATTGCTGCTGTTTTCATTCGAATAGATTTCGAGGCCCTGGAAGCGTATATAATTAATTATAAATCATCGAACTGGAAAAATTAGAAATCTTTACTTACAATGTGCCGCAAGAGAAACCTCCTCTTAAATATTGTCTTAATGCTATGTAGGTCAAGTTTCAAAACAGGATACTGCAATATTATATTCAAGGTATAGCAAATTACCAAAAAAAAATTATCTTACCATTTCTACATTGTTGTAAGGTTGAAAATACAAATGCGAATTTGTTAACACCACTCTTCCTGGATTTATAACTAATGGAGATACTTTGTCTGCTTGCGATTCCATTACGATTTTTTCATATAAATCTAACCACAAGGGATTAAAACTTACTCGAGCTTGTCGCGAATGTACAATAGCTGCAATCTGAGGAGTGGCTTATATTTTAAATTTCCACGTTAATTACAGTATACTGTAAAACTTACCATGTCTGCCTGTTCTGCAGCAGGTAACGTGCTAGCTCTATGCAGCTGACAAATCTGAGAGAGACAATCAGCTATGTTCGCATAATTCAACAAAAACAAAAAGTTAGCGTGTTCCTTAAATTTGTAAGGGGCAATGATGTTCCCTTCCAACATTTCGATATATTCCCTGCAGTTGACGCTCAGTACGTTATTTTTTGTAGTAATAAATTTTGCACTTCCCTTCCACTGTTCTATTACTACGGAATCCTTGTATTGTATTTTTATAATTGGTTTGCTCAGATCTTTTGGATCAAACACTAACGATTTAGAGCACATTTTTAGTCTTCCATCTTGTTTCTTACAATCGTAAGTTTTCGGAGTTGTGTCTGGAGGGATGAATATCACACTGAAGTCTTCAAAATATATTTCGCCAGGGTCCAATTGCAATAAAGAAAAGCTGAAATTTTTCGTTAAAACTTATAATTGTTTAATTAAATTACAGTAGATATAAATATATAATATAATAATTACCGATCCTTCTCCATTTCATAAAATGTTTCTAGGAGGCTATTCCTTGAAAATTCATGAATTTGCTGAAATTCCTGAATTTAATAAAAAAAGTGTAATTATTTTTATTACAGGCAATATTGTGTTATAAAGACGTTTGCGATAAAATAGCGGCAATAAAAAATGAAAATAGTCAACATAAAATTAGATTAACAAAATATTTACCTATAATAAATAGTAAAACGGTGAGGAAAGCACAAAATATGAGGACAGAGGAAATCCGGGAAATCCCAACTGTAACCTTAAAACAAAAATATTTTGAACTTGAACAGCAAGCAGAAGCACCAGGCCGGGGGAGCGGACTGATCTGGATCACGACCTATGACATACAAATCTGGATTGATCTATCCTTAGATCTGTCACTCATTGAACACCAAAGAGTTTCACTAGAATAGAGGTTTTTTTATCTTTCAATCCACACCATACTGAATAATGATTGTTTTTGAATGGATAACACCGTAGACAAAGTTTGTCTGAGGATAACACCATCTCTATGATAACACCGAACAAACCAGATCGAGGTGGAGAAAATATGGGCACAGATCGCGCAAAAAAATCATTTTCACTACCTAACCTGTTCTGTGGTTTTGTTCTGGTTGTGTGATCCAAGGTTAGTTTATAGCGATAATAATACTTGGGTAAAGGCTTTGTGATCTCTATGGTAGTGGCATGTTATATCAATGACGTCGTAGGATAATGTCTTTGATCCCTATGGTAGAGGCTAGGGTTTCTTTATTAGAAGAGTTGTTGCAATCAACTGTCATCATCAAATTTCAATTGGTTTTACATGAAAGTAGTGACTCTGAGGTAAAGCAAAAACCACGTGGGATGTTGCCTCATAGGCTTGCAAGTACATTTTTGAGAGAGTAATCATGCAGTATGAAAATTTGACACTAGAACGACATTGTCATTTTAACTACAAAATAATTCAAGAAAATTTGTGCATTATACTTGTATCCGTTGCAGCTCACCAAAGAGTGCCTATTGCAAAACTAGTATGTGGTGCGGTGCGTATTTAGGAAAAAAGTACCTCTGATGAGAATGATTGTTTAAAATGATTCCAGTATCACAAAATGTTCCGCAAAATTAGTATTATAGAAAATGACAATGAAGAGGCCCTATAGAATAAATGGAGACTAAATCAATAAAGTAACATTTGCGGGAATGATATACATATATGCGTAGGTACATAACAACTATAAGTAAGTACAAACTTATATACTTATAGATAATATTATTTTTAGACTAAAAAAATAACTTATATTCCTGGTGCACAGCCATCAGGGACTATTTTGGATGATATATAAAAAGCAAAACATTCCGTTACAGCAATTTACGAAGACCAGTTAACGGTGAAAAAATTATTGGAATTGGACAGATTAAAACCAGAGTGGAGGTACATAGAAGACTTTGACTTTGCCATTGTTGGGATATATTTTCTAAATTAAAGAGCTCTTATAAATTATTGAAATAATGCGCTGCTGCTAAATGCAATTTGTATGTATTTTTAATTTACCGATGTTACTTACCAAATTATGAAATAAAACCTGTGATCACCTAAGAGGTTCATTTTGGCATTTATTTTATTTGTTACCTGCACTAGCAAATAAATCATCATGGTTTAAAATAATAAGTGGTTGTTTAATTTGAAATGTTTTAATCGATATTTTAGACTTTTGGTGAAGGCGCGGGTATTAATTTTAATATCTAAAACTTGAATACCCGCCATTCCCTTCCCACACCTCCAGCCCTGTTCAGTTTTTGAAGTATCATGTTGCCAGCTGATGACTTTGACTATCTTTATAACCTGAAATATGCTCTTGATTTACGTTGCTACAGAAATAATCCAAACATTTCTTCCCCAAAGGACAGAAGATATAGTATATCTTATTCGTAAGTTACATACCTAAATGTAATTTGCGAATAAGGTATATATCTTCCATCCTTTGGAGAAGAAATGTTTGGATTGTTTCTGTAGCAACGTAAATCAAGAGCATATTTTAGGTTATAAAGATAGTCCTGTAAGAAAACGGAACACGTATAAAGTCATCAGCTGGCATCACGATATATAAAAAAATTAACATGGGTAGAGGTGTGGGAAAGAATATAGGGCATTCAAGTTTTACAAATTAAAATGAATATCGGCGCCTTCATCAAAAGTCTAATATATCGTTTTTTACTATTTTAAATCATGATTTTTGATTATGCCCATACCAAATAAAATGGTAAAATAAACTAGGTAGGTGTAGGTAATACTTCTTTTGCTTAATTCCGCACACTCGAAAATTTTGTTTTTACAGGCGTATTTAACCATGTTAACATTGTCAGGAGATGATTAAGTATAATTATTAGACTTCATCTTCATTAGACTTAATCATCTCCTGATGATGCTAACAGGGTTAGCGAAACGCGCGTCGAGTGCAAAAACAAAGATTTGGTGTGTGGAATTAAGCAAAAGAAGTATTTTCTAAGTGCCAAAGGTTCCTGATTCCAAATTTAGGTAGGTAATCACAATTTTATTTCATAATTTGGTATCTTTGATAAGTTATTTCAAGAGAATAGATAGAAAATGCAATCATTATTTCATCTTGATTTTAATTTGGAAAATATATCCGAACAATGGCAAAGGCAAAATCTTCTATGTAGCCTCCGCTCTGCTTTTAATTTACATCTGTCCAATTCATCCAATAATTTCTTCACCATTAAGTGCTGCAACGGGATGTTCTGCTCCATCCAAAATAGTTATTGGTGGCTGTGCACCAGGAAATTTGAGTTCATTTTGTAATCTAAAATATAATATTATCTTACTAAGTATATAAAGGTATATAGTTACTTAGAGTGACTATTTAGGTATCTACCTTATATTATGTGTTAAAAATATCTCGCAGTTGTTACTTTATATTGAGTTTAGTCTCCATTTATTCTATAAGACCTCTGCATTACCATCTCTTATAATAATAACTTTGTGGAACATTTTGTGATACTGGAATCATTTTAAATAATAATTCTTCAGAGTTACTTTTGCCGTTGATTGAGGCCTCCATCGACGCTTTTGCTCAAATGCGCACTGAACCTTGAACCACATATTATTAGTTTTGCAAAAGGCACTCTTTGGTGAGCTGCAACGGATGCTTGCAAGTTTATGTGCATACTTTATAATCTTCTTGAATTATTTTGAACTTGAAATGACAATGTCGTTCTTAGTGTCACATTTTCATACTGCTTTGATTACTCTCTCAAAAATGTACTTGCAAGCCTATGAGGCAACATCCCATATGGTTTTTGCTTTACCTCAGAGTCACTACTTTCATGCAAAACCAATTGAAATTTGATGATGACAGTTGATTGCAACAACTCTCCTAATAAAGGACCCTAGTAGAGGTAGAGGCCATGGTCTTTTTCTAGAAACCTTGGGTAGACCAGAGAAATGGAGTAGGGTTAACGCGCTACAAGCTGCGCGAACTGCCTAAAAAAAACTGGCGGCCATATTAAACCAACTTTACTACAACTTTACTAAACTTACCGAAAAAATGATACTCCCGGAGGTCTCCTAGACTTATAATTCATTTGTCGCGGGACAAAAAACCGACTCCGATCGGGGAACACCGGAAAGCGCGAACGTGAAGCCGTGGAAACTACGCGAAAGCCGACAACCTCTACACTCACGTTCGCGCCTCTTCGCTCGCGGGGTTTCGCGCCGCGCGCCGCGAATGTGGAGCGGCCTTTACAGCTTGGTATACTCACATTATTTTAAGAAGTCCTTACCGGGACTGTCAATTGGTAATTTCGATATCCTAAGTTGGCATCAATGCAGCAAAAAATGCAACCGGGTCATAAGTTCAGGTCAGTAACTAGCCCATTTGCACTAATAACACGAAAAGTAACACGAACAAGAACAACACAGGTGATGGTAAAACTCACAAAACGTAGAAAACCCGCGAATATTTTCATTGTCGAATGTTTGAACCAGTTTGAACGATCTGGAAAACCTTCATTGTCACTTTGACACACCGAAGCTAAATTTGCCTGAGTCCGCCCATAGACGCTGCCAAAAGCAGCTGATTATTATACTCAAATTATTTTAAGAAGTCCTTACTGGGACTGTTAATTGGTAATTTCGATATCCTAAGTTGTCATCAATGCAGCAAAAAATGCAACCGGGTCATAAGTTGAGGTCAGTAACTAGCCCATTTGCACTAATAATACGAAAAGTAACAACAACAAGAACAACTCAGATGACGGTAAAACTCACAAAACGTAGAAAACCCGCGAATATTTTCATTACCGAATGTTTGAACCAGTTTGAACGATCTGGAAAACCTTCACTGTCACTTTGACACACCGAAGCTAAATTTGCCTGAGTCCGCCCCTAGACGCTGCCAAAAGCAGCTGATTATTACAAAATACCAAAACGAAAGTGTTTCCATGACGTTTGAAGTTATTATTAAAATGAGTTGTAGTCATAGTTATTTTTATTTGTAGCGGCATAATCGTGATTGCAATAGGGTTTTTATTTTATTATGCTCTTTTTTTCGTATCACTTGGGTAACTTTTCACATCATAAATCAACGAGTGACGTCATTAACTGGTTGAGACACATATACCAATGTTATACCCATGGTTAACAAAAAATTCCTAGGGATTTTGTGGAGAATGTCATCTGACAAAATCGGGACTTCTTACAGTAATCGGGGTATACGAAATACCAAAATGAAAAGTGTTTCCATGACGTTTGAAATTATTATTAAAATGAGTTGTAGTCATAGTTATTGTTATTTATAGAGGTATAATCGTGATTGCAATAGGGTTTTTATTTTATTATGCTCTTTTTTTTTCGTATCACTTGGGTAACTTTTCACATCATAAATCAAAGAGTGACGTCATTAACTGGTTGCGACACATATACGAATGTTATACCCATGGTTAACAGAAAATTCCTAGGGATTTTGTGGAGAATGTCATCTGACAAAATCGGGACTTCTTACAGTAATCCGGGTATACTGCACACGACATTTTCCAAAAACACTGACTATTTCTGAAAATACAACAACTATCTCTGAAAACAAACTGCAAACGTCAAACTGGGGACAATATTCCGGACATTACATTTGCCTGGAAATAGGATGCGCAAAATGTCAAAGCGCGTTCTCCCTACTCCATTTCTCTGGTAGAAGCACAAAATATATTGGTTAGGTTGGGAACCCTAATCTGATCCAACGTTCAGGAGGCGAAGACCCCGAGTGGCTAAGTTGCTCGGAAGGGCAGAGGCCAGAAAAAGTTGTGAAGAAGAAGACTAACCTTGTTGTGATCAATTTTTGAAATACTAGTAAACAAACAAAAAAATCGAAATACTTTTCGATTTTTAGTGTTTATTCATTTGTGTATTTATTTGAGCAAGTTACCACAATGAGCAAGTATTGCTTTCAAAATAAGTTGGGAGAATATTCGGAATCAACAGCAGGCAAGCTTATTTCAAATAAAACGGTAAATATTTCATTTGCAGAGAATAATGATTTCACTTTAATAATAAAATATTTTTTTTTACTACTATAACCTGAGAAATCGCCATTATTTACCTCATTCCTCTAATGAGAAGTAATATTTCTCTCCCTAAAATAGGTAAATAATGATAATAAAAAAATGGAAGTGGATAAAGGTCCGCGAGTCGCGGAAACTTAGTGTATTTTTTAAAGGACCGCGAGTCGCCGGACGTCTTCATGTACAACAGGAGATTCGTCAAAGCATCGTTAGAGCAGTGGAAAACCAGTCGGATGGTCCGGGTTCGAATCCCACGTCAAGAGTTTTTTAGGCAGTGGCTATTTATACGTGGCAGTCGTCAACGATGGGCACTGCCTTATAAAAAAAGAAGGGGTAATTATTTCCAATGGTGTAACCCGCTCCCGATTTTCTTGAAATTTAGGCTAACCCCCTATTTTCGTCCGACATTCGGAAATAATTACCCCTTCTTTTTTCATACAGGCAGCGCCCATCGCCGAAAATATAGGGCATACGCCCCTTATTGCAACGATGCTTGAGAAAATTCACTTCAGACGTATCTAAATCATTTTACTTCAGACGTGAATGATGGAGTTAAATGTACGTCCAAAGAAGTTACGTGACTCAACTTGCCAATGAGAGCACAAGACGTATATCGACTTTTATATATGTCAGACGTATAAATAGCCACTTTCTTTTTTTATTTTTTATTTCCATGTTTGGGCTGTCAGAGTCTTATCTAGGATGTTCCTTCTTTTACTATTTGTGTCAAGGACTGGTATTTTCAAGAAGGAACAAGTCTACTGCTTTACGGATCGAGATTCGCGACTCGCGGACCTTTAAAAAATACACTAAAGATCCTCGACTCGCGGACCTTTAATAAATTATTTATTCTTTACAATGAACCAAGCTTTCGGCCATATTTTTGGCCTTCGTCAGGGCTGAAATAGTGTTAGGTAAAATATATTATAATATATTATTATAATATATTTTACTTAACACTATTTTATATTATTATATTATATTTTACCTAACACTATTTTAGCCCTGACGAAGGCCAAAAATATGGCCGAAAGCTTGGTTCATTGTAAAGAATAAATAATATATAATTTTGGCTGAAATACCCGTTATTGTACTTCATTGATCTAATCAAATATGTAAAATATAGCGATATTTCAATGTAGGTAGTAAAAAAAATCTATATACACTTCGGTTGAGAAGGCCATTATTTACCTCACTTATTATATCCTTCGGCCCTACGCGCCTCAGGATATAAAAATGCTCGGTAAATAATGGCTCACTTCTCAACCTAAGTGTGTAATATATATTATTATATAATTTAGATCAACCCGAACTGCAAAGTAGCTCTTCAATATACCCTAAAAGTAAAAAACACAGAAGACAGATGTTCAATGCAAAATTTAGACCTCCGCGATAATTCTGTATATACCGGAACAGCAGGTGTAGCGTTGTTGAAGTTAAAAATTGACTCAGAAACAAAGTCGACTTTGGAAGTAGGTGATATTTCTTTATCCTTCTAAAATATAATAACTTTGTGGGTATTTTTTTATTTTGAATTTGATTATTAGAACATAAAAAGTAATTATTTGGGTTTGGAAAGACTGAAAGGAAAACGACACACATTTTTATGTGGTGATGCTGGTCCACTTGCAATAGGAATTATAATTTGTCACAAACTGGGCCAAAAAGAAGAAAAGGACTCTCTGATTAAAAAGTATAATGTATAGCTTTATTTCTCTAAAACTTTAAATAATTATCATTTTAGGCTTTTCTCTTTGCGTAAAGATGTTTTAAATCTACACTCAGATTTGCCGAATGAATATCTATATGGCAGAGCAGGATACCTTTATGCAATTCTATATGTGAATAAACATGTTTCACCACATCCTTTTGATGATGATTTCATAAGACAGGTAAATAAAAAAGTTAATATTATATTAATGTATTAGATACACACATCATTTATCGTTTTAGATAATTGAGTCTATTCTCCTTTGCGGGAAAACTTTATCAAAAGCTCTAAAACTGGATAATTGCCCGTTAATGTATGAATGGCACGACTCATATTATCTAGGTGCTGCACATGGAATTTCTGGAATCATATATTTGTTATTGCAAGCAAAGGAATATCTCACAGAGGATGATTTAAATAATCTTATCAGACCTACTATTGACTACATGACCACCTTGAGGTATATTAGATGCTTGGAGATATTATAGGTACTAATCTTGACTCGTGTTCAGATTGGGAAGTGGAAATTTCCCGTCGTCTTTGGGCACTGGTAACCCTGACCGGTACGTCCAGTGGTGTCACGGGGCACCGGGATTTCTTTACATGTATTCATTGGCATATAAGGTAGGTAAAGTTATACTATACTTGACTGTTGTTATGAAATTGTGACAGTGCTTAAATTACTGCCAATTGAAATTTTGTTAATTTTAAGGTTTTCAACGACCCTCAATATTTACAACTTGCCATAGATTGTGGTGAGGTAGTGTGGCAAAGAGGGTTGCTGCGAAAAGGATACAGTCTCTGCCATGGAGTTTGTGGAAATGCCTATTGTTTCTTGGAGCTTTATCAAACAACAAATGTAGGTGTTTAATCTTTTTTTCCTAAAAAAAACTATTTTTTGCAGGACGAGAAACATTTGTTTCGAGCATTAAAATATGCAGAATATTGCATCGATTACACTGAAGACAGAGAGGAACATCCTCCAGATCGACCTCTTTCTTTGTTTGAAGGTATATGTGGTCCCACGTATTTGTTGCTGGACATACAAAGGCCAATGGAAGCTAAGTTTCCAGGATTCACTTTGTAGTATTTATATTTTATTAATTGTATTGTCTGAAATAATAATTAATCACAATCATTCATTAAAATGTTTTATTTCACAGAAATGGGTCTTAAATACGATAACATTTTAAATTTGGAAATTCTATTGTGCATTATAATATGATTGTAGAACAAGACTTATATAATTAGCTTTTCCCAAAAAATGTGGACCACAGTGGATTTTTTAATTCAACTTGATATAATAAATCTAAATCTGTTGCCCGTTTAATGAAAATAAGAAATCCCTGGTTCAAACTTTTTGAGAGAATTGTTCCTATTAAAATTGAAGTCTATAAGAAATGGATAAATAATTCCTTAGGTATTAAATAATGATTTACAACTGAAAATATAATTCCCCAAAAATGTGCAAATTACCTACAGAATTTATCGGAAAGGATTCTTAAATATTTAAAGATATATTCTCATAATTTCCAGGTGGCAAACCTAATTATAATTTAAACTTAAGAACGATCTCTGTAAGTAAAATCATGTCAATTTTGATATCTCTAAGTCTGCCCACACACTCACAGAGGGAAGACCAAAGCAAAACCAATTGGAATTTTAGCGTGCGCAATTAAAACCGTGGGGGGGATGATTCTCTTTGTATGCCGACAAGTCGTTGTGCCCTTCATTCTTTTGATATTAGCATGCCCCCAAGTTCTGGTGGCAGTTGATGACTCTTTTTTAACAATAATGTCCCCAATAATGCAATTCCTCCAACAGATAAATGTGGGAATATTAATATTCATAATATACAATTTTTTTTGAATTGTTCAACCACTCGCTACTGTCTAGGCCTTAGACAAAATATCGATAAAATCGCAAGTATCGATTTTATCGATCTTTCCAATTATATCTATCTTTTGAAATTGTTTGCAAAAATATAGGAAATTGCTGCACCCATTGCATCCAGACCGCGCCCGCAGCAAGCCGATCGGCCTTTTTTTGTCTAGCTTCTTAAATAAAATTGATTATATAGAGTTTATCAATAAGAGCAATTATATCGATTTTATTGATAAGATCGATAAGATTGATTTTATCGATAAGATCGATTATATCGATAAGTTGTAAAAGTTGTAAAATCTAATAACATTTTACCATAGTACAAACATCTCTGTATTCATTTTAATCATAAGATCTTAAAAGCATATTATGCACTGGAATTATTACTATAGGTTTTCATAACCTATAAAACAATACACTGCTTGTAAGATTTTATGATTAAAATGAAGACAGAGATGTTTGTACTAAATTTTTGCCAGGTAAAATGTTATTAGATTTTATGCTATACAACTTAAAAAAATACGAAATCTAACCTCACTTTCGCTGTCGGCAACCCCCTCTTAACGTAACTTCTCTCTGTATGTGTGTGGGCCCTAAAGTTTCTCAATCAAGCTTTAAGAGTTTTTAAACTCTGTTCAACGAATGTTCACACCTACGTCACAACTCCCGTCCTTGTCTTACTCATGAATATACAATGGATATCGGTCATATAATCACGAGTCCGACAAGGACGGGAGTTGTGAGTTGTGACATATAGGTATGAACATTCGTTGTACAGAGTTTAGAGTGCATCACCAGTAGTAAATCATGAAATTCCAAGTCATTAATTAACCGTTTATTATTATAATTTGTAACATTTCAAGAAGCTACTGAACTCGCTACTGAGTAAATAGGTAAATAAAATTCGTATTATTAAATTATTTTGGAGGTTTCAAATTGTGGAGTCATTTTTCAACTTTTTGTTTTTATCCTGTATTCTGTACAATCTTATACCTTACAGCTAGAGATATGGTAAATGCATCTGGGAACATACAGAATGTTGTGTATAATGCATGAATGTATTTGGTACATACAAAATTTCCATATTATGTCAATACTTTTTAGGAAAAAAAGAAAGATGCTTAATATTTATCTTCTATAAGATGAAATATCGATTTCATATAACATTGAACTCATGACAACACTTGAAATAAATTGTTTCTGCAGAAATTGGCCCACTAATAAATTTTCCTGCTCCCTCCCCCGTAAGTACACTTTACATACTCGCCAACAGGCCCAAAAGCGAAAGTCAAATGTTTGGGGTGCCCTGTTATTTTGATTGCTAGCTGCGAAAGTGGTTACTAGGTAAAAAAAGTATTGTTTAGCAACCCTTACGCAGCAAGGACCTTAAAACCATTAATAAAATATATGTAGAAACGCTAATCTTGCGTCAATTTTAATAGGTTTCACAACAATCGTTTTACAAACTGGTTTTAATCATAAATAACACGAATTATACCAAAGAAAAATTAATAATTTAAATGTTTCACTGGCGTCAAATAAGAGCCGCATAACAGAACAAATTTGACAGGCACTGCGCTACCGGTAGGGTGAGAGTACGCGATTAGTAATTCGTAGATCCACACAAAGCTCAACATCTTTTATTTATTTTTTATTATCGCTGCATTCTGCCTCTTATATTTATCACTGATTATCATTTTTAGTAATTGAACAAAGGTTATTTTGAAGATCATTATTACTCACAATCTACTCCATATGTATTTAGAGCTTTATTCAAAGAACCTATAACCTGAAATTTATGGTAGCAGGAAAAATGTAATACATTGCACAATGCGTAAGCTCTTTTTTGGCCTCGGAGGTACTTTTAAACAACCTCCTCGGCCAAAAAAGTGCACTTACGCATCTGGCAATGTAAATAACTATTAGTAAAACAGAAAACTCAACCTAGCCCAAAAAAGTGTCAGGTGTGGGGTTACTTAAATTTGTTATGCTGTTTTAAAAACGCGGATTTCTAATACGTATATATTTAATAAAGTATATTTATTGTTCCAATCTAAATAACCCTGCATTTTATTGGTATTCCTATTTAAGACATCTCAGTTCATTGAATACCTACCTAATAAGAGGAAGTTTCAAATTAAATTATATGCCCAGAAAATTAATGTGTTCAATTCACTTTTTCTTATTCCTCTATTACCGAAAATCTCATTGTGAAATTAAAGGAATGGAAAAGAATGTACCAAGTTCAAACTCATCGCATTATCACGACACATTTTCCTGAATTAAGTTTTCTGCCTTTGGCTTGTTTTGCCTAATTATATTTACAACACAAAATCTCTTGTTGACAATGGTAAGAGCAAATTAAAATCTAAAATTTTGACCAGTCTTTGTCAATTTTTCTACAAATCAGTATTTTTTATCACAGAAAAATATAACATAGAGTTGTTTTCATGCCTTATCCTATTTTTCTTATTTGTCAATGGTAAAAGTCTTTACAGTTCTTCATAACATTCGAGATATGTTTTAAATTTTTCGATATACTTGAACCCTACAGTATTCAAAAGTTATATAAAAACATACCCAAAATATCGATTTGGCAAAATTCTATCTCATCTACAAAGCTGTGCGTTCGTCGTACACTATTACCGCTTCGTTATCGACTAAGGAGTCGGTGTCTTTGTGCAGAAATTGGCTTCGCGACTTGCTAAGTGCTATTATGGCTGCTTCGTCATTGCGCATGCGGTTTTTTCGTTTCTTGCTGAAGTTGACTTTGGCATATAAGTCATTCAAATCGTCTTCTGTTGACAGCGGCCTGGGCTTAGATCGCACCCAAGCTGGAAGACTTCTGGTTTTCAGGGCAGATTCTCCCGGTGGCTCATCTGTGGCTCCAAATTCATCTAGAACTAAAACAATATTTTTAGAAAAGCTTAATTCATAAGTGGAAACTACTTCAGTTATCTTAGCAACATTAATAGACATAACAAATTCTAAAAAAACAATCACTTACTGCTACTGGAAGCATATTGAGGACTGTTTGGTGAGAATTCAGAAATTTCTGGAAGTTGCGATTTTGGTACAATTTCTCCATTTATCATTACACTTGAAGGTATAGGTTGACTCACGGGCCGTTGCCTTCTCGTTGCAGGACTTTGGTGATTCTGGAAGAAATGATTAACTTGTTATGTAATTACGGACTACAGTTTTTACGTGGCAAATTAACAATAATAATGTTGTGATTTAGAAAACTCTGTTTTTTATTATTCAATACAATGCTGAACATTTGTGTATGGTTGTCAATGAAAGTTGGACTAGAGATTTGGAGATTTTATGCCTTTACATTTTCTTAGACAGGACTGGTTTACTTAGTTGAACAACAGAGAACATCAAAACAGGAAAAGTATCTCTACAAGATAGTGCACTGCACTGGATATGGATATAAACCAAAAACAAATAACAAATTTTTACTTATATCAAAGATCATAATCATGATCTTTGCTTATATCATAAATCAAGAGGGATATTATGTGAAATTATACTTTATACCTGTTATGCCACAAAAACATCCCTCTTACAATAACCAGAGTAATTTCCTATGCACTTGGATACAATTTGAATCGTAGCGTCAGGTGTGGGGATATTTTTATTTGTCGAATTAATCTTCTATAAATTACAAGTCATTCTTAGTGGTAGGGACTGCGCCCATGTATAGTCCTTCTTACGGCAGAATGCGTGCGACGTAAGGGGGAAGAACTCGCAAATATTATAGAATTAGTCACAGTTCAGGGGCGTAGCTCAATTTTGTGTAACTCACTGACTTAATTTTCATATAATTGTTATTTAATTTATTGTTAATATTATTCTTAACGGTGATGCCTTAGATTATGGAGGAAGGCAAACCCTTATAACATTGGCAATTATTTCTCGTGCTTGAGAATGCAACGTTCTTCCCTGTTTACTCATTTTGCACACGTTAACTCCCGAACATACGAAACGCCACTGAGCTCTCTGCTTTGCCAGCGGCCTAAAAAATGAGGTCTGTATGGTAGCCCAAATACGCAGTTAACTTTACGTACTATAGAAACAGGCACACAACGTGTTGGCTAACTGGTTTTGTCAGCCAACTCCTTCGCAGAAGTGCTGTGTTGCCGGCGATGGTAGATGCAACGACACGTTGAAAAAATATAATACGTGTTTTATCACACCACGTTAAAAATAAATTATAAACAAAAATGGGTAAGTGGTCCCGTGATGCGAGCTTTATTTTTTCGGTATAACAGAGTTCAGAAATTCGGCTTCAATATGATAAAACTTGTATTCGCCAATAAATAACGACTACTCATATAGGAAATCTCGCAACGCTGCCCGCATTCTTTAGAAACGTTTTCTTTCGTGCTTTGGACTATAATCAAAAGTGTCTTAGAAAATTATACAAGATAGTCAATTTTATATAAGTAACGACTGCCCCGGTTGTAAATGTCATAATTAAAAATAGGTAACGGTAGAAAATCTCATTTTAAGCACAAAAGATTGTATTAACCAGAGTCCAGAATCGCTTAATAGGAAAAGTACGGCACCTTGAAAATTACTCAAGCTCCAGATTTTCCGTGTTCAACCTATCAGTTTTCCTGTTTTACACAAAATATAAGCTTTCTAAGAAAAATTTGCATGAATATTTCTTATACATATAGAATTTAATAGAGAATATCCAAGATCGGCCAGATATAGGTATGCATTACAATTATCATGAGAAGTGGACACAACTTATACCGTCCCATGCCCTTCTAAATCCTACGTTTTTGCATTTATTTATTTATTTAGTAATCAACAGGTAAATTCCCAATTAGCTAAATAAACAAACAATCTTATTATTCTTGCATTCTACGCTCTTATAATATAATATAGTGATGTGAGATCTATTTCCCCAATTTGTTCATTAAGTATGTCCAACTTCAATAATATATTTAATAACAATAACAAATTTTTTTCCATTGTGTCCATAATGTGAGTGATTAGTAAAATAATCCAAATTTAACTAAGCTTAAAGCCTATATAGTTAAAATTATTATTTTTGGATTATTTAGCAACAATGTGGTTGTGGTTACAAAATTCCAACACTTGGTGTCAGGTGTAGGGTTATGGCATTTTTTTGCAGGATACCTTTATGCGAATAAACATGTTTCACCACATCCCTTTGATGATGATTTCATAAGACAGGTAAATAAAAAAGTTGATATTATATTAATAATGTATTAGATACACACAGCATTTATTGTTTTAGATAATTGAGTCTGTTCTTCTTTGTGGGAAAACTTTATCAAAAGCTCTAAAACTGTATAATTATCTAGGTGCTGCGCATGGAATTTCTGGAATCATATATTTGTTATTGCAAGCAAAGGAATATCTCACAGAGGATGATTTAAGTAATCTTATCAGACCTACTATTGACTACATGACCACCTTGAGGTATATTAGATGCTTGGAGATATTTTAGGTACTAATCTTGATTCGTGTTCAGATGGGAAGTGGAAATTTCCCGTCGTCTTTGGGCACTGGTAACGGTAACCCTGACAGGTACGTCCAGTGGTGTCATGGGGCACCGGGGTTTCTTTACATGTGCCCATAATGTGAGTGAATTGAGTGATTAGTAAAATAATCCAAATTTAACTAAGCTTAAAGCCTATACTATAGTTATAATTATTACTAAATTAATGTTAAGTGACCCAGAAATTTGTTACAATGTCAATTAAATATTTGAGAAAAAGGGTCAGAGAAAGACTTCCAAAAGTTTTTAATTTATTACCAACGTTTCGACTTATTTAAAGTAGTCTTCAGGGTTCTAAAAAACAATGTAAATATTAAAATAAATAAATCCACTTGCTATAAGTTATTATAAGGAAAAAAATTAAACCAGACTTACCAGAAAAGTATGTTTGGTAAGTTCCATTAAGTTTCTAATTTTTTTCCTTATAATAACTTATAGCAAGTGGATTTATTTATTTTAATATTTACATTGTTTTTAGAACCCTGAAGACGACTTTAAATAAGTCGAAACGTTGGTAATAAATTAAAAACTTTTCGAAGTCTTCCTCTGACCCTTTTTCCCAAAAATTTAATTGACATTGTTATAATTATTATTTTTGTGGTAACAAAATTCCAACACTTGGTGTCAGGTGTAGGGTTATGGCATTTTTTGCCTGGTTCACACAAGCTTCATTATTCCATGGTTGCATCTAATTAAAAACATATCCTAAGGCGATTACTGTAAATAAGTTTTCTAGAAAATAGTCAGGAAAACAACATTTTTCAAATGCAATATCATAAAACTATATTTAACTGAAATGTAATGCACGTTAAAAGACAATTTTATTTCGAAATCTAAAATTTTTTTACCAAATATTGGAAAAAAGCCAAGCAATATCATCATATTTAAGCCACAGCTTTACGTTTCAATCTGCCTCTGATCATGCGCAAAACTTCATTTTTGTAGAGCACATACGTGGTGATTCGACATTTTGACCCATAAAAAGGCTTTTTCGATCTGTAGTGAGCAACACGCATAATTTGAAATATTTGGTCAATTCAAAGTTTAAGTTGGATTACTCATATTTTCTATGTACCTACTTATAACTTATAAATAAATAAGTACTTCGGGATGGCTTCAGATAAATGCTTTGAAGTCACATTCTATGTATGGCCATTGTTATAAATATTTTAAAATAATGTTAGTAACTACTTAGATAAAAATGTATTGTATTGATTAAAAGTTTAAAATCATGAGTGTTGCTCACTCACTACATATCAAAAAAGGTATTTTATGATTGAATCACCGCGTACGTGCATTTACTCTTAAAGTCTAAAGAAAAAGAACAAAATCAAGAATAGTTATTTATGTACCAAGGCACTGAAGTTCAACTTTTTATGACTCATGTGGAATTTAGTTGCCGAGGCCTCTGGCTGAGGCAAATAAACCACATGAGTCATAAAAAGAACTTCAGTGCCGAGGTACATATTACATTTTTTTGAAATCGGAAAAAAAAAGTTTTATTAGGCAAGAAAATAATCATAAGGGATCACCCGTTCATGAACCAACTGCGCGCGGCGTTGCTTGACTTTGATGATCGCTCTATAGTAAAACATAGGAGAGAATGCTAGAGATGCAGAGGGGAAGTAAAACAAAAAAACGCGTGAATAGGCCTTAAAATTGCTGCCGCCACAGGCGTCGGTAATAACGGCGGTGAAAATTTTGGTAGTCAGTTGACGAGTCTGATAAAATAAGTAATTTGACAGCGTTATTAGTTGCCTCCTCATCGCAAACCCTTATTACGTTTGCAATAATTTCCCTGGCTTGGCTATGTATGGTCTTTCCGCGGACACTGGTCATTATACAACCACCACTACTAACACCGCAAAACTCAAATTGTCTCCCTTCGCGCACGGCTATGAGGCGAAGACTAGTGTTCGTGATATTTGCGACCGCCAGTCGCTCTAAGAAATATTCAGCTTGGAATACTGATTGCAGGATGAATCTTTGCTGGGCTTGCTAGGCGTTGCCGGATCGCAAAAAACCTGTACAATTCTGGTGCACTAGCGTAATGGCTTTGGCTTATTATATTTCCTAAAGAGAATTATATTTGGAAGTTTGGCAACATTCGAAATTTTTTACTCGCATTCTTGAGGCTCGTATTCTCTGGTAAGGTGGACTATACGTAGGTCAAGTAAGATAAGACACGGCGCGGCGTCTTCGAACAGACAAACCAAATTACTGCATGTTGTGCAGCCTCCACAGCAAATCTCTTGATATTCAAACCTACTAAAATATTCATACTGAAAGATTGCGCTGGTAAAGTTAATAATTTCGCAATGTGTACGAAAAGTTAAATGGGATTTGTGGCCGGGTTTTGAATATTTGGTCACTTTTGACGCGCGATGGATCCGCGTCTGACGTTTGATGTTTACATCTCGCCAAAGCCTACTTATTGAAAAAATCGTACAATAATGGGGCTACTCAAGGCCTACTATAAAGACAGGCCCTGGCGCACAAAAATCACCTGACCATCTTAGTCAGACGTTACATGTCATTTGTCACATAACTGAAAGCGGCAGCTTGGGTTTTGAGAAGTTTTAAATGTTTAAAGTGTTTTTAAACGTCTTAGTTTATATTTTAGAAACAAGTTTGTGTCTAGTGCGCGTGTGTCCTGGCGGAGGTGAACCGCCCAGGTGTTATTATGGCCTTTGGGTGGGAGTCGTGGCGTCCAAGAGTATTGGTGCCGCTCGCACCGACGCTTGAGCCCCCTGTAAAGGGGAATTCTCCCCCGAACCACAGAATAGGGAACCCGGAATGGACTATTATGGACATGGACAGTATTGGACAGTGGAGCCTGAGACACAGAGGGGTGAACTGCTTACGGGAGATCCGCGAGTTCAGACGGTCCGGGTGGCTGGAAGCCCTTCCCCGTTGACCACGTTCGGGTTTGTGTATTTATTGTATTCACCATTCACCAACGTACTAGAGGATTTTCGTTGCCGACCCGCGCCCTGATACGGTTTCTATTCGGTCTTTCACGCTGCCGATCAACTGAGACCTCGTCAGTATTTACAGTATACCTACTAAGGTTAGTTTTCATTTTTATTCCATAAAAAATAACCTAAATACCAAATATTGGGTTTGTTTATATTATATTTATACATATTACAAAAGCCAGGAAAAAAGTGTCGCCATAACAAACATTTGTTATGCCTGGGATGAAAATTTCCGCCAAAAATGGATTCGTCAAATTCCAACTGAGATTTAATTTCTAAAAAACCCTTAAGTATGTGTGGCTAACACATTTTCAAGAAAGTGAAACAATTAAAGTGGAAAAATGTGTTGTGGGATGAAAATACCTATAGAGAATATCACCTAAGCTATAAAGGAACAATTTTTGAGAATGTGCCAAAATATTGTGAGTGCAGTGCCGTTTAACTCTCAGCCTAAAACAGCTGAGGCAGGTTGAAAATTTTGAAAAAACAATTAGAGAAAGCTTGGATGCACAAAACCAATAATGTAATAGATGAAAGAAAACTTGCCCAATTCTTACGAAATTTGTTTTTTCTACTTCTCTCCAAAAATGCCTTTTATTATATACGACTAAGTTGGTCACGTGACTACGCGATTATGCGTTAGCGCCGTGGCCATAGTTTTTTTTTTATACAGAGCGTAGAAGTTTGAAGAAAAATACACATATTTCTTAGTATTTCTAGAAGTATACGAGATATTTTCTTCAAACTTGGCGTGTCACATGAGCAGATGAGCCGTCAAACTTAAGGTTGACATGAAGCTTCTGAGGCTCCCAGTTGCGGAGATACAAGGTGTTAGTAAAATTAATTAGTTCAGAAAAATATGAATACCCTGTATAATCGCATTTTTTTTATTTGTTTTGAGTGGTGAATAGAATGGTTAACAAAAAGTAACTCTTAGTATTTTTTCATATTCGCAGCCGTTTCTTAATTATTTTTAAAGAACGACAACGCTGCAATGAACAATAAGTCACTTTAAGAATAAATCTAGCAATCTGTGGATGTCAATTAAACTTAATTTAACAAAATACAAAAGCAAAAACGATAATAAAAGAAACGTATTGCTATTAGAAAATTAAATTATTAAATGTTCGAAATGACCGCCGTCTCTTTCAATACACGCAACTATGCGTTTCCGCATGTTTATTATTGCCATTGGTAAGTCCATAGCAAAAGTGCATATCAGTCAATTCTTCAAATGAAAATATAATTTTTCAAAATATTGATACTAAAGTGCAAAGTTGGCAGCCAAATGATTCAAATAATGCCAAGTTTAATTGACATCCACAGATTGTTAGATTTATTCTTAAAATGACTTGTTTATTGCACCATTGCCGTTCTTTGAAAATAATTAAAAAACGGCTGAGAATATGAAAAAATACTAAGAGATGCTTTTTGTTAACCATTGAATTAACCATTCAAAACAAATTTAAAAAATGCCATTATACAGGGTATTCATATTTTTCTGAACTAATTAATTTTAATAACACCCTGTATCTCCGCAACTGGGAGCCTCACAAGCTTCATATTAACCTTAAATTTGACAACTCATCCGCTCATGTGACATGCCAAGTTTGAAGAAAATATCTCGTATACTTCTAGAGATACTAAGAAATATGTGTATTTTTCTATAAATTTCTACGCTCTGTATAAAAAAACTATGGCCCCTAGGAGAAAAATATATATGAAGATGTCCCCTCCATGAATACGTGGTTTTATTTTTGACCATCAGTTCAGTTACACCCTGTATACCTAAACAAAATATGTCATGCCATAAAATATGAAAATCTCCATAATATATTTGGTTGATCCCAGAGAAATGGAGTAGGGGGAACGCGCTTTGACCTACTGCGCATCGTATTTCCAGGCAAATGCAATGGCTGCCATATTGGCCTCACTTTGACGTTTGCAGTTTGTTCTCAGCGGTAGTTGTTGTATTTTCAGCAGAAAAATGGTCAGTGTTTTTGGAAAATGTCGTGTGCAGTACCAAGCTGTAAGAATTATAAGTCTGGGAGACCTCCGGGAGTATCATTTTTTCGGTAAGTTTAGTAAAAACAATCGCCGAAATTTTGGGCACCATAGGCGCGCATCTGTATAATTTTAATGATTGAATATGTGGCTAAAAATTCTTAACTTGGGGACTGATTGGACTTTGAGTCCAAATAAATTTGTTTGTTCAAAACATTTTGCTGCTGATGCCTTTACTGTGCATCGTGGCGAACGAGGACGAAGACCTCTAAAGCAGTCTGCAGTGCCAAGTCGGTTAACAATGATACGCCCATGGATGAAGTTGGTTTAATATGGCCGCCACTTTTGTTAGGCAGTTCGCGCAGCTTGTAGGGTATTCTCCCTACTCCATTTCTCTGGAAGATCCGCAAATTGTTGTGGAGGGGATAGAACTTTTGTTCCCGGTCCGGTTTGTACCGTGCATCTCCCGAAAAAATCCTTATTAAATTTTGTTTGTTTTACGGCCTTCTTGTTCACTTGGTGTCAGGTGTGGGGTTACGAAAATATTATGTTTTACGCCACTATAATAGTATCGTTGACTGACATATTATTAAAGACTGCTCACGGCTGTCACGTCTGACACATTTTTGGCTCACTATGCGCTTTCCGGAGATAAAATACAATGCAGAAAACATTGTTAGCCATCAGAGCCATCTGTTTTCCAAGAACTAAAGCTATAGCCGTGAGAAGTCTTTATAAATACGTCAGTCAACGATAGTATTCTATTAGTAGTGGCAACTTTTTATTCTATTATAATCTTTATATTCATATTGTACGCTAGCCAACGCCTCTAGAGTCGCCAGATCCGTATATTATTTTTTTGGATACAACTTTTCAGCAGAATATCTCCATCCACCTCCATCCATTTTGGCCAGTTCGTATAAAGTACAATATGCTTGTAAATGCAAACACTGCTTGTTGTTAAATTATAATAGATATCTACTTAGGATAAATTAGTTCATCGTACCTATTATAGAATCTAGATGTCGCGGTATACAGATTACCGATTACCCAAACCCAGGGCCGTATCTGAGCGAGGGTTTTGGGGGTTCAAAATGTGCAGGAATATATATAATATAAATATATATAATATAAATGCGAGAAGAAATATACAGCTCTTATTATAATTAATATTTAATATTTTTAAAGTTTTAATGTTAAACTGGTTCAACTTAAACCTGTTTCAGTTTTTTATTAAAAACCATTTAAAATGAGTAGGTTTTTTTAAACCTTAAAGCTGTTTCAACTTCAACAGCCACTGGTCTAACCCCTCCAGGGCCGGCTCTAGGCGGGTGCGAACGGAGCGGCGTACGCGGCCTGCGTTTTGACTGGCCCCGCGCCTCCGAGTCCCTTGTACAGGGTTATCCGGTCAGCAGGGTATTTAAAAGGGCGGGGCCGAAACCATTTCAGAAGTTGAAAATATTCACTGCAGCTTGAAAACCTGAAGATATTGGGATTTCCTAAGACTAATTTTAAGTAATTTTCCTTAACATTTCTAAAAAAATTTCGCCTGCGGCGCATTTTAGACAATTATTTTAAATGCACTTATTTGAAATAAATTAACAAAAATTGTCCCTCCCCACCCGAAATCAATTTCTATACACGTCACTGAAGTGATCTAAACTCATCGCCCCGGCCTACTTTATTAAAAAGTGACATGCAAAAAATATACCATTCTGGTGGCGTATCAATTTTCAAAAATTTGTTCTTAATGGATTAAATAATTCCTTTCCGGGGCCCCGCACTTTCATCCGGCACCCAGCCCCACAAAAGCTTGAGCCGATCCTGAACCCCCCCCCAAATTTTCGCTATAGATACGGCCCTGCCCAAACCAGATGCGAAAGTCCGCCGAACACAGGCCCGCGACAATATTCAAGTTGAATATGAAAACAAAAACAACGTGCAAAACGCGTGGAAAACATAAATAAAAATAGACGACTACCGCAATATCAAAATATTTATTCACCCTGAATATAGCGCAACGATGCACTTACCTACACTATGGCGCAACTGAGAAACACGTGAAATGCAATAATAGTGTCCTAAACCTGGACCAACACTATATTAAAGTCATAATTTCATTGTTGTTTGAGATCTGAAGTATCGCTAGTGTACGAGAAAATAGAGACTTATAGGTTATATAGGTATAGGAGCGTATTCTGTGGTTATAGGTATGACAGTTTCTGAGGTTTAGAATGCCCCATATTTTAAACAATAAGCTTTATTACGATTTACGTTCTTTTGGCAGTAACGGAATTGTCTTTGCGGTTAGTATTTCTCAGTTGTGTCATATTGACACAGTTTGGTGAAAATTTATGTTTCGAATGTTAAGAGTTAACGGGTGTTTTGGGGCCCGTTTTGTCAATTTTAAACCAAACAGTTAATTTTATCGTTATGAAACAAATGTTTACCTTTGTTGAGAATGGGAAGATGCACTAAGATGATAATCCTTGCAAGGCCAAAAAGATAAACTCAAAAAAGTTACAAGTAAATCACGATCCAAAAATAACGCAAGTGGCGCTCACTGTGAGATACGTAGAAATTGATATTTTCAGCTCATTTTCCATCTCCAAAAATACTGCAGTGCCAAATTTCAGTTCAGCAGACTTGATTATTTTGAGATATATTACCATAATTCAATTGCAAAAAGAGAATTAAAAGGACCTGCGTATCACAGAAACACCTTAGAACCTGTTTTATGAGCAATCTACCTTACAATAAATTTTTCTACAAAAAAAATTAAAAGTTCCGATCAAAAAAACCTGGGACACCCTGTATAAAGAAGAAACTGAAAGATCTATTGAGTTCTCTACTTACACTACAACTAGCCAATTTTGCTACCTTTTGGTTTGAAATGAAGCAATATTTTTAGACCTTTATTTTGGATATTAAATTCTTTGTTACAGATACCTACACCTACATACCTATAAGCATGTTTTTATTTTATTCTATATTCTATATTCTCCATTCTACGAAGACGTAGAAAGGTCACATTTTTTCTTTTTTATTTGTGTAATATTTCGAGTATAAACTTAAACTAAAATTTCGGCACCTATTTCAAAGACAAAAACAAATAAAACAAACAAAAAATCAAAGCCGTTTACGATGGATTTAATTTCTCCTATTTTCCAATTTTTTTAAGGTGACACTTTTCTTAACATCTAACTGTAAGTTTATGTAGTGCAATTTTTTTCCCTTTCTGACTTCTTCCGGCAAGAATCTTTATAAAATCCTTGGTGTCGTAATTGTATTGTTTTATTTGTCGACGCCTCTCAAGGATATTGACAATTGTTCGACTTGCAATTATACCCCGATTACTGTAAGAAGTCCCGATTTTGTCAGATGACATTCTCCACAAAATCCCTAGGAATTTTCTGTTAACCATGGGTATAACATTGGAATATGCGTCTCAACCAGTTAATGGCGTCACTCATTGATTTATTATGTGAAAAGTTACCAAAGTGATACGAAAAAAAGAGCATAATAAAATAAAAACCCCATTGCAATCACGATTATACCGCTATAAATAACAATAACTA
Source organism: Pseudeuparius sepicola (assembly GCA_963920635.1). Classification (NCBI taxonomy): domain Eukaryota; kingdom Metazoa; phylum Arthropoda; class Insecta; order Coleoptera; family Anthribidae; genus Pseudeuparius; species Pseudeuparius sepicola. The sequence goes on along the minus strand of OY987299.1, from coordinate 18,888,273 downwards.
TGACTACAACTAATTTTAATAATAATTTCAAACGTCCTGGAAACACGGTATTTTAGTATAATCAGCTGCTTTTGGCAGCGTCTATGGGCGGACTCAGGCAAATTTAGCTACGGTGTGTCAAAGTGACAGGGAAGGTTTTCCAGATCGTTCAAACTGGTTCAAACATTCGGCAATGAAAATATTCGCGGGTTTTCTACGTTTCCTGAGTTTTACTGTTATCTGTGTTGTTCTTGTTCTTGTAACTTTTCGTGTTATTAGTGCAAATGGGCTCGTTACTGACCTGAACTTATGACCCGGTTACATTTTTTGCTGCATTGATGCCAACTTAGGATATCGAAATTACCAATTGACAGTCCCAGTAAGGACTTCTTAAAATAATTTGAGTATAACTATGAAATTTTTGCTGTAAATTTTAGTTTTATTAAAACTAGACACCCAGCGAATCTTGACATATTTGATGTGTCAGGTTCATCTATGGAAATACCTACAATCAATAAGTGAAGGGACGGAGCGTAATTACAATTTGGCATCATCGGATAGCGCGTTTGTTTTTTCCGGTTTGCTGTGTTTGAAATAGGTGCAGATTTTTTAGGGATTCTTTAATTAAATCTAACTTGTTATTGTTGGTTAAGAACAATAATCTTTATGGTCCCACCTGGCCACAAGAATGCTTGCAAAAATTGTAGATATGCCTAATGCGGCCAATATACCTACAGTATGTCCACAGAAAAGGTGTTGAATAGGAAAAACTGTCTTATTTTTCATTTAATATGTAGGCAAGGATTATCTGCGAGCAAAAGCGCCCCCGGCATGTTCATAGAGCTGTTTCAATAGTACCTACATGGGCCAGCTAGTCAAATTTAAGGAAATGGTATAATTTGGTGGTGTTAATTTTTGTTTTCACTGCAGTTAGACAGGTTTGTTAGGATGTCAAAAAAACATGCTTGCCATCTAAGTGGTAGCTAATAGAAATGGCGGCCAATCCAAGATGGCGGATATTGAGTTTTAAAAAACTAACCATATCTCTGGAACTATTCATCTGATTTCATTGTTTTTTTTTTATATCAAAGCTCCTATGTGTGTACTACAAATTTTGTCATATGCACTGTTAATTAGTAATTAAGTAATTATTGAAAAATTTTCTGATTTTTGTATCAGAGTTTACGAAGTAACTATACCTATATACTACATTAAGAAAAAGCTTTGAGTGAAAGATGCAGTGTAATAAATTATCTTTACTTTTATCATAGCCTAGTATCGTTCGGCTATGCTTTTATATACAGGGTGTGATTTTTTGTGATTTTTCAGTAATTTTCGACTTTTCACCTTATTTTCGTTAAATGCCTGATTTTTATTTAGGTATTGAGCTAAAACTTGGGCCTAACCAATACGAAGACAATTGAATCCACAAATCAAAACAATGCGCGCAAAAGTAAAGAAATTATGATACATGATACGATACATAAAGAACAAAAGTGAAAAAAGTCCAATAACTTTAAAGGCATTTTATTAATGAACTACCTTTTTGTGCGGGGTTGCTAAAAAGAGGTCGTGTACGTTGAATAATCAATAAGTTTAGAAGAACTAAGAAATAAAATTAATGAAATATGACAAATAATGAGATATAACAGAATTGCATTCAGACGGTTAAAAGGCATTTTTTTTTCGCCGATGTCGCATTTTGAAAACCGAGGTCGTCATTTTGAAAATTTTTAAAAACGGAGTAAAGCCGTGCGTTTTATTTATAGAATTATTATAGGCTATGCAAGGTAAGGAAGCATTTGAAATGGGTGTTCATTGGGATTTTCTGTACTACATACGCGTATCATTTCAGTTACTGTTGCATGAAATCTTTCTAAAGAACCATTAGATTGTAGATGATTATTAAACTCTTTTCCTGAGTCGCAATGAATTCTTAAGAGGGGGTTGCCGACAGCGAAAGTGACGTTAGATTTCGTATTTTTTTAAGTTCTATAGCATAAAATCCAATAACATTTTATCTGTCAAAAATTTAGTACAAACATCTCTGTCTTCATTTTAATCTTAAGATCTTACAAGCAGTGTTTTGTTTTATAGGTTATGAAAACCTTGGGAAAAATAATAATTCCAGTGCATATGCTTTTAAGATCTTATGATTAAAATGAAGACAGAGATGTTTGTACTAAATTTTTGCCAGGTAAAATGTTATTAGATTTTATGCTATACAACTTAAAAAAATACGAAATCTAACGTCACTTTCGCTGTCGGCAACCCCCTCTTAAGGTGTTTCGAAATGTTGGAAGTAAAGTAAAAGGCAGTGTACTACGGATCTCGTTGTTTTATCAGAAAGTGCATAAGCTTGGGTAAATTTGGTCAATTCGTCTTTATTTTTTTACTAGAGGTCTGTCCCAATTTTGTCTACAGATTTTTGTCTTTTAGCTAATTTCACATTGTCGAACAAATGACTCAATGTCTTTAGTTAGTCCTGTTCAATTATATTTTTGTTTAATACGACTAATCGTTTCATTTTTCCTCCGATGTAAGTTTGTCTTGCCTGGAAAAAACTGAACTATTATTATTGGTATCTACCTATTTGGTCTTCGTCTGGAATAGGCACAATATTTTGACAAATTGTTAATTGGGAATTTTTATCTGAGAAAAGAACATTAAACATTTCTAGAAATGGAAAGATTATTTTCAATACAATAAGTTTTATTTCCTTCGAATATATCGTTAGGAGATAAGAAGAGTACTTGTATACCGGTTTCGAAATTAAAAATAATTGTGTGATATAATACTTTCTTTTAGCAATAGTTTGACTGGAAAAAACGTTCGCTTATTATAGTTAAAATCAAGATTTAGCTCAAGTAATCAATAACTTTTTCACGAAGGTCACTCAATTTGTCTTCTATTCATTCGAGATTATAGCAATGCATTATTGACACTAAAAAAGTTCTTTTTCAATAACACTATATTTCATTTCTGCTGGACTTAAAGTTCTTGGAAAATGCACTATGGAAAAATCATTTCCAACAGGTCCTTCAGAAAGTACTGCGCCTATGGCAAAAGCGCTTGCATCTGTAGTTAAAACAAATTATTTTTCGAAATTAGGATATATTAAAATTGGTTACTAACGGATTTTTAGTTGTGCAAAAGATTCGCGACAATCTTTGTCAAAAATAAATGTTCTTTCCTTAAGAGTCGAGTTAAAGGTTTTATCATTTTGCCGAAATTTTGAATACAATTGCTGCAATAACCTAAACATTGTTTAATTTGCTTGGTACTAGTGGGTTGAGGAAACTCAATTACAACTTTTACTTTGTGTGGGTGTGGGTTGACTCCTCCTTCAGGCGTAATGATGACTAAATTGAATTACTTCTTTTCGTAAGAATTCACATTTTTATCCAGTTGAATTTTAAAATTAGAGTTTCTTAATCTTCTAAAAACTTAGGTAATGAATTGTTCATGAATTGTAGGAGAATAAATAATGTCATCCATATAAACAAAATATTTTTTGTTCTGAATACCCGTTAAAATATTATCTATCACTCTTTGAAAAGTAAATGATGTATTTTTAAGATCAAAAGGCATTCGTAAATATTCAAAATGACCATTGTCAACAGAAAATGCACTTTTTGGAATGTCTTCTAGATTCAATTTCAGTTTGATGAAACCCAGAAGCCAAATCTAAATTAGTAAAATAATGGCAATTACCCAACTGACCTAATATACAGGGTGAATCGCATCTAAAGGCAGAGCCGAAAAAACAAGGTAGAATTGGCTAAAATAAGCACATATACTTAATTAACATTAGCTCAAAAACGCTTGGTTCTCCATATACAGCGCGTTGAAACTTTTCCAAAAATAACATATATATTTTTTAATTTCTTTCGAGCCCGTTTAGGAATTCCAACCAAATTTGGTACATATTATGGGTTGTCATTTTTTGCAATAATTTGACCAGTGGCGTAGATACCAATAATTTTATTTTAAATGACAGCATAATCGCCTTGGCACTAGTTTAAAAAATCCGATATTACGAAGAAACTGTATCAGATATAAACAAATACCAAGAAGCGCTTTTGGTTCCAAATTGAATGGGCTATCCAAAAAAGGCAAAAATTTTGGTTTTCACAGAACCGTGCTAATTTTTTTTACAATTATTTAGTTATGGCCGTATGAACAATGGTCCCGTTTGTGTAAAAGTGCGGACAAAGTGCTGAGTGCGCGGGCACGTGTAGGCTAAGCTTGCTTTTTATATACTTATAAATATGAGCTCTGCTCCATGTATATCTAGTCTTGTCTTGTCTTGTAGCGTGAATCGCTGCCCTGCTGTAACTGTCAAAATAAATTGTTTTAAAAACGTATTTTTCGAAATCGTTAATTTAACTGGCGCAGTCGGTAGGATGTGCGTCCAGTTTCCGCGTTCGTGCGTAAGTTTGGAATCCCCACGGTATCGGAACCGCATTCTACCGCGTCGCGAGAAGCTGAAAGATTTTTATCTTGAAGACGTCGTCCAACAACCCTGATCTTCGAGGCATCGCAGAGAGGCAGCCCCTGGATCAACCCAACTCCCGGCAGACAGCACGACCAGCAGCTACAACAAGACATTGCTCACCAGAGGACCTTGGCCTGCGACCATCGATTTGGTAAGAGTTGAGTACTCCTTTGGTTCCGATTTTACCCTATTTCCCTTTATTTTTAAGATATTTTGAGATATTTTTGATTTTTATAACATATTTTTGAGTTTTGAATATTTTTGATGAGCGAGAGCGATATTTCTATTGATATAGAGAGTCTTTCAAGTTTATTCACAAATAATTTAAGCTTTGAGGAACAAAGTAACGTAACCGAGGTTACCCAAGTTATTAATAAGAAAAGTGATCAAATAATAATCGCAATGGCGAACGAAAAAATTGACCTGCCAATGCTTAAGATGTATGTTGAAACGATCTCTGAATTCGATGGCAATGCGACTTCTTTGCCCAAATTTATTTCTTCTTGCGATTATCTTTTCGAAACATATAGCGGAATTAATGACGAATTTCTGCAAAACTATTTAATTAGAGCAGTCCAGATGAAATTGACTGGACGTGCCGAATTATTGATAGGCTGTCGTAACGAATTGGACACTTGGCAAAAGATAAAAGACGCGTTAACACAATGCTTTGGCGATCGTAGGAATCTAGAGTGCCTAGAGCAAGACGTATTTACAGCTAGACCCTTTAAAAACGAATCACCTTTAGATTTTGCAAAACGTTTACAAGTCATGCGTAGTAACTTAAGACAAAAGGTAAATTCTGATATTTACTTAAACCAAGCTGCTAAAGATATTTATGGTAGGCAGTATGATGAATTATGTCTACGAACATTTGTTAGAGGTTTATCAGGTCCCTTACAGACGATAATTCGTTTGAAGGAACCCGCATCCCTAGAAGATGCTATGAATTTAATTATACAGGAAGAAAATTTCAATTACACTCAGAATATTTTTAGGAATAGTCCACAAAGTAATTTTTCTAATTCACCACAAAACAACCCACGGACTAACAGACAGAACTCGTACCAAAATAATTACCAAAACAACTTTTCTCGTCCCAATTTCCAAAATAACTTCCCAAGGAATAATTATCAAGGATACAACCATCAACCTAGGAACAATTTCCACAACCAAAATTATTCTCCTAGACCAGTTTTCCCAAGTCAACCTATTAATGTACAACCAAATTATAATAACCAACAAAGACGTTTCCCTACCAACAGACAAGTTTTTGGTCCACCTCGTAATGTTTTCAGACCTACTGGACAAAACATACAAAGGCAATACGAGCCTATGCAAACTAATTCCCAAACCAGTAGAAATAATAATGCTTTTAATCCTAGAAATCACGAAGCTATGTCTACAAATTCTAGAGTACCCTCTAATGTTCATAGGAGTTTCTCTGCTAGACAAAATAATTTCCCGAGAAATAATTTTCAGCCACAAAATACTATAACCGAGGAGTTGTATCAGATTAATAGCGAAAATGCTAATAATGGAAGCCAGTCAATGCGCAATGCGTATGACTTGGTCCCCTCTCAGAATGAAGTTCAAATTCAAAACAAAAATGATATAAGTCCCGGAAATTTTCAGCAAGTCAGGTTGTCCCCGAAACGGAAGAAATAGAACCCGAAATTATTGAAATCCACACTGAAATCTGCAATAGTTTACCCTATATTATTGTAGAAAATCCCCCTTTAAAATTACTAGTTGACACTGGTTGTTTTCAATCCCTTTTACGACCTTCTATTGTTGAAAAATATTACCCAAATTTCATTTATACCTGTCCAACAAGAATTCGAACTAGTTTAGGCCAAACCGAAGTTCAATTTAGAGCGAATATACCAGCTCCTGATATTTTTAAAACAGATCAAATGTTTATATGTACACTTTTTGATTTTCATGAATTTTTCGATGGAATTTTAGGACTACGTGAAATGAGGAAGTTAAAATTTATTATTGACCTCGACAGACAATTTTTAACAAATAATGTAACAAATATCCCATTCTTTTATCGTGACACAAAGGAAAATTGTCACACCATCTCGGTAAACGCACACGAGGCTGTGTCGGTAAAAATACCAGTCTCTCAATATAACAATGATATTATTATTTTAGAGTGCAACATAGGAAACCTTTATATTCCAGAGACGCTCACAACCGCTAAACAAGGTTTTGCTTATACAGAAATTCAAAATAATACGGACAATGCTATACAGTATACTTTCGATGCACCGCTACACGTGCAAGCCTTTCCAGATTCGCATAAGGAAAATTTTTACTTATTTAATATTGAGAATTTTATTGATAATAATAATGATAATGACCACGTTCACGAAAATAAAAATAACTTCGACGCTACTTACGCAATACGTATGAATCATTTAAATGAAGAAGAGAAAAACGCTTTGATTAAACTTTGCCGCGAATTTTCTGATATTTTCCACCAAGATGGTACGAAATTAACGTTTACAAATCAAATGAAACACGAAATCAAAACTACGGACGAAATTCCAATTCATACTAAATCTTATAGGTACCCTTTTATTCATAATCAAGAAGTCCAGAAACAAATTTCAAAAATGTTAGACGATGGTATTATTCGTCATAGTCAAAGCCCATGGAGTAGCCCAATTTGGATAGTACCAAAAAAGTTAGACGCTAGCGGAGTTCAAAAATGGCGAATTGTAGTAGATTATCGGAAAGTTAACGAAAAAACTATTGATGATAGGTACCCTTTGCCAAATATAAATGACATTTTAGATAAATTAGGCCGTTGTCAATATTTCACAACCATTGACCTTGCGTCAGGTTTTCACCAAATTGAAATGCATGAAAATTCGATAGAAAAAACTGCTTTTACTGTAGAAAATGGACATTATGAATATGTCAGAATGCCATTTGGTCTCAAAAACGCACCTTCAACTTTCCAGAGAGTTATGGATAATGTACTTCGGGAGTTGCAAGGCAAAATTTGTTTACTTTACATGGATGATATTATAGTATTCTCGTCAAATCTTGAAGAAGAAGAAAAAATATAGCTAATTTAAAGTTATTATTTTATACACTGAGAAAAGCTAAACTTAAAATACAACTCGATAAATCCGAATTTTTATGTAAAGAAGTTGAATTTTTAGGTCACGTGGTGACTCCTGATGGAGTAAGACCAAACCCGAAAAAGATTGAAGCTATTAAGAGATTTCCGATTCCAAAAACACAAAAAGAAATTAAGTCATTTTTAGGCCTCTTAGGTTATTATAGAAGATTCATTAAAAACTTCGCGAAATTAACAAAACCATTTACACAATGTTTAAAGAAAGGCGAAAAAGTAGAGCACACGGAAGAATTTGTGAAAACTTTTGAAACTTGTAAAAATTTACTTTGTAACGATCCAATATTACAGTATCCTGATTTTACAAAACCATTTAATTTAACTACAGATGCTTCAAATATTGCTATTGGCGCCGTATTAAGCCAAGGAAAAATTGGTAGCGACTTACCGATCGCTTACGGCTCTAGAACGTTAAATCCCGCAGAACAAAATTATAGTACTATAGAAAAAGAGTTATTAGCTATCGTTTATTTTACTAATTATTTTAGACCTTATTTATTTGGAAGAAAGTTCACTATTATTACTGATCACAAACCATTACAATGGTTATTCAACCTCAGAGAACCAAACTCACGTTTAGTTCGCTGGAGGCTGAAGCTCGAAGAATACGATTACGAAATTAAGTACAAAACAGGAAAAACAAACACTAACGCTGATTCACTATCTAGAATTCAATTAAAGAGTGATAATAACATTAATAATTTTCTATTTCATGATATCGACTCAGAATATCAAGAATTTAGGAAAAATACCGATAATAATAACGATAAAATTATAGAAGTTAGGAAGGATTTATTTGAAATGCCTGAAACATATTCTTTAGCTCACTGTGTATCAGAAGATTTTAAGTTAGGCGCTGGGATAGCCCTACAGTTTAGAGAGAGGTATAATAATATTGAATATTTAAGAAACCAAAATATGAAGATAGGTCAAATAGCAATTTTAAATGACAAAAAACGATTTGTTTATTATTTAATAACCAAAAAGTATTTTTACGAGAAACCTACATACTATAATGTGTTCAAATGTCTTAGAAATTTAAGAGATCATATAATTAAAAATAATATCAGATACTTAGCAATGCCAAAAATCGGATGCGGACTTGACCAGCTAGACTGGAACATAATTAAAACAATGATTAATTTTATTTTTGAATTTATACCAGTAGAAATAATTATTTGTTCTATAAACAATGATATTTTAGAAACTTACCCAATATTCTCTACAAACAAAGACCCACCTGAACCTATATACGGTTTACCAAAAAACGTAAAAGTTTCTATAGATGAAAATCAACGCACAGTTAATTTTGAGGAACCGATAAAATTCTATAGAGAACGTACAGTTAACGAAAATGAAATAACAGTAAAATATATTCCCGAAAATAATGTTCAAGCGAGTAATGCAGATTTAGAATTTGAGTTAAAGCTGAATGAATTTTTGAGACAACAAAAAGAAAAAATTAGGAAAAGTCGAAATAATAATGACCTTAACGCTATTGAGAATCAGTCAATTTTAGGAAATCCCGGTGATATTGATGAAGAAATTCATAGATTTTTGAATAACCCTATAACCAATGATGAAATAAGAGAGTATTTAGAATCTGAACTCCCCGAAGAAAACCCGGATATAAATGACAATAATGAATATCAAAATAATGACAGAGTTAGGCCAAAAATAAATATTATTTCGGATATACGTATAAAACCCACAGGTGAAATTGAAACAGTTTATCACAATACCCCAGTCTCTACAGTTCACTCTGCTATTGAAGACCCAATTTTAACTATTCCAATAACCGAAAATTGCTTAAATACTTACACAAATCAAATTATATTTATTCTAAAAGATTCAGGAAGATACCACGTTATCAAAACACACCCTTTTCCCAATAAAATGAGGCTAACTGTCAATCTAACATTAAAAAACTACGCTTATGAATTAATTAAATTTTTCAAAGAGTATATAAATCCAAAATCAGTTTACAGTATTTATATTCAAAAAAGTGAAATTGATTTGAAACCGAGAATCTGCAATTTACTAGCAAAAACTTTCAAAAATCATGCATATAAACTTAATTTCTCTAATATTTTCTTAACTGACATTACTGAAAGAGATAGACAACAAGAATTATTACAATACCATCATGAAACAAAGACATGTCATAGAGGCATAAATGAAACCTTATTAGCTTTGAAAAGATTATATTATTGGCCAAACATGAAAATCGATATAACTGAATATATTAATAAATGCGAATATTGTGACGCTAAATATGACAGGAATCCACCTAAAATCAAATTTGCATTTACCCCTACTCCTTCGCAACCTTTTGAATCTGTTCATATGGATACTTTTCAAGTCTTAGGAAATAAATTTCTAACCATAATTGATGTTTTTTCAAAATATGCACAAGCTTATTACTTAGAATCTTGTAATTCTACTGATGTGATTGAAGGAATCTTCACTTTTGTTTCTCACTTTGGCATACCCAAGTCAATAACATGTGACAATGGTACTGAATTTAAAACAACTCTTTTATCTGATTTTTGTAAACTTCATAACGTTAAATTACATTTCACTACACCCGGTAACTCGACAAGTAACAGCCCCGTAGAAAGATTGCATAACACATTACTTGATAGTATACGCGTACTTAAACTTACTCATCCGAACTCAAATATAAAACAATTAATGCAGTATGCTATACTAGGATACAATAATTCCACTCATAGCGTAACAAAACAAAAACCTTTTGATATCGTTACAGGTCATACAAATGCACTCGACCCCTTTGATATTACGGATGAAATAATATTAAATCAGTACATAGACGAACGTAAGAATAAATTAAAAATAATTTTTGACAAAATTCATGAGGTATCATTAAGTGAAAAATATAAACAAAATACAAGACACAATAAAGATAGAGAAGAACCACAAAATTACGAACCTTATACCACTCAATTTCAGAAAAATAAGGCATCACTAAGAGATAAAACTAAACCAAAACATTTGAAAATTCAAATTGAAGAAGATTTAGGAACAAAAGTTAAAACTTATGACAATAAAATAATTCATAAATCGCAACTAAAAAGGCCGAAACCTAATTTGATTCCTTGTTTGCAGGAAAATGAAAATGAACCTTCGTGCAGTCATGTTATTCCTGGCAACGACAATATTATTAACATTGACTCCAGTACTGACGACGAGTGAAATGACATTTACTCCGATAAAAACTCCTTTGCTACCCTTTCAGCTAGGAGATACGAAGATTGTAAAAACTAAACACACTTTTATTCATTATATTAGATTTAACCCTATAATTAAACAGCTTAATAATATTCGAAAATTTTACACTATTATAAAGTTATCCTTAAATAAGAGTAATATATCAGAAATTACTACTAACTCATACTCTAATGTTCTATATAATTTACTACAGCATGTAGAATACTTAATAATGCAAGTAGAAAGGAAGTTAGATAACATAACTCCACATAATAGGAATAAAAGAGGCTTAGTAAACATAATAGGCAAAGCTTCCAAATGGCTTTTTGGAACGCTAGATTCCGACGACGGTGAAAAATATGAAAAAGCAATTTACGACCTTCAAAACAATCAACAATCCTTTACAAAGGAAGTTTCTTTACAAATTTCGTTGACCAAACAGCTTATTAATAACTATAATTCTACTATAACTATATTACAATCAAACCAAAATTTAATAAAAGAAAGATTAGAAAATTTTGAGTTGAATATAAATAAAACGATTAACGACATTTCAGCATACTTGCAAGCACAAAATATTTTAGATCAAACTATCCTTAATTGTCAAAATTTGGTGACTTTTCTAGATAACTTGGAAAACGCGATAATGTTCGCAAAACTAAATACCTTACATAGTTCTATTATCCCCTCTTCACAATTACGTTCTATGATTAAATCATTGGAAAATTTATATCCTACTGACTCTATTTTAAAATTAAAAAATGTTATCTCTTACTACCAAATTGCTGGAATTCAAGTAAATTTTAAAAATGACAAAATTATATTTGCAATCCACTTTCCAATTTTCTTACACGAAAATTTCCAAACTTATCGATTATTCCCAATTCCTATAAAAAATTCAATTATTATCCCGAGTCATCCCTACCTTGTACTTGGCTCAAACCAACAACAATTCGAGAATGAAGAATGCCCCAAGATAGAACATTTCTACATTTGTCAAAATTTACTCACACCTCACTCAAATGAATGTATCATCTCCATGATAAAAGAAGCCGAAGGAAAATTTTGTCATGGTTTATCAATCAACTTAATTAACCCAATAATACAAGCCGTCAACAGCGAATATGTCATCGCCATTCCCGCCGAGGAAACATTAAAAATTTCAACAAAATGTCAGAACAAAGAAGAATTCAAAATTATTAACGAACCAAATTTGATCCATCTACCAGAAAATTGTGAAATCAAAGTCAAAGATTTCCAATTTATTAATAAAAAAGAGGAAATTAAAGGAAAACCATTTAATTTACCCGAAATCCAAGTCAACGAAGTCAACTTTAATTATCTACGAGCGAAACCTCTTCAACTACAAACAATTAATTTGGAAGATATTCATAAATTACAAGAAAAGTCTACACTTCTGCAAGTTCCCGACATTCAGAAAATTCACACCTTAAGCTATGGATTTGCCACTAGTATTATCATTATTTTATTATTAATTACTACATATATAATATGGAAGATATACCAGAGAAGATGTATGAAGAAGAAAAGACAAGTTAAATTCGAAATAATGGAGAAGAAAGAAGAAACGGAAAAACAACCCTCCAGGTTGATATTTTCCTCTAAGGGTGGAGGAGTTATGGCCGTATGAACAATGGTCCCGTTTGTGTAAAAGTGCGGACAAAGTGCTGAGTGCGCGGGCACGTGTAGGCTAAGCTTGCTTTTTATATACTTATAAATATGAGCTCTGCTCCATGTATATCTAGTCTTGTCTTGTCTTGTAGCGTGAATCGCTGCCCTGCTGTAACTGTCAAAATAAATTGTTTTAAAAACGTATTTTTCGAAATCGTTAATTTAACTATTTACAGTAACTTTTTGTATCTACGCCGCTGGTCATCTGAACGGGGTCAAATTATTGCACAAAATGGCAACCCTCCAATGCATAATGTGCACCAAATTTGGTTGGAATTCCTTAATGTGCTCGAAAGAAATTAAAAAAATGTGTTATTTTTGGAAAAATTTCAACACGCTGTATATGGAAATCCAAGCGTTTTTGAGCTAATGTTTATTAAGCATATGTGCTTACTTTAGCGAGTTCTACCTTGTGTTTTTGGCTCTGCCTTTAGATGTGACTGATCCTGTATATCAGAATTGTTGGGAAGTGGATATCATTGATATTTAACTTGTTTAATTTTCGATAATCAATTACAATTCTCCATTTTTGTTTGCCTGAAGCGTCTAATTTTGTTGGTGCCACCCATGAGCCACGGTGGTGATGTTCGGATCATTGCTAACCATTTAGACTGCATATTTTTCTGTACATACTTAGGTACATAGGTTTATTTCGTAAACTCTGATAAAAAAAATCACAAGGAAATCATGAAAATTTCAATAATTCCTTCTGCGGTGAAAATTATAACGACATGTTGGCTGGCCCATGTACTACAAGGGATCGCCACTGGCGCCACATAGCGATAAAAATCGACGGTTTAATTCTAAAAACATCCTAGTTGCAGAATGCTACGAAGGCGTAGAAAGGTCATGATTTTTTATTTTTTATTTGTGCAAAATTTCGAGTTTAAACTAGAAATTTCGAGTTCAAACTTCCAATTTCAAGTTTCCACTTGAAATGTCGAGTTCAAACTTGAACTTTCGAGTTTAAACTCAAATTTTTTCAGGTATTCCATTAGTGCGTGGACGGATCCTAGCTTCTGTAGGGGTTTTTGACACCATGGCGGTGGGCGACATGAGGCACATTTAAAAAATATTTTTGATTATTCTCATTTTTTAACTCCCTATCAATTTATCTGAATTCTTTCAAATTATACCATTTCCTTAAATTTGGCCAGCTGGTCCTTGCAGGTACTATTGAAACAGCTCTATCATCGAATTGATAAGTACAATGGAAGTCGCACAGGTACCACTTTCATTGTTGTTTGGGGCAGCCCACTCTAGAGAGAGATAGGTTTCAAATGGCAATAAGTAAGACAAGGACGCGTAATGAACGTGTCAGCTGATTCAGGCAAAGGAGGTATAGGGATGTTGCATATTAATGTAGTAATTATCTTTATTGTATGATCTGTATTCCGAAATTCGGGGCTTGTTTGTAGGAATGAGAATTTTTCTATATAACCACAATTATGTAAATATTGCACAAAAAAAGTAGTGAATTGATTAAAAAAATTACATGGCAATTTTATGTACCTGGATGTAAATTGAGACAAATAAAATACAAACTCCAAAATAAAAGTTTATTTTAAAATAAAGGCAACAAAATATCTAGGATAAGGTAGGTATACTTACATTTTCAACTTTAATTACTTATCTTAACTGATTTATTAATTTTAAAATTCAATTTAATAGGAAAAGCATGTAGCTTTTATATATTTTTATATAATTTTTAATGTTTAGGCATCTAACAAAAAGAATTACAAATAGTTACCTTATTAAAGGAACCAGAACCTCAAGATTAATTCCATCTTTGACTACGAAGAGCTAGGTTCATTAGCACAATATTTTGCCAGTTTTTCCCTTGATAGAGTTTCCATCATGACTTGGAAAATAAAAAACTGTAATTACATAGGTACTTTTTAAGTTTGCGCTGCCCAAAATTCTGTATGAAATTGCTCTCAATAAATTGTTGACTACAAATGCAAGTAAATACTTGTAGACAGTACAAAAGTTTTCCTTTTTATAGCTGCAATCCACTTGTCTCTAATATCACCTTATCTCTTGGAAAACTGCAAAGTTATTAGCAAAGATTTTTAAGACTTACGAATGAAAATAAACCCCACTATTCTTATTCCTTCCGCCCCGTTTGGTAGGTACATCCAAATACACAACAGGAGTTGACCCCCTTTTCTGTAATTTACAACTTAAACAGAGATAATATACAGAGATATATACATGATATAATAATAAACATTGTATCATGGCCACATATATAAATTAAATTTTCTCTCCGATCTAAAAATAATATTAAACCAAACACCAACTAAGAAAACTCAACGCCATTTTATACGAAACTGCCACCACGACACGAACTCAAATCAAATATAAATAATACAATAATTACTCCTGTTCGTACTGGGACTTGGGACAGAAGGAAAATTAAAATGAGGTTTGACAACGGACACAAAAATATAAAGTTAGGACAAACACCTCTTATGTGTTATGTGGTTTTTGCCGGAATCAGCTGATTTATTTACTATTTCACTTACTCAAGTTTGGCTGCCAGTTTCTCTCTCTACACTTCTTCCATCTACTTGTCAATTCAATGAGCTCTATGAACAGGCCTGTAACATAGTGTTGGTCGAGCCTAAACATACCGGGGGCGCTTTTGCTTGTAGATGATCCTTGCCTATACATATTTTAAAAAGCGCTCCACCTACTTGCTGCTGCCTGTCGTGCGACACGCCGGTCGTGCTGCAGCTCCTCGGCACGGCGCCGAAGACGGACGCGGGGCACGCGCCCGGGCAGCGCGTGCACTCCGGCCCGCCCATCACCCGCGCGGTGTACCACGGGTTCGGCTGCGCCGGCCCGACCAGCCGGTTGCTGTAGCCCCAGGCGCCGCCGGGCCCGCGCCTCTCGGCGAAGACCGCGGCGGGCGCCGCGACCGGGGCGCCCCCGGGCGGCCCGACCGCGACGGGACGGGGCGGCGGCGGCGCCGCGGGCTTGCCGACGGCGGCGGCCGGGTCCACCTTGCGTAGGCCTGCGGGAGGAGAAGGGAACTTGTTGTACTCGATTTTTCACTCCCGACAATCCAAACTCGTTGCGTTCTCGTGTACCAACTTTTTTATTTCAACCATAGATCACGATACACACATAACCGAGGCCTACGATAAAGACAGGCCATGGCGCACAAAAATCACGTGACCATCTTAGTCCGATGTTACATGTCATTCGTCACATACCTGAAAGCGGCAGCTTGGGTTTTGACAAGTTTTAAATGTTTAAAGTGTTTTTAAACGTCTTAGTTTATATTTCAGAAACAAGTTTGTGTCTAGTGCGCGTATGTCCTGGCGGAGGGGAACCGCCCAGGTGTTATTATTGCCTCTGGGTGGGAGCCGTACCGTCCAGAAGTAATGGTGCCGCTCGCGCCGACGAGTTAGCGCTGTAAAGGGAATTCTCCCCCCGGAATGGACAGTGGAGTCTGAGACACAGACGGGGGAACTGCTTACGGGAGATCCGCGAGTTCAGACGGTCCGGGTGGCTGGAAGCCATTCCCGTTGGCCACGTTCGGGTTTGTATATTTTGTATTCACCATTCACCTTGTGCGAAATAAATCAGTGTTGTAACGTACCCGAGGATTTTCGTTGTCGACCTACGCCCTGATACGGTTCCTATTCGGCTTTTCACGCTGCCGATCAACTGAGACATCGTCAATATTTACAGTATACTGAGGTGAGTTTTCATTTTTATTTCGTAAAAAATAACCTAAATACCAAATATTGGGTTTGTTTATATTATATTTATACATATTACAAAAGCCGGGAAGAAAATGTCACCATAACAACATTTGCTTTGCCTCGGGATGAAAATTTGCGCCAAAAATGGATTCGTCAAATTACAACTGAGATTTAATTTCTAAAAAACCCTTACGTATGTGTGGCTAACACATTTTCAAGAAAGTGAAACAATTAAAGTGGACAAATGTGTTGTGGGAGGAAAATACCTATAGAGAATATCACCTAAGCTAAAGGAAGGTGCTGTCCCAACAATTTTTGAGAATGTGCCAAAATATTTGAGTGCAGTAGTGCCGTTTAACTCTCAGCCCAAAACAGCTGAGGCAGGTTAAACATTTTGAAAAAACAATTAGAGAAAGCCTGGATGCACAAAACCAATAATGTAATAGATGAAAAAAAACTCGCCAAATTGTTACGAAATTTGTTTTTTCTACCTATCTCCAAAAATGCCTTTTATTATATGTATAGGACTAAGTTGGTCACGTGACTACGCGATTATGCGTTAGCGCCATGGCCTGTCTTTATCGTTGGCCTCGTGCGCAGGTGCTGTGACGTCAACGGTAACGTTTATTCGACAAAATCGTGGCTACCTTTTTGACTCGTTTTATAGTGAGCTAGGCAACCACATATACACGAAGGTGTCTCAAGGTGCCTACATTTTGTTTTTGGAATTGATAACTGACCAGAGAAATGGACTCTGTAACTGACGTATGTCAGTGAGACTAATTTCAGGACTATTTTTTTATAAATTGGCCGCGTTTTTGTCGAAGTGACGTAGGTGCGCAGAAGAGTTTAATTTTCGTTCTCCTAGCTGGCATACCATTATCTATGTATCGTGCTATAGATACTAAAATATCCTTAGACAAGAAAATAGAGAGGATACCGCGCTTGCCTACCCTGCCGTGTATAGATTTTCTTACGTCGTTTTGAACGGCGGCCATTTTATATGTGGCAGACAAGCGAGTACGTTGCAAGTTAATTTCGTGAATATGTGAAATAAAAGTAACAAATATACCTACTCTTACGACGGAGAATTATTGTTCAGCGTTTGGTTGCAAAAGCATAAGTGAAAAGCAAGAGCCCGGGATTTCGTTTCACAGGTAAATATTTATCAAGCTACCTTTGAAAGATGCCCTAAAACTTTATTTTGTCTCATATAACTTCTTCAAATTCCTTTTAGGTACCTTTTAGCGTTGACTGATATATTATTAAAGACTGCTCACGGTTGTCACGTCTGACACATTTTTGGCTCACCATGCGCTTTCCGGAGATAAAATACAATACAGAATACATTGTTAGCCATCAGAGCCATCTGTTTTCCAGGACATAAAGCTATAGCCGTGATAAGTCTTTATAAATACGTCAGTCAACGCTTTTAGTATGATAAAAAGCTACCGTTATCTGTGTTGTTACTTTTCGTGTTATTAGTAGTAAGTAGTTATTCATATTGTGCAAATGGGCTCGTTACTGACCTGAACCCGGTTGCATTTATTGCTGCATTGATGATAACTTAGGATGTCGAAATTACCAATTGACAGCCCTAGTGAGGACAAGGACTTCTTAAAAAAATTGACTCTATGTCGTGGTATATCTCAGGGTTTCAAGGCCCCACACCTGACACCAGTTTTCCAAAATAAACGATTTGGACGGGTTCGCTAACTGTTTTCTGCGCCATCTCCAGATGCATAACTGAACTACGTTTCCCTAACCCGGACCAATAATAATAATTATCGTCAGTAAAGGCTACCAGAAATAATGTCAGGTGGCGTCAGTGTATAAATTTGTGCGCGATCATTTTGCGCAGAGCAATAGAAAAAGGTATGAGGCAAAACTGAACGTATTTGATTTCTTGAAAGAAGGCACCGTTTGAGGAATATCGACTCGGACCCATATTAAATAAATTCACTTTTATTTAAAGTCAGTAGCAAACTGGGATAAATAAAATGTGACATTAACTCAAAGCATGATCTATATTTTGCGGAAAAGCAAACATCACCACCCGAAGCCGTTTTCGAGAAAACTAATAACCGAAAATTTTACATTTAACTCTGCGCCCCTTCTTCATCTTTAAACCTTTGTTGTTTTCAAACTGTACTTTTGTCTGATGAAATCAGCACTTTTCATTTTTTCCACCATCATCATGTTTCATGTTTTGTTTCACTTAAAATCGTTAATAGATATATGTATCTCGAACTTTTTGTCCACTATACAGTGACCGGCAGAAAGTTGGACACAAATGGAAAACTTTTTTATTATTAATTTCTCAGAAAATTTAATAAAAAAAAAAAAAGTTGGTGCATCATTTTAAACTCAAAACGCACATTGTAACGAAGTTCGTTATTTTTTTTTACTAGAAAGGAACGTATTTTTAATTTTTTTCTGCCGACCGCACCGCGCCGAGTATTTTTATTATTTTCACCGGCTAGATAGATGCATAAAAAGCAAGTAATATATTTTCATTTGAACAAAATCTTATTTTCCGTATTTTCGTATTTTATATACCGTGTTTTAAAAGTCGCTATTGATTGTAGGTGGACAATGCTTTTGTAAAATATATTTAGTAGGAAATAATCATTATTTTTAGGGCTAGAGACGCGTTTCTTTTTGAAAAACCGATTCAATCTATTCATACTATTTAGTCTTATTATCGGAAGCTGCGTCGCATCGCCGGCTATTGGTGTATGAGATTTTTCTAGTTTTTTTTTATGTATTTCGCACCGCGCACCAAGCCTCGATGCCGGCATAGCAACCGGGCTCTTTTTTCCGACCCCACCAGCCCGGCCGGACTCGGGTATAAAAGGGGAACGGAAAAATACTAAATCATCAGATTTTGATCGACCGCCGATTTAGCAGTATAGGTAAAAAACTCTTGTATGATGACCATTTCACTTTGCTATAGTGCCCAAGGTATTTTCTTTGTTTGAATTTTGTTATTTATAAAAAGGTGATATCAGGTTTAACTGCCGGCCCTTGCTATTGTAGAGTACTTGTACTGCCAGGCAAGAGGCCAGGAACTTTGCAAAACCCGAGATCAACAGATAAATAGTTTGTACTTGACGTCAGGTGTAACTGCCGGCCATTGTCCGTAGAGTGCCAATTTTTGGTACTGCTAGACAAGCGGCCAGGTCGGTACTCTGCAAAGCCAGAAGTCAAACTAAACTTTTTTTTTTCGACTAATTCCAGGTATATAAGTTTTCGTTGCTGGCCATTGCTATTGTAGAGCACTTGTACTGCCAGGCAAGCGGCCGGGCCGTTACGTAACCTGAAAAGTCGACTACAGGCTATTTTTCCACTTGATCTCAGGTCTAGCTGCCGGCCATTGTCCGCCGAGTCCCAATTTTTGGTACTGCTAGGCAAGAGGCCAGGCCCTTCTAGAAATACTGAGAATTAAAGAAATAAAAATAAACCGCGCACCGCGCTTGTCAGACGGCACCACTGAATCCGTTTTATCTAATTTTCTTTTCTAAAATCTGTCGCCGTCACCTAAAGGCCTATAGTAAAGTGTTATGGGCCACATTGTTTGATACGGAGAGAGTTTCTTGCTAGTTTATAACCGTAGATATCACAATTTTCCGATTTTCTCTTATTACCCGCACTTCACAATTACGCGCCGTGTTGTCAGACCACCGTTTCTATACTAGTTAGATTATTTAGTTGTCTCCGCCGCATTTCCTACGCCTAGTTTCCGTCTCACAGAATAGACTTTCCGTTGCCGCGAATACAAAAATTATTAATCAGATTAATTTGTTCACAGGTGTATTTGTATGGGTTTATTTCGCCTCAATAATAAATTAGGAGTTTTTCATTTGCCAAAAATATTTTATTTTTCTCGTTGTGGCACAGTTCGACTTTTGTTGTAGTATATGATTTTGTAATAATTATTTGATTCTGTTGTTATTGATTTTCGAATATTACTAATCTATTGAGAATAATAAACTGGTATCGTGTTGTACGTAATATTGAAAAATAAATTGTAAAAACTTGTCTATTGTCTTATTTACTCCCTAGTCCCAATAGAACAAACAAAACAAAATAGCTAAACGAACTTTGGAATTTTCTTCTTCACTGAACTATCCGAGAAAAGACAAGTGGAGCATACCACTATAAAAAACTGGCGCCTGAGCAAATTGAAGAATAAAAACTAAAGAGAGGCAGCGTCCTCCACAAACTATATAACATCTTTCTATTCCTAAAAAAAGCGTCAAAATCGTAACGTAAACCATTACACATCTAACAAAATCTTAAACAAAATAAAGTAATAGGGTTTATTACGTTACAACATACCAAAATTTAAATATCTCTTTTTAGATGCGAGGTAGATTCAAAAATGTCAAAATAACTCAAGAGTAAAGTACCCTTATTTTTTGAAATAGGGTACAAAGTTACTTACAAAAGTTGTTTGGAATCAAAGGTCGATGTCAGATTTAAAGTCACAGCCACCTAGTAAAAAAAGAAATTTAACTTTTTTGTACTTTTTTCGACCACCCTATGTATTACAAAAAAAAATACCGCAAGCGCAACTTATCATCGGGGTATCACATGAATTTGCTACTAAACTTTAATTTTGTTCGATTAGCAGCTCGAAATTTAAATTAATCGAAATCAGAGTTTAAAAATATTAAATTTTTGTGCCCAAGTTTCTGCTGGTCCCTGTATAACCCTTTCTAATATTCATATAGTATGGCCAATTTCCGCATGGAAGATGCGATTTTAATAAACGCATGAGTCGCTCGGAAGGTCGATATGTGACTGGCAATTTGATTTTTAATTTCCGCGCTGAAATTGGAAATCATCGCCAATTTGACTACCAACTGCAACATATCAATTTTGGAACAAGTTTTAAACGATTCACCGGGAAATATAGCTATTTTCGCAAACGAAATGGCCATTTATACAGTATAAATGAATAATTTACTCTTTGAAATGTGGGTCAGAGACCAGAATGGTACACTTTATTGAGACAAATTGAATTTTGATATTACATACTTATTATAGGTATGTATAAAGGTCTGTAGTATATTAGGGACACCCTGTATTTACCTGTAAATACAACCCTTCACAGTAGAGCGAGGGCGGGAACACGAATTTCGATGTTATATTTGCTTGAGAGTTAGTTCTTGGGCCGAATTTTGATCCTCTATTAAGTTGGTACACAAACTCTATTTGTCCCATTTCTCTAATCCTATCCTGTTTCGTATTGAATGCCATGCCGAAATTTAACCCCTGCCCTCATGGGGCACACTTCGTGTTCTGGTATCATAAATATATAATAAAGTAGGTACACTCATGGCCGCCATTACATAAGAGCAAGGGCGGGGGGGGGGGGGGGGCAAAAAATATAATTTAAAAATCCTGCATGTTTTTTTATAATCTATGCATTTTCTTAGATACAACCTGTATATATTTTTATAGCATTTTCGGAGATATGTGTTTTTTCTTCATTTTAGATTGTGACCCCCTGAATGAATAAGAACTATTGCACTCTCTCACAAATAATAAATTTGAATATTGGCAATTTTAATAATCACTTAAATTAATACTCTTAAATGGGCTGCTATGCTTGTGATACTTCATTTTAAAGCTAATTTTGCCAGCAATACAGAAGATTAATGAGGCAAACTTTTGCAAACGCGAGGACAGAATCTAAAAATATACCTATTTATTATTTTCTCGGGACTAATAGCAGTACTCGCTTCGAACACCTAGATCAGGATATAATTTACTTTGTTCTTCGGTTACCAACAAAGAGACTTATATTGAGATATTTAAAAGATCAAGTACCAAAAGTGGTATATTTATGCCGATTTTTTTTATGTTTCAACCTATTTCAAAAATGAAACGGTCCGCATTATTGACAAAATTACCTTTAAAATGATATACCTATCACAAGCACGGTAGTCCCATTTCCGTGGCGTCGCCAGCATGTATTTTCAGAGAGGGCACCGAGTTGCTACTTATTTTGAAATGGGCACTAGTTGGCAGTTTGGAGGGAGAGAAGGGTTGAGATGAAACGAAACAAAAAATGGAGGTAATCTACCCATAATAATTTCTGCAGTAACCAAAAAAGTAGGTTAGAATGTAGAAAAGAAAAGTGTTACCAAAGTTATAGTTTACTGTTGACTTACAACACTCATTAAGCCGAGTTCATACAGTCGCGAATCGCGAAAATGATTCTGATTGCTTAATTTGAACTGACAATATTCAAACTAACCAATCGGAGTCATTTTCGTGATTCGCGACTGTGTGAACTTGCCTTTAGCCTTAGTGATCTGGAAGTGAAAATTGTTCGATATTTTTTAACACAATGTGGTATAAACCCGTTCTGGACCAACATTCATATAGTGTCGGTCCAGACCCGTTCATCCCAAAGGGATGCCCAATCCAGTGACGTAGTCAGAATTTTAATAAAATTATGCCTAATATAATTTGTCCAATTTTGTCCCAAAAAATATGTCGTGTAGGACTTCGTTTTTAGAAGAAGAAGAATATATCTATGTAACTATGGAGGTGGAGATAATGATTTTAGAAAAACCACGAGACGTCTCTGAAGAATATGGTACTTGACGAAATTTTACAAACACGATAAAACAATTCCCGGACATTTGCATAAAACCCTACGATTATTTCTAAAAATAATATTTACCTTATTAGAAAGTCTTTAGACTTTCTTCGAAATTTGACAGGAAAGCACTTATGAGGTCACAATTGGTTTAAAAAGGCAAAACCATTTTTTTTTCAAAGTTGGGGCTAAGAACGGGATTCATAATTCTGTAAACTGAGTACGATTTTAGAGCAATTAAAAATATATTCAAGTACTCTATTAGCTGTCTGCAAACTCCCCTCATCAATAAAAATTAACTTTTCAGGCTTTTCTGTCAGTAAATTCCCTGATAATATCAGTAAAATCCTCAGATAAATAACCAAGGATAGAGGGAGCACAAGCATCCAAATGCACATGTTTGTAGTCAACCAACATCTAGCAGAAATCTACCGAAGTAAACAAACATTACGCCCGTGAGTACAACGTTTACCTGTGATAAGTTATATCCTGAGAAATATCAATTTGGCAACACGCAACACACTACACAATTTCTGCGTCCCATTGTATGCAAAATCAGTCACTATGTATATCCTAAATACAAATAAATAGTTATAAATTAACAAAAAAAAAAACACTTGAAACACACACGTAAACAATCAAAAAATATGACACACTGGAGTAAACAAACAATGCAGAGATAATGAATGCGGCGGCGGACGGCTGCATTGCCATGTTGGGCGATTTGAATTGTCTGTTGACGATTTTATTAAACTGATAATTATCGCAATTTAGTTTTAGCTTAAAATTGACACATACAAGGAATTAATAGCGGTAATGGAGTACGTGGCATCACTCAAAACGATATTGGCTCTGTTTACTTTTTGATCTTTCTCACTCTATCCTTTGTTATTTCTTTGAGGTAAAATATAAACTGTAATATCAGTAAAATTAGAGCGCTGAGTCTCTGATGGGCCATCGTTGATCTTAAGTACGTTTTGATAAATTTTAACTTTGGAAAACTACGTTCCCCAGTTGCCGACTCGGTCACTCGGTTCGGCGGCGCCCTATGGCGATCCGCGCCCTCGGGCGGTGCCCCGGTTTGCCCCCCCCCCCCCCTAAGGCCGGCCCTGGTTTTGCCCTAAAGTAGGTACAGCGTGTCCCAAATAGTTTGTCCTACCCCCTGGATCTCAGGAACCATAAGAGATATAAAAAAAACTTGAATACAAAAGTTGTAAGGTTGGCAGTGGACATAACTTCTCTTTTATTTTCACATGTACAGGGCGATTCGTATTTGCAGGACAAAAATAAAATATTTAGATTTTGACAATTACATTAATCCTTTGGAATATTTGCATTCTCCATGAAATTTGCTACAGAACCGTTTTTTTGTTTTGTATTTTGGATGCAGCGTTGCCAAGATATTGAATTTTTCTTGGAATTTAGGGACTTCGTGGAGGTTATGGAAACTGAATGCTGTATCTTAATTTTAATAGATATCAAAGATATATTTTAGCCGAAGTATGACAGCACAACCGTGTGTGGTGTGGGATGTCGAAATTGGTTTTTGCATATATGTATAGTGTGTTCATAACAGGCTCTCAAAATCGGATAATTTCAAACAGCAATAACTTATTTTTTTCAAATGGAATGACCCATATTTCTATAGTTTGTTGGATGCCGGCGTCCAAGCCCCACATTTTATGTAAATAACATTCTATACCAAAAAGTACCCGTTTTCGAGATATTTAGTATTTAAGAAAATTTCTTTGCATTTTTCATTCAGGTGAGAAGGTTTTATCAAGCAAGCCATAACTATTTTTCCAGGCAGTGGTACAAATAATTGTCATTTTAGATGATACGGGAAATAAAATTCCTATACCCGTATACAGTATGTCCACGGATAGACATCCCAAGAGGACAAATGGACCAAAAATTTAATTTTTCGACAAAAAGTAATTCTTGATAAGTTTTTGCTTCTCGAAAAAGTATAGTCCACGAAGAGGATTTTCGATTTTTTTATACAGGGTGTCCAAAAAATACAAAAACATGAAATGCCATCAAGAATAAACTGCCTTTATTTTTAAAAATATCAAAAACTTTTACTTAGAAAAGTTGTTTAGAATTAAAAGACGTGTCTGATTGTAACTTTTTAAGCAAATCGGACGACTTTGACTTAAATGGGTAAAAAATTACCCTCTGACACGTCTTTTAATTCTAAACAACTTTTCTAAATAAATATTTTTGATATTTTTAAAAACAAAGGAATTTCACACTTGGAAATCAAAAAAATCGGAGTTGGCTGATTTGTTTGAGAAGTGACAATCGGACACACCTTTTAATTCTAAACAACTTTTCTAAGTAAAAGTTTTTGATATATTTAAAAATAAAGGCAGTTTATTCTTGTTCGCACTTCATGTTTTTGTATTTTTTGGACACCCTGTATAAAAAATTGAAAATTCTCTTCGTGGACCATATTTTTTCGAGAAGCAGAAAATTTGATCAAGAATGACTTTTTGTCGAAAAATTAAATTTTTGGGTCCATTTGTCCTCTTATTGGGACATACTGTATACGGGTATAGAAATTTTATTTCCCGTATTATCTAAAATGACAATTATTATTTTTGCCACTGTCTGGAAAAATAGTTATGGCTTGCTTGATAAAACCTTCTCACCTGAATGAAAAATGCAAAGAAATTTTCTTAAATACTAAATATCTCGAAAACGGGTAGTTTTTCCAACAAACTATAGAAATATAGGTCATTCCATTTGAAAAAAAATAAGTTATTGCTGTTTAAAATTATCCGATTTTGAGAGCCTGTTATGAACACACTGTTTATGCAAAAACCAATTTCGACATACCACACCACACACTACACACGGTTGTGCTGTCATACTTCGGCTAAAATATATCTTTGATATCTATTAAAATAAAGATACAGCATTCAGTTTCCATAACCTCCACGAAGTCCCTAAATTCCAAGAAAAATTCGATATCTTGGCAACGCTGCATCCAAAATACAACACAAAAAAGCGGTTCTGTAGCAAATTTCATGGAGAATGCAAATATTCCAAAGGATTAATGCAATTGTCAAAATCTAAATATTTTATTTTTGTCCCGCAAATATGAATCGCCCTGTATATGTGAAAATAAAAGAGAGGTTACATCCACTGCCAACCTTACAACTTTTCTTTTCAAGTTTTTTTCGTATCTCTTACGGTTCCTGAAATCCAGGGGGTAGGACAAATTATTTGGGACACGCTGTACACACAAATAAAGAGAAGGTATGCTCACAGTAGTGCTTGTCGTGCCGGCGCGGCATCGCGCAGCACCGGTAGAGCAGGAAGGCGGCCGCGAGGCAGGCGACGAGCGCGGCGCCGCAGAAGGCGGCCGCCAGGGCGGACACGCGCAGCCCGACGGGGGCGGCCGGCGGCGGCGGCCGGGCGTCGTCGGCGGCGGCGGCGGGGCGCAGCTGCTCGCTGGGCGCGGCCGCCGGCCCCGGCCACATGCTCGCCGTCAGCGTCACCCACTGGCGCTGCAGCACGACGCCGCGGTCGGCCGGCAGCCGGTAGCCGCCGCCGGACGGCGACGGCTGCGCCAGCCGCACGCCTCCCTCGTCGCCGTCTGGAAAAAATCAAGGGCGGACGGTTAATAGGGTAGTTTCCTCTAATCAAATTTTCAAATAAATTGCACATAACTTGATTCATCAAGTCCTAAGATAGCTTTAACCATTTTTTATTTCCCGAATAAGTATCCACGAAGTTAGAATTTTCAAAATAAAATTTGAATTTGCGTTCGGGACCCGACCGCGTGTTGACGTCATAATAACGAGCCGAACATTTTCATTCGTTTTTTTATCATGTGGTACGGACTTGGACTGGAGACCTAATCTTATTATTTTGTGATTTGATATGTCACTAGTCAAATAATATCAGCTGGAGTTTTGTTTACATTTCAAAATTTGTAATTTTATCAAAGCTATTGAGGGGTTCCAAACGATTTTGAATTTTATATTTTATAATAAAACCATTGTTTATCGCGTCGTCATAATAGTAAAGGACTAAATGAGATATTAATTCATTTTTATACCTGACCTAAGTGTTCACAAATCAACGATTACAATAAGGTAAGCAAGTAGGCAATGCAAATTTTTATCATTGCTCCTTTCTTATAATATAATTAAAAATTGTGCTTGTGTTTCAAATTGAGAGAGATAGTGTAATAAAATCTAATTAATTACAAATGCAAATCTTAACTTATGTATATGGTACAATCCTAAACCCTATAGTTTCAATTACAAAGAAAAATGAATAGGTACCATAAAATTGATATTGGTAGTAGGTAGTTCAATCCCCAGATAAAAGTGTTTGAGAGCAAAGTATAATTTAGTAAGCACTCTTTCTCAATTTGATTGTAGGTAGGTACCTAAAGAATATAAATAGGTAATCATTTAAATTCCAAGAAATACCTACCTACCTGATGCATTTATATAGGTATGAGAGTAGATAGAGTGTTTAATTTGCTTTCTGTTTCAGTGCGAAGAAGTTGACAAAGAGAAAAGTAATGGCTCCTCCTGTAGTGAATGTGGGTTTTGTTAAAGCAAGTTCAGACAATTTTCCGGAAATTGACATACCTATTTATGCTCTTACAATTTTTAAAGCGAGATGCCAAAGCGAAACAATCTCTCGAAACGCGAAAACCGCAAAGCTAGAAAGCTAGGTTATGTTTCGATACCCACAAAACATCAAGATTAGGTTAGGACGGCACCGTTATCGTTACTAGTTTGCTGCACCGTTGCCAGATCCCCTTTCGGACTTGTATTCAGAAGTAAATCCTGTACTGCAAAGACCGACTATTCTTCAACAAACATTGAGAAAGTATATTAAATCTTTACGGAATATAGTGTTTTTTATAAAGTTAACTGCTGTTATTATTTATTGCAATTAATAGGTTTGTTCTAGGAAGCAATCTCAAACTAGTCCGAACCAATAACCAGAGTTAAAAACAGTCAGAGAATTTGAACTGTATAATCAACTTTATGTTGACAATTTGAGTTTCCATACTAGAATACAGCTATTCTAATAACAAAATATTCGACCAGCAAGGAAAAATCACACGAGTTGGCAACGTACAATAAACGAATAAAGCTTCAAGGCTTCGCGGTCCTATTCACATAGCTCAAAATTATTATGACGTCAAAATTAAGAAAACCGTTGAAAACGGAAATAATTTTAAACTCAATTTTCTCCCAAAGGAGGTAAAATTTTTAGTTTAGAGTTTTACTAGTGTAGTCTGCATCAATACAGGCTTTCAACAAAATAAAATTTGAAAAACGGCTAAATACCCTATTTGGAGACGCGCCAAATTAGAAGTGGGGGGCGGACATGGCAGAATTATATAGGTGGGTTCCTCGGTACCTTGAGATGGCAGCAAATTGCCGAATGGTCGTGTAGGATCGGTAGGAATCGGTCCTCAGCAAATTGCCGAATGCGCAATTTGCCGAATGGTCGTGTAGGATCGGTAGAAGTGGGTCCTCGCCGACGTAGCGTCTCTGCTCCTTTTGCCACATCGAAACTTCGCGAAAACCCGCGGAAAACCCGAAATTTTGAAAGATTTATGTCGTGTTTACGTTCGGCCCGGCCGCTGTTTTGAAAGATATGGGTCTACCTAATTTGCTGACCAAAATGAAAATTCAAAAATTTCAGGATATATTGTGCGAAATGGACTAAGTCCTGTACAAAACGACTACTATCGGTGAAAAATCAACTACTACCCCTTCGGACTAACTGCTAGCGGCGAAAAATCAACTACTACCACTATACGGAACACCTACTACCGGCGAAAAATCAACTACTACCACTTCGAACTAATCTACTACCGGCCAAAAATCAACTACTACCACTTCGAACTAATCTACTACCGGCCAAAAATCAACTACTACCACTTCGGAACAACTACTACCGGCGAAAAAACAACTAATACCACTTCAGACTAACTACTACCGGCGAAAAATCAACTACTACCACTTCGGAACAACTACTACCGGCAAAAAATCAACTAATACCACTCCGGACAAACTACTATCGGCGAAAAATCAACAACTACCACTTCGGAACAACTACTACCGGCGAGTTGGTTTTTCGCCGAAGTAGTCGTAGTTAGTCCGAAGGGGTAGTAGTTGATTTTTTGCCGGTACCTAGTAGTTAGTCCGAAGTGGTAGTAGCTGATTTTTACGGTGAGGACCGACTCCTACCGATCCTACACGACCATACGGCAATTTGCACATTCGGCAAAACATCGGGTCGGTTCGGCCGTCGTTCGGGTTTTCGGCAATATGCACATTCGGCAGTTTGTGGCGTTCCCGGTATCTTAGGTAATACGTTTGAACGAAAAAATTGCTCTAAACTAGGTACCTTAGACAAGGGAGGGGAGGGGACGCGTAACGTGTATTTCGAGGTGTAAATATACTGACACAGCCGACTCTAGGAGAAGCCCTGAAATAGAGAAAACTGGCAACAAGGGATGCGGATCCACGTCGCGTGCCCTGACACTCCCTGTCAGTTGATTTTACAAGAAATTCACCAGAATTGATTTGTGTAGAGCGGGTAGTGCTATCGCCGCCAGATTGCTACCACGAGGCAGTATCTCTATGGGTGGAAACAGACAGCCCGAAGTGCTGGCGACAGCTTTTTTATAATTTTTGTTTGTTTGTGCAAAAGTGAAACATTTCTATAAAAGTTCTAAGTGAAGAATCGTGCCTTTACAATTTCAAGCCTCAAGATGTCTAGAATCGCCGAGGGATGCTAGAACCACAGAAAATATACTTTCGTAGTATATTTTCTGTGCTAGAACTTAGTTATATACCTGGCTGTAAGTCAAATCGTAATAATAACTGGAAGTAGCTAGGTTTTCTTTGCTTGACGACAAGTGGTCAACTTCTATTCATTTTGGGCTTAAGAATAAAATGATTAAGGACCGATTGTCAAAAGATAATTTAGTTGAATGTACCTATTATGAAATTGACCCTAAACTGCCATTTCAATCAGAAGAGATTACTCTCCTTCACAACATGCTGTTTTCTGTTCGCTTGTTTGTATTTTTATGAAAATTTAATCATAAGGGAAGATAGATCATTTGCCTGATCGCGCACTTTTTGAAAATTCTCACAAAAATTCGACTTACAACAAAATTTAGTCCCCCTCTATTTGCCCAAATTTACCATATTATTTGCCGAAAATGTACTTATCCACACCAGGAATCGTACTTATTATAAATACTTATACTTCTGTGTGTATTTTGTTACTTGTTACTGCTTTTATTGTCTATTAAACAAACGTACATACTTACTTAGGTACCCAATTATTGAAACAAAGTTCACAAATGTATTTAATTATAATAATTATTAAAAAGAAGGTTGAACATCTATTAGAAAAGATAAACTAAGCCAAAGTGCAGACTGCTCTATACTACAGCGCGTTCTATTAACATTTTTGTTTTTAGAAAAGTAAATATTATTTTGTGTTTGTTCAAAAGTGATACAGTTAATAGTTATTTATGTACCAAGGCACTGAAGTTCAACTTTTTATGGCTCATGTGGAATTTAGTTGCCGAGGCCTCTGGCCGAGGCCGAGAAATAAACCACATGAGTTTTGAGACCGGATCTCTAGTAACTTGTTGTTTTCTTGTTACTATTTTTTTACAGTACCTACTTCTTGTTCTTCTTTTATTTTTACTACTACTTTTGAGAGAAAAAAACAGTTTTACAAGGGTAGATTTGCGCAATTTTGGTATATCATTGCTCACTAGTGGAATTAACGCTTCTACTAAGTGTACACTGTTGTCTCAAATAATGTCAATAACAGAACAGCAAAATCAATGTAGGCATGAACATTTTTTAAATTAAAATTTTTCCAAATATCCAAATAAAGGCACTCGGTTTCGCACCGTGCTACTACGTGTTTACTCGCATGCAATATGCCCTCATTGTTTAAATTACTGCACAATATACTATTATCTAACACTATTTTAGAAAGTACATAGGTATATTCAGGAAATTTTTATCAATAATAATAATTGTCAATTTTATTCCAAGAATGAAAGACACAACATCGTATTTTCCCATAAAAATTTCAAACCAGCAGACTTTCCTGTTTACACACTTAAAAATACATGAAAGTAAGATTAAGTCTTTTACAAGCTTTTTTAACTGTGTGTGTTTGTGTGAATGTACTGAAATCTTGCAACCCAACCGATTGAGCTGAAATTTTGCACACATTTTTTTTTCTTAGGAGGTCATGTTTTGGTATTTAGGCATAGCTTATTCTAAACAACTTTTCTTAATAACATTTTGTTGAATTTTTTTAAATAAGGGTACTCTACTCTTGTACAATTTTTATATTTTTTGACCTACCCTGAATGCTGTTTAACTTACAACAATTCTAAGTGCACCTAATATGAGTATTGAACAAGCATCAACTTTTGGCAATATCTGTTTTTTGATTGTGCAATTAATAAAAAAATCCCATATGTTGCACACTTAAATGACCACACTATATAAATAAAAGCTTGTTTTTAAAAAGGTTTTATTTTTATTTTGAGTTTTATTTTTCCTGAAGAAGTAGGTACACTTTTAAAATAATTCTCGATTCTTGTCCATGTTTTTTCATATATATGTGAGAATTTGTCCAGATGCTTTAAGTTATCAGCTTTTGTGACCAGCGCATTTATCCAACTCTGATTCGAATGTTTCTATATTTCGTCCTCGATCTAAGGGGATGATAATTATCCGCATGTACACCCTCCTACGGACCAAATGACACATCTAATAAAAGCCCGAAACCAAAATAACCGCCGTCAAAGATTTCTAGGAAGGTATCAGCTTCTCCCGAAGGGACCACCCCACCCGAGCGTGGGACGATGCCAGGTTTGTAAACACGAAGGCGTTGCTCGGCGGTCTCGTTAAGGTGCATTTACACAAAGCACAAAGCGTAACCGATCGAATGGAAATGAAAGGCGAAGCCGGTAGGTATATATAAACGACGAAGTGGGTTTACAAGGGAACCTTTGATTATTTTTAAGAAAAAACGAGTTGTCAGGTATTTGTGCACATGATGAGATTGGTCGGAAAACAACTTTTCTGGATAAGGTTTAAATAAGTGTAAAGGAAAGAAAGATATAAGTAATATTCACTTCAAATAATGTATACAGCTTGCACAGGGTGGTCAGATAAGAATTCAAAGTGCTGTATCTCGGAAACTATTCGTCGTAGAGACTTGCGGTAAAAAATTTTTAGAATAAAGTGGCCATGAGAAGCACCTGGAAATTATTTTCAGATTTCCAAGATAGTCACCAGGGGGCGTAACCGCCATCTTAAACTTTTAAAGTGATTTTTCACTGAAATCCACCTAGTAATGTTACCAAAATAATATATGCTTTTTAAAGGTAAGCTTTATTCGAGTAATTTTTGTTTAACACTTTTTGACATATCTATTAAAATAAAGTGGTGGGGAGTGATTCAATGTTTTTTTAAATAAACAGCTGTAACTCCTAAATGAATGAACGGATTTTAACAAACTTGGTCTCGTTGGAAATAGTATATTTCCTAACAAGTGCGGAAAGTGCCACTTTTCCGCATGCGATTGCAGTTGAAATCGAGTGTGGAAAAGACACTTTCCGCAAGAGTTAGGAACACTATTTTTTCTACAAGCGTGCGGAAAAGTAAGACACTTTTCCGCACGCATTTACTTTTCCGCACGCATTTTAGTTTAGGAAGTGTCACATTTCCGCACTAGTGCGGAAAAGTAGAGCGGAAAAGTGACACTTTCTAAACTAAAATGCGTGCGGAAAAGTGTACTTTTCCGCACGCTTGTAGAAAAAAGCATTTATTGGTCCATCAAACCTATCTTACCCGTGATATGTCTAAGTCTCAGTGATGCCGCTAGAGCGCGTTTTTTGATATAATAACAGAAAATTGCAAAATTCTCGAAAAAATTAAATGCAATAACATTACTTTATTTTCATATGATGTAGTGAAATGATACCTAAATAGGCTAGTGAAAACCGTATCTCGATATCCTATTCCTAGCTGAAAATATCAAAGAAAGAAAATTTAGTTTTATCATAAAATTTTTAAAAGACGCTGTTACACCGGCATTTATTCTTATTTGTCTTTTTTAACATTTAATGATAAACTTTCATAATTTTATCATTTAAAAAAAATTAAAAAAAAATACGTGTAGGGGCATAATAATCAATGCATTTAATATGCAAGTGCAAGGTAGGCAAAATACGAAGGGTAGGCCATGGAGGAAAAACAAATGCCTAAAATCAACTTGTCAACATTGGAGCTGCTGTAATGTCCATGCATCAGCGGCTCCAACAATGCATTGATGGAAGACAATTCGAGCATTTAAGGAAGCATTAGTTTTATTAAAAAAAAAACATTTTCAGTTAGGAATAGGATTTTATTATTTGTTGACAAGTTGATTTTAGGCAAAAATGATAAAATTATGAAAGTTTATCATTAAATCTTAAAAAATACAAATAATAATAAATATCGGTGTAACAGCGTCTTTTTAAAATTTTATGATGAAACTAAATTTTCTTTCTTTGATATTTTCAGCTAGGAATAGGATATCGAAATACGGTTTTCACTAGCCTATTTAGGTATCATTTCACTACATTTTCATTAAAAAAAGTAATATTATTGCATTTAATTTTTTCGAGAATTTTGCAATTTTGCGCTCTAGAGGCATCACTGAGACTTAGACATATCACGGGTAAGATGGGTTTGATGGACCAATAAATGCTTTTTCCAACGAGACCAAGTTTTTTAAAATCCGTGCAGTCATTTAGGAAATACAGCTGTTTATTTAAAAAAACATTGAATCACTCCCCACCACTTTATTTTAATAGATATGTCAAAAAGTGTAAACAAAAATTACTCGAATAAAGCTTACCTTTAAAAAGCATATATTATTTTGGTAACATTACTAGGTGGATTTCAGTGAAAAATCACTTTAAAAGTTTAAGATGGCGGTTACGCCCCCTGGTGCCTATCTTGGAAATCTGAAAATAATTTCCAGGTTTTTCTCTTGGCCACTTTATTCTAAAAAATTTTTACCGCAAGTCTCTACGACGAATAGTTTCCGAGATACAGCACTTTGCATTCTTATCTGACCACCCTGTACGTAGATTGTGGTGTACCAGAAAGAGTAGGTAATTGGAAATAATTGCAGTTTTGTGGGCGCAATTTAACGCGCCTTGTGGATTTTTGAAGAATAAGTCTCATGGCTTAATAGATATTTAGAAAAAACGAAATTTTGGCGATTTATTATAATGCGTTTAGCTTCGTTGTTTCTGATTTTAGGTAAAAAGTGTAAATACCAAAGTTAGAGGGAATTATGTGCCCAATACGGTTTTCATGTTCTACTTTCCGTGATAGCTGCCATTTTCGAGATATGACACAAACTTGTGTTTTTTAAATGGAAACCATATTGATTTCCGTTATTTTTTTGAATAACCATATCGAGTATTAGATCGTTAGAAAGCTCTAAAAATGCCTGATTTTTTAGACCATATCCAACACCACAGCGTTAGTGGACACACCAAAAGCCCCACATACCAAATTTGAACAAAAAATATACAGGGAGTTTCATTCTGAAAGGTGCTATGTCAACGTTGAGCAAAATAGGAATTTTAAAGGAATCCGGCGAGTCGAGTATGTTATGGAATATCTTCGAAACAGTGTTGATGCTCTATAATCCAGTAAAAAATACACAAGGTGTTTCTCTCTGTGCCAATTCAAAATGCAGAATTTTTGAAACTTTATACGGGTCAAAAATCGAGTACATATATCAAAACCACCCCAGACATTATAAACGAATTAAGTCTAAAAAATACAAAAGCCTGTCAGTCGGTAAGTCTATAAGGTAGCTGGTGTGCCACAACAGGAAACGCGCAGAATATGTATCCTCTTAGACAGTGACTTTGTTGAGAAAGGTCCAATAATTTAAATTGTTTTTATTTTTTGGTTGCCATTTTGTAAAAAAAAATCAGTTTTTTGTTTATTAATATGTTCTTGATAATTTCAGAGCATTTTTGACCCGTAGAAAATTTAATAAAAATTCTGCATTTTGAGATGGTTTAGAGAAAACTTGCCCCCTTCAATTCCCCCAGCCTACTTAGATTTTCAGTGGTGTTAACATGAAAAACCAGACACACTGTATATAGTTTTGTCGTAGTTACAATAATTCAACTTCACAGTTTTTTGGAACAGACTATTTTTTGAAATACTGTAATGTCAATAACATAGGTATTACCATAGACAAAGCTACACATAGACTGTCAGAACCATTGTTGAAATTTCCGCACACTACACCAAATATTTTGCATAAAATTTGATGTAAAAACTAATAACTAAATTAAAATACCTATACCACAACTTAGTATCGAGTCCTTCGTTTGTCACGTTAACTGGGACACCCTATACAGTACTCGCACTTTCCACATTTACTTTCTTTCAAGTAAGTTATTTTAGTTATGGTTATTTATCAATAGTTATTATTAAAACTGTTTGTATATACTCACAGACCCGAAAATAGATCAAATCGGCCCTATTAAGGGGTCGCCGTAAATAACATGGTTGCGTGGGAGTGCCTCATAAGGGATCGAACCAGGAAGCAGACGGTGTTCATCGAGGCATGTTATTGGTTTTTAAGAACCATTCCGGTAAGCAATTTGTAGAAAGATATTGGCGAGTCTTACGAAGCACCTGCCAGCTTCGCTTGTATTTTATTATTATTTATTATTTGGAAAAGTCTAATTTTGTGTAGGTGTTGATTGGAATACTTGCAAGACGAACGAATATAGGTACACCAAGTACTATCAGTATTGAGTAATCACTGGTACAATTACCATTACCTTTTATTTATAAGCGTTTAGGTAAACCAGTATTTACCTATGAAGATAAAAAATTGATGTAGAATATACTTTTCTAAATAAAATGTAATAGTAGGTACCTACCTATTGTAAATATTAGTTTGTCTTGCGCTACAATATCTATCTTCTCTGTCTCCTTCATCTCTTTTCATTGCTAATACCAGGTGCGGTTTAATATGGTTAAAAAAGTGTTTTGTCTCGTATTTTATTGCCGAGGCGCCAGTTCTCGAGCTACCCTGGTAAAATATAAATGAACTCACTTGGAACACCGTGATATACGGGGCGCGATCTATTTCATAGCATTTATCACGCTCTGATTTCTGATACTGGTAAAAATACCAGACTTATCAGCAGAAATCACCCGTATAAAATTCAAAGGTTTTTATGCTGTTCCAAGTAACTTCATTTATACCGTACCTACCTACTCGAGCACTTTTTCACTCGCGTGATCCCATTACTAATAGATATTTTGCTGGTCGAAAACGAAAGATCACGTGGACTACTTAAATGGTTTATTATACTGTGCTTATACTATCAAAACATCGCCTCAGAGTCTTTTTTTCATAACTTCAAAAATAAAGAACACAGGTAGGAGTCAAAATAGCAGTTACTACCGCGTACAACTGAGACACACTTTAGTGACAAAAGGAAGCCGGCTAAAGCCCAGGGAACATCTAATCTCACCTACGCCTCTCCATTGTACAACGTAATAAGGGTGGAATAAATCCCATCAGTCTTTCCAACCACGAAGTCATTACGTCTCGTTATTATGTGTGCATCTAATTATAACACTTTCCCATCTTGCCGTAGTTTAATGATTATTAGTTGCACTTCGTAATTTTTTACCAATCCCGAAATAGAGGGCTTCGTCGTAAACAACTATGTTGCGTGGGAATTTCTCATAAGGGGCCGATCGGGAAAAAAACCGGCGCACAAGCAGATTTAATTGGTTTCGTGAGATCGTCTTCCAAAAGTAATTCGAAGAAAGAAATTGCCGATTCGCAGGAAGCACCTGAGGGCTTTGGAATTCTTGTAGTACCCGCGGTATTCGAGTTATGCCTGACGTGAGATTAATCTGGCGGCCCATTTATCAATTTCGTCGTCTGCGCTTCGGGCCATTTACGGCGTGATTTCAAGATAGACGTTTATATCGGTGAGGGTGAGGGCAGGGTATTCCAGATAACCGGTTGACGTTCTTTACATCAATGCATCCATATATTATGAAATTTAAGGAGAAGATAGATGGGAAAAGGGAACACTCTAACAAAAGATCGGGTTGCTTCCAGTACTGGTAATGGAATGGCGTCCTACCGACTATACAGTTTTGAGAAGGAAGAAGTACACGGGTGTTTTAGTTTTAAGTTTCAAACTTTGAAAACAATGTCACTTTCTCATACGAACTTAATGCCTTTGGGGCTTCCTAAGGAAGGGGTTGAAGTTCGCAAAAAGGAAATAGGTATATTTTTTAATATATCTGAAACTAATAAAGCTATTCAAACCAAATGTGGTACACTTATTACTGGGTTGACATAAAATGGTGAAGTATCCACTTAAACGAAAAACCAGTGGCGACAATACGGGTAATTATTAGTGAAGCTTATTTAAGAAAAAAGTTGTCCTGTCAGAATAGTTTATAGGAAGGTTAGGACATTCCCCCACTCTTAAACAAAAGCAAAGGTGGTTCCTCACCACCGGCAACATCTCGCGACGGTGCCGCCTCCACCAACTGTTCTTCTTCTTCTTCTCCTCACAGCTTGATGCCAGTGGCGTATCAGAAGGGGTAACGCAGCTACCGAAAGTCTAAAACAAAAAAATACCGAGACATTCTAAGCGATATAAGAAATTTACGCGTAAACTAAAATACCCGCGAAACACGCCTTTAACTGCAAGCGTCAAATGAATATGCAAAAAACGTCTGTGTGCGCCTATGGCTGGAAGCGTTAAATGTTTGGGGAGTTACTAAATCGCCAATTCAAGTGTAAATGTTACCAACTTAATTCACACTTTCGTCCCTTTGCCTCTCTCACCCCCCTTTCCCTTCCAAGTCGTCGAATTTCCTAAACTTCCTATAAACTAACCTTTGTTCAGCCCTATGCAAAGTCAAAGGCGACATTAATTTCGATTGCCCCTTTAACTTTCCATATAACAAATATTCTTCACACTTTTTCGTATCTGCTGCGGTTTCATGGTAATTCCAATTTTTTAAATTTTAAATACCTACACATAAAATGATACGAAAAGAAGGTTTTTGGAAAAAAGAGGACCAAAATCTAAGTGAATGTTTTTAGTAGAGTAAAAAGTACCTATAAAACAAAATTATTTTTACTTTAGCAGTTCACTACACAATACATTGTTTTAGGAAATAGTTATTTATGTACCAAGGCACTGAAGTTCAACTTTTTATGATTCACGTGGAGTTTAGTTGCTGAGGCCTCTGGCCGAGGCAAATAAACCACATGAGTCCACCTAGGACAAGTATGATGAGACACGGCACCTTCTGACAGAAAAACCAAACTGCTGCTTCTTGTGCAGCCTACACAACAAATCTATTGATATTCAAATTTACTAAAATATGTATACTGAAGGATTGCGCTTCTATAGGAAACAATTTCGCAATGTGTACGAAAAGTTAAATGAGCCGTTATCGGCCGGGTTTTGAATATTTGGTCACTTTTGACGGGCGATTTCTCCGCGTCTGACGTTTGATGTTTACATCTCGCCAAGGCCTACTTATTGAAAAAATCGTACAATAATGGGCAACATTATTGTACGATTTCTGTGCTTTTAATGACGATTTTGGGACATTTTAATGCCGATTTCAAGAAAACTAAATTTTGGTCCTTCTTTAAAAAAAATTAATATATTATACACTTAGGTTGAGAAGTGAGCCATTACTTCCCGAACATTTTTATATCCTGAGGCGCGTAGCGCCGAAGGATATAGTATGCGAGAAAAATATTTTTTTTTACTACTAATCTGAGAAATCACCATTATTTACCTCATTCCTCTAATGAGAAGTAAACAACTATTTTTTTTTAAACCTAACCTGAGAAATCACCATTATTTACCTCATTCCTGTAATGAGAAGTAATATTTCTCTCCCTAGGTAAATAATAATAGTAAAAAAATAGTAATAAGTAAATAATAATAATGAAAAATTTTCTATATGACATTTAAAAATTAGTTTCCTTTTATCAGCTTGACAACTGAACTCCCAGGCTTTCGAAGTATTTGAAAAAAGCGAGAAATGACTAAAATATCAAAATCTAATCAAATATGTAAAATATGGCAATATTTCAATGTTAATAGTAAAAAAAATTCTATACCTATATACTTCGGTTGAGAAGGTCATTATTTACCTCGCATATTACGCGCCTCAGGATATAAAAATGTTCGGTAAATAATGGCTCACTTCTCAACCTAAGTGTATAATATACTATTATGCGTATTAAATTTATAAAACAGATATATTTATAAAACAGAATGGCTTGTTGGTCTTCTAATGGCCCAAAACCTTTGGGCCACGGTAAAAGATCCGTTGACTGCTTGTAACTTCCTTCGATGCTCTGATTTGTAAATAAAAGGCCGTTGTCTTCCTTTGTGATTTATTGTACGAATTATTACAATGTTCCCTTCTTTGGTCGGGATATGTGGTGTCGTCCGTCCGATATCTGCCTATCGAAATCTGGAATGACTTCGCGACGCGGCGACTATTGATTTTTACTTGCGGGGCACGACCTCGACTCCGCGACCATTGCCCAACAACGACTGTTCCGTCCGCGCGGCAAAGCGCCTCTCCCTCCCCACTTCGGTTCACGCGACCACACCCCTCATGCAGGTATATGGACTCGTCCTACTCTACTCTTCTATACGTTCTACTCTACTCTGGTATACAGGGACGGACTTACAAACACGCAACATGGCTAATACGCCAATTTTGTTTTCGTTGTCGACTTCACGGTATTTTTTTTATTGTTGGCTGGGATATACACGAAAAAAATTAAAATACAAAAGTTTCCGCCGTTAATATCAGGAACGCTTATCGCATTTCAGCCGCAAGAATTTCACTTCTTGTTTTACATTGTTTATATTGCGACAAATCATTTCTCACAATAAAAGTAAAAAAGTGTTTTGTGCTAGGTATTGTGCTTCGTTGTATTAAAAAAATAAAAAGTAGTTAACCAAGAAACACGCCTTTGACTGCAAGCGTCAAATGAATATGCCAAAAACGTCTGTGTGAATTACTAAATCGCCAATTCACGTGTAAATAATGCTACCAACTTAAATATACCCTTTCGTCTCCTTGCCTCTCTGACCTCCCCTTTCCTTCCAAATCGACGAATGTCCTAACCTTCCTATAAACTAACCTTGGGGCTAGCCAGACTAGCCATATAGATCTGTGATAACGGGGAAACCTAAAACTGGTGTCAGGTGTAGGGTGCCAATTCAATGGGGAATTTGAACATATTTTTTTATTTCTTGGTATACACATACCAAATATCAGCCCTCAAATCGCAATATTTAATTTTCAGTAAATAATTAAAGTTGTGACCATAAGCTATTGATTTGAAACGACACAAAAAGCGCGGGAATGGTTGTGACGATACGCCGCTGGATCGATAGGAAGGCAGTGACAGGAGTGACAGTTACACAGAATTAGAGAATGGAAATTGAACGTTAATATAAACAGTTCGGCGACCCATTTCCAGATCTAGGTAAAAAATGTCAGGTATTTAAAAAATCGTTCGGAAAAGATCAAGATCTTGTTCTCAATTAAAAACAAAGTTGGAAGTTTCAAGACAACACAACTAATTTTAACTCGAAATAAGAATAAAAAAGTTTTGGGAAAAGGCGATTTTTTTTTAGGAAATTTTAACCCGTATATCGAAAACGAAGAATTTTTGGACACATGTTCATATGAACTTTTGTTGTTAAAATTGGCTGAGGACCACAACCTTGAAATATTTTAACGTACTTAAGTTACACACAGGGTTAAAAATGGTGGCGAATTCCATCTCTTTTCTTTCCCTACTCCTTGCCGTGCGCACTAAGGCCAAAGGCGGGATATGTTAATAGTTATACAGGACTGTAGTGAAATCACAAGGGCCGGAAATTGTATCGATCCTTGTCTATGATTTTCTAATAAAATCCTGAGAGCGAATCATGCCAATTAATAAACCATACACCCATAGAAAAGCAGTAACAACATGGATTGGAAATGATTGGCTAATAGAAAACAATCAATCAAGATCGATCGACTCAAGATCTTATAATATTTAAAAACGAGCAGAAAAAACGGAAAACTACATAAACGACCATTAGTTTATGTTTATTAGAAAAAAATCGTGCAAGGACATAAAAACTACTTTATAAAACCGAAGACAACCGATTGGATCTCTGTGATATCTTATATCAATATACCAGTGATGTAATGTATCGAGATACATGTATCTAGATACTGTATCTACCGTACTTTCACCGTTTTGGTAGACATAGGGGAATAGGCCGCGCGTCGCCGTGAGTCCAGCTAGGTTTGTCAGTCGTTGGCGGGGGGAGTACACAGTAGTCCCGCACCGCTTATCAGTCGAGTTTTGCGAGCAAAAAACACGCCCCGCCCCCCGCCAACGACTGACGAACCTAGCCGAATACAGGGCGGCGCGCCGCCCAGCCATGGCAATGACTACTAAAACGGTGAAAGTACGGTAGATACTTTTTATGTACTTAGATACATATATCTATACCTTTTCAACTTCAAATTGGGAATAATCAATTCCAAATTGGGAATAAACAACTTCAAATTGAGAATAGTCAACTTCAAATTGGGATTAATCAATTTCAAATTGGGAATAGACAACTTCAAATTGGGAATAGTCAATATCAAATTGAGAATAAACAATTTCAAATTGGGAATATTCAATATTAAATTGAAAATCAATAGCTTGAAATAAACACACTTATCAACAATTGTCAACTAAAGTTTATAATATTAAGCAAAATTTCGACTGCCTGGTAAGGTTCAAAAAGACTTGGCCAGAAATCTTAGAAAGAAAAACAAATACCAAACCATTTATCGCAAACTAAAGTTAGCTTATAGAAATTGGAAAGTATAAGTAGTGCAAAATAACATAAATAACAAATTAACTGTAGCGAGTTGCACCAGATTTATAGGAAATACACAGAGATACATATACCAGAAATATTAAATGATAGACAAGGATTAAATATAAGTGTGCAACATATGGGAATTTTTTTTATTAATTGCACAACCAAAATACAGACATTGCCGAAAGTTGATGCATGTTAAATAATCATATTAGGTGCACTTAGAAAGGTTGCAAGTTAAACAGCATACAGGGTAGGTCGAAAAATATAAAAATTTTGCAAGAGTAAAGTACCCTTATTTCAAAAAATTCAGCAAAAGATTATTAAGAAAAGTGGTTTAGAATTAAAAGCTATGCCTAAATACCAAAACATAGCCACCTAAGAAAAAATTTTTTTCACAATAATTAATTTCCAGTTTCTTAATAAACAATTAAAATATAAATTTTGCACCTTAAATGAGAGTTTTTTAATATGCACATTATCATTAATGATGTTTTAACGTGTTCCGAAGAATTTTTGCGAAATTTTAAAGTTTTGTCTAATATCGTTGCAACAAACATGAAGTTTGTGATTCCCTAAAAAATTAAAAATCTAAGTAAATTTTAAAAATATTCTTGAATTTGAACAAAGTTATGCGAAGTGATTTAATTTTGATTGATTTATGAAATTGTCTAGGGTGAATATTAAGACAATTTTTTTTAGAAAATTATGGATGTTTTTCAAAAAAATATATTTTTTTCTTCTTAGGAGGCCATGTTTCGGTATTTAGGCTTTTATCTTTTAATTCTATATAGACAACTTTTCTCAATAACATTTTGCCAAATTTTCTGAAATAAGGGTACTTTACTCTTGTACAACTTTTGTATTTGTTTGACCTACCCTGTACGCTGTTTGACTTGCAACCATTCTAAGTGCGCCTAGTATAATTATCGAACATGTACCAACTTTCGGGAGTATTTGTATTTTCGTTGTGCCAATTAATAAAAAAAAATCCCATATGTTGCACACTTAAATGACCACACTGTATTGCAAAAATATGATATTTTAAATTCAAATTAAAGTCAAATTTGCTAGCGATCGTTTCTCTTTTGGTATAACTATTATCACAGAACAAATAGCTCGTTAGTCTGTGTTATTATACTCAAATGATATTAGTGGTAAATTCGCATCAAAACATTATTGATTTACTCGGCCTTTTGGCCTTTATGATTTTTGCCACTGCATATGGCTCTGACGCATTCCATCATAAGATACCCGTTGCAATAAGCACTACCGGGAAATCCAATACGGCGAAAATGCCCGTGTAAATTTCCACAAACCCCCCAACTACCAAATAGGCTGAATAATGCTACATGGGCACTGGCCGATATTTAAAGCGCGATATTAAATTTTCATTCAGCCGGTAAACTTCGGGAAAGCCCCGCAGGCAACCCGAGCACGTCCCGACCCACCATTATCAAATACGGGCGGAAAGTATTTGCGCCCTTTGCGCCGCATACGGAATGGCGGAATCTCGTCGAATTATTGAAATGACCGCCGCTAGTTTTTCCGGGATTTGTGACGGATTCGGCGATGAATAACTGAAGCCAATAGCTTATGGAATTACTGGCTGTGCTCTCAGTGATTTTGGTTAGAGCAAAGAAAATACTACTACTAGTATACTACTACTAGTACCTATTTTCTTTGATTAGGCTTTTCGTTTCTAAAGCATTCAAGATCAACATTCAACATTTATTTTTTACCTTATATAGTGTTCCAACATACCAGACCTTCAGATGATGGCATACCTACACCAGGGGCGTGCAGTCCATGGAAGCAAGGGAAGCAGTGCTTCCCCTAAACCAAAACAATGTAAAATGATAAAATGTAATTTTTGAATTTTTAAACAGGAAGCAATTAGTTTAGTTACCTAGGTATATCAAAAACGCTAAAAATTATCTTATATATCATATATAAAATCTACAATATTTTATGCCTATAGCAAATGCAATGCGGCGTTGACTCCGACTGCGCCCATCCTACCGAGCGACAGTACAGTACAATGTAAGCTATGCCGGCCGCCAGCTTTTCTGTAGCGTTCGATAGTCGAGAGGTTATTGAACTTTCCACCTCCACCGCACTGGCTGACGCGAATGAGAACGCCTGTTTTAAGCGGGCGTGGAAGCTATCGTTGCAGTAGGTTCTTTGTTTAATTTAGTTGGTTTTGATCTGCGTCGGTGCGTCGCGCGCGTCGTATCTCGGGCGATATGGAAGACAATAATACGGACGTGGACATGCAAATACCGTCAACTGCGGCTGTCGGGAATGACGTTGCAAATGTTAAAGTTGGACAATTATTAAGTAAGAAGAGTGTGTGTGAATGTGTAGTGTATGCCTTAATAATAAAGGGATTTTCAACATTAAACTTTGCGGATAAGCTTCAATTAATTATAAACGGAAGAGCAAAACCCCCTATGAAAAATTTAACCACAAAAATGAATGAATGACTTTCACAGATATCGCTGTTGTCTATTGAGAATATACTTCTCCAGAACATGTTAGAGCATCGACGTTTTTATGATGACGTCATTGACGAATTCGCAAAAAGTGATCGAAGAATCGAATTACATTACAAATATGTAAGTTTTTAAACATTGCTTCCCTTACTTAAAATGTCACCGCACGCCCCTGACCTACATGTCTGTATATGATGGCATACTGTATTATAATATGTCATCTTATGTTAGTTCTGTAGGTCCTAAGAAATTATGTTAGATTGAAAATTTTCCAATATTTTTATTTAAGAAATAGAAAAGCATTCTAACAACCTAATAGAATCATGGAGGTTGGTCTTCATTTGGAATTTAGTCTTCATTTGGAGGTTGGTCTTCATCTAGGGGTTGGTCTTCATTTGGAGGTTGGTCTTCATTTGGAAGTTGGTCTTCATTTGGAGGTTGGCTTTCATTTGGAGGTTGTCCTTCATTTGGAGGTAAAGCTT
This sequence comes from Pseudeuparius sepicola, assembly GCA_963920635.1. NCBI lineage: Eukaryota > Metazoa > Arthropoda > Insecta > Coleoptera > Anthribidae > Pseudeuparius > Pseudeuparius sepicola. The sequence continues at coordinate 18,843,389 of OY987299.1, read as the reverse complement.
CGTCATTAATCGGCGTATTTTTTATGTTTTTGCAACTTTGAGCCAACCCATTTGTTTTGACACCACTGCTTCGATGGCAAGTAATTGAGACCATGTTAGTCGTTGTCCTCGACTTTGTCCGTCACGGGAATCCATAGCTTGAAGCTTTTATCTGAAAAAAAAAGAATATATATTTAAAAATATATATATTCCCTGTATGGCACACACTCGTCTGTACTTATGCCATCATATCTGTTGGTATAGTGTATAGTGTGCCATCGTATCTAAATCAACATACCTGAACAAACCATACCAAACAAAAAAATGGAACACAGTTCATGCTTGCTGCCGCATGGCAATTTGAGGTTAGAATATCACTTTACCCATATATCACGAAAGCTTTAAATTTTTCAACTGCTATATCAAATAATAGGATATTTACGAGTAGGTACTTACCCAAAACTATTTTTTCCAATCACTGATAAATGCGTTTTATATTATTTTACTCAATGATGGAAACTAACCAAATTGTTGGTTGCCTGTTGTGTCGTTCCTAAGGTTATAGGATTTGAGAAAATGACAGTGTGCCATCGTAGCCAGTATGCCGGCACAGCAGGGTTTCCTCTATTTCTTTATAAACTGGTATGTAGGTGTAGGGTGGAAATTTCGGTTTGATGTGAACGTTTTCTTGCTGTTCCGTACTTTGGACAGTGAATATTTCCTGTGTTTTTATTTTCGTGCCCGGGGGTTTTAAATACCATTGTCTGAGTTGTTTTTTCAATAAGTTCGTAGTTTGGTTATACAGCCTCTCCCGCTCTGATGTCCGGAAGAGGGAAAAGTTTTTTATTCATAAATTTACGACAAAAGTCATTCTTTATAAATACTCCTACTTGTTTCAAAACGCCCAAAACTGTTAAAATATTTTTGATTTTTTATACAGGGTGAAAAATTTAGAAAAAAAATTGTTAGTCACCAAGAGTAAAGGACCGTTGTTTTTGATAATATCGAAAAATATTATCAAGGATGTCATTTAGAATCCACAGGGGGTTATAAATTTGAGGTCTCACCAATTCATGTTGATTTTTTTAAGAAGGCGGGCACCTGATTCGTGCGTGTATAATAGGGCAGTTTAAAATCACAGGTGGCTGTGGCTATGACAATCAAATGATTTTTGCCATTTTTGCAAATATTCCTCTACACGAAATACAAAATTTGTAGAGAATTTATTAGACTAGTTGACATTTTTGCATAAGTTGGAGGCAATAAATTTGAGTGAAATTTATTTTTATAAATTTTAATAACATTATTCCTTGTTTAAGTAAATTTTCCATATTGTTAGTAATAAATTGACTTAATAGCATTGAAGAAATTGATTATTGTAGCCCCCTGTGGATTCTAAATGACATCCTTGATAATATTTTTCGATATTGTCAAAAACAACGGTACTTTACTCTTGGTGACTAACTAATTTTTTCTAAATTGTTCGAAATACTGAACACCCTGCATAAAAATCAAAAATATTTTAATAGTTTTGGGCGTTTCGGAACAAGCAGGAGTTTTTATAAAGAGTGACTTTTTGTCGTAAACCCACGATTAAAAAACGTTTCTCCTGTTTTTACTTAATAGATAAATAATTAATGGTTTTTAATTAATAGTTGATAGTTAATTAAATAAAAATTATAGTTTTACCTTGTCGAATTCATTGGATTAAAAGTAGGTTCCTATTATGTATGTATGTACGTATATCTACCCCTTATCTCGAGAATTTCAAATATTGACGCTACTCGAAATTCGCGAGTAAATACAAAAAGTACTTACGGAAATTCCAACCAAATTCTGGAATAAAAGATGAAAGATGGAAGATGTAATTCCCTTAAAAATAAACGTCGAACGAACGAGACCATTACTGAAGTAGGAAGGGCGAGGAGTTCATAATTCAGTTCTTTGGGGAGAAGCATCTAAATGAAAAATAGTCTTCATCTGTACATAAAGAGAAAGATGCTTCAAAAGAAACAGAAATTACATTTAGGCTATCTTTTATTTCTGTATGTGTGTAATAGAGAATATTGTGTGATTTAGGTTTTTCTATAACCCACTGCTAGAAATATAAAAAAAATCCGTACTTACACTGTATATGTTTTGTTTTAAATTGTTTCTAAATTTATGGTTAGTGTAATTTTGCTTTTTATTTCAATAATTTGTGAAGAATAGGAGATTGTGGTAAATTTATCTTTACAGAGAGGAAATTGCGAACAATAGCCAAAATATACACTGAATGTTCGAAAGGCGTTTTATCTGAACCCGGTGGGAGAATTAATGTATTCAAGGGCTCAATGGTTTTCGTGCAAAAGCATTTCTATTACCTCATTACAGAAATAAAACTTGAATCTAATCAATGGTGTTTTTACAATTATGTTCTTGATAACTTTGATAGCAGAAACATCAGTGTTTATTTTTTGTTTACCTACTTTTTAAAATTGTCGTGTGTGGTATTGGTATTTTAATTCATTTTATTTTAAAACCGACAAACGCTTATAAATATACATAGTGCGCTTCGCAGAAAAATAAAATGAATCCACGGAGTTCCCTCAAACTCGGAATTTTTTGGGTCACGAACACGTTAAAATTGGGACGTGTTTATGTGTCCCTTCAAAAGAGAAGGAAAGACCTTCCTTGAATTTAATCAAAAATCTCTTTATGTTTTCGCTAAATATTAAATTCCTTGGCGGCCCTTCCAGTCGTGTCATCTCCTTCGTACACATATTTACGTGGCACATAATACAGGTTCATGTCGGATCAATATTTTTTATTACAGACCTGCAAAAAAAAACAAATCTTGACATGGAATATTCACACTAAAACTTTTTTGGTGAAATTGGAACAACTTACTGTGGAATAACCGCTGTTTGAATCCAATTATACAGGGATCTAATCATATTCAATTACTAGTATTAATATCAAATAAACATAATGCATCTGGGAAGTAATAATAATTATGCCACAGAAAATGTATGCTGTATATTTTCTGTGAATGATATATATACTCCTAGACCGTCAGACAGTGACAGATTTTCCTTACTGATTTTCTCATTTATGCCTTGGAGAGGGTTGAAAGGTAAATCGATGCCGAGTCGGAAAATAGTAATTTTAAGTTTGGCCCCCGGGGAAAACATATGGAAAATTCGATTTTTTAAAACAGAAAAAAAGTTCTCACTTATGCCATGTTCACCGTATGACCCAAAAGTGCATTTTTCCCCACGCGTCACTTCTGCCAATCAATTTTTGGGCTAGTGAGGATATAAGTTTTCACCATTTCGAACGGCCTAACTGACGGAGTGAGTAAACCAAGTCATCTTTTGTGTGATCTGCCAAACCCTTAATTCAACCCTTTTTCCACACGCTACACTTATGCCTTTGGTTTTTCGAGGTCGGAATAGTATAAGAAATCATAAGGTGAACGTGGCATAAGTGAGAACCTTTTTTTTCTGTTTTGAAAAATCGAATTTTCCATGTTTTTCCCGGGGGTCAAACTTAAAATTACTATTTTCCGACTCAGCATCGATTTACCTTTCAACCCTTTCCAAGGCATAAATGAGAAAATCAGTAAGGAAAATCTGTCACTGTCTGACGATCTACCCGTGGAACCTCTAAAATTAAGTTGAGAGCATCCCATCAGTTGACATTAGATCAAAACTGCAGTAATAAAATGTCATGTGCCACATAATATCAGTGTGCAATCTTAGGAAAATGAGGATATGCATATATATATATATATATATATATATATATATATGTCTTCAGTAATTTTCTTTGGATTTTTTACGTATTTAATCCCTGCTGATTATCCTAGCAATTCCCTAAACCTTATTTTTATCTTTGCTTTCAAGAAAATTTGTTAGCAACAGAGTTTTATGGCGGATTTTTAGCAGCAGCAATTGAGCCATCTGGAACAGGTTTCCAAAAAGGAGGCACAAAATATTTCGCGCGACAGGTGATCTAAAGATGCTTTGCTTGATTAGAAATGAAATTATGTTAAAAAATAAATCACAAAAAGCCTAATACTAACAAGTAAGCGAGACCCCTGCTTCTTAAGCACATAGAGTTTCATCTTGAGCAGACAGGCGACGCGGTCTTATGGATGCAAAAAAGATCAACAAGATGAAAATATATGAATATAGCGGTGTGTCTGTTCTATATTTAAAGGCAACGGAGCACGAGAATTTTATAGGGTCTATAGCAATTTTTATATAAAAGCGTCCTGTCATGCACGTAGGTATAAGAAGACAGCTTATTTAGTGGCAAATATGGGTTTAAATTGATTTCGTTTTTCGTTTGCAGAAAACAGAATCATAATATGTTCGAAATCCAGAACCAAACTGAGAAATGAATCCTTTGGTCACTGCGATAGAACACAGTTCTGTCCTTAGACGAGGAAAGAGAGAGGACCCGCGCTTGCCTACTTTGCCGTGTATAGATTTTGTTACGTCGTTTTGAACGGCGGCCATTTTATATGTGGCAGACAAAGCGAGTACTTTGTGAGTTAATTTCCCCTTAATCACAGTTATAAAGGGGAAAATATAGTCTTACGATGGTGAATAATTGTTCAGCGTTTGGTTGCAAAAGCGCAGAAGTGAAAAGCAAGAGCTCGGGATTTCGTTTCATAGGTAAATATTTAACAAGCTACCTTTAAAAGATGCCCTAAAACTTTATTTTTCTCAATATAACTTCTTCAAATTCCTTCTACCTTTTAGTATTATAAAGTGCATTGTTTTGTTTGTAAATAGGACCAATATAATTATTTTTTAACATCGTTTTTATTGAAAATTTCTTAATTGATTATGATAGTTTCATAAAATATGGGCTGGTTTCCATGGGCGTGCATTATTTATTTTATTTTGATTGATTCGAAATTGCCGCAAATAAATATATTTCTGCACTTGACACTAGCTTTACATTTGATAAATTATCTGCAAATATAGATGCCAATATTTCAAATTACATGTAAGTCAAAATTAACTACCTTTTCATTTTTAACATTTTTGTGATATTGGCTAAGAACGCGTTTCATGCTACGCCACTGGCCTGTCGTGCGATGTGGCAGTCGGTAACACGGCCGCGAGCGCTGTTAGGCGTCCTCACTCTTTCCTTGTCTAATTCTCTTGACAATACTCTCTATAGAACGAATGTAAGTGTAAGTATATTATGTGATTTGTTCAAATTCAGATGCGTTCCTCGGCCATTGAACCTTAGAAGAAAATTACAAGAAGCGAGAGTTGGTTCCCTCGAATTTTCACGTCGCTATCGATATTATGCTGCATTGAATTCTAATGTCCATTTGTTTTCACGGTGCCTAATGCGTTTATAATGGTTCATATCCAATGCAAATAAGCCAATTGAAAAGGGAAATAATGGAGAAAATCAATAATCTCGTTGGTTTGCGGTATCAGATAATGTGCAATTACATTATTAAAGTAAATATTAAAAACTAATCCGGAAAAGTGCTTCTGTAAACATATCTCGCCTAAATGTGTCCGCCAAAATATCAATTACAAATTCCAGGAAAACCCTGTTAAAAACAACCTTCATAGGGTTTGTTAGTGGTTGTTTATATTTGCCCAAAAATTTTACCTGAGAAAATAGCATAGGTACAGGGTGGCCCATCCAAGCGGAAAAAGTGTGCTACGTGGAGACAGGTTAACATAAAATCGTCATTCAAAAAATGAGGTTGTAGTAAAAATTAAGGGGAATTCGAGGGTGTACCCTAATTTTGTATACGGGGGTCGGTAAAAAAGTTATCGCGAAAAAACATTTTTTGCAAATTAAAAAAAATATATTTTTTTACCTACACATCCGTTAGAGAACCTTTAAGTAGTATTCCCGAATATTCATTTTGTTAATATAACTTCCGGTTATAGCGGAAATGAAAGTGGTTTTCTCTATTTTACAACTTACACATTTCTCTTAACCATCACAGGATTCCTTTTTTAATTCTGAATCCAACGATATATAATTTGACCTATTTATGTCCAACCATTTCCGAGATATTTATCAGAGAAGCTCCATCAAACTAGATACATGGTCTCATGGTCGGTGTCTGATGTTCGATCTGAGTAGGCCAAACAATAAAACCAAATTTATGACAAATCAAGTCAGCCATGATAATAAAACTGACAAGCGAGTAGGCTGAATGTTAAAGTGGCTATAGCCATTCAACTGCATTCAACTTAATTAAAAGTCTCGTGGAAATTATGAAACATTTATTATTTTTACTACTGTCATATTTATTATAACAACAACAATATGATTAGTTATTAAAAATTAGTTAGAAGTTCATTTAGATTAAATGTTCAAAATGGTTTCCATTATTATTTACACATAACCTAAGTCTTTTTAAGAAATTTTTTCGGACATTTTCAAAGATTAAGGGACGATTGTTTAAACTATCAATTTCTAATTTTACTCGCCTTTTAATCTCCTCAACATTTTCGGGGCGGTTCTTATAAACTTTATTTTTTAAATGCCCCCACAAGAAAAAATCCAAGGGGGTTAAATCTGGACTACGTAGCGGCCACCTTATCGTTCCATATTTACCAATCCAATTTTCAAACGAATTGTTCAAAAATTCCGTTATGGGCCCACAGTTATGGAAGGAAGCGCCATCTTGCTGCCATATTAATTGTCTTTCTTGGAGTTGGTTAAGAAAAAATTAATGGCAACTGGTCAAAGTATTGTTCCAATTCGTTCTGAATTAAATGTAGGTATTTCCTACCTGTCATACTTCCTGAATAAAATAGAGGGCCCATTATAAAATTTCCCACAATTCCGCACCAAACACCCACGGAATTTCTGCTGGATTTCACAACTTGGATTGTCAACAGACCAAAATATACTATTTTTCCGGATGTATATTCCCGCCGTTGTAAATGTAGCTTCATCGGACCAAATAATTTTTTAAAAAAATCCAGCTCCTCCTCTTGCAAAATAAAAGTTTAACATTGTTTGACAATATTCCAGTCTTCTTGCAGCATCTCCAGTGAATAGCCTTTGAACAGGTAATATTTTGAAGGCTTTAAATTTGCTTAACTTCATTACCCTTTGTATTTTAGACCGGGGAATTTGTAAGTCTCTCGCTGCATCTCTCTGAGATTTTTCGTTATTTCTCCTGAAATAATTTAAAATTCGTTCTCTCTCGTCCTCACTAATTCTAAACCCTTTTTTTCTCTTGCTAATCACACTTCCTGTCGATCTGAATCTTCGATACAGCTTACATATAAATGAAGCACTCGGAACATTTCTATTTGGATATTTACGAGAATACTCCCTCAAAGTTTCTACGTATCTTTTATCATTTTTGATGAAGATCACAGCATTCTTCTTTCAAAAACATTTTTTAAACTGCAACTACTAACAGCTTCAGCAAAAAAATTTTAGACTAATCTGGCACGTAAATAGAAATATTGAATTGACAGCCTACTCGCTTGTCAGTTTTATTATCATGGCTGACTTGATTTGTCATAAATTTGGTTTTATTGTTTGGCCTACTCAGATCGAACATCAGACACCGACCATGAGACCATGTATCTAGTTTGATGGAGCTTCTCTGATAAATATCTCGGAAACGGTTGGAGATAAATAGGTCAAATTATATATCGTTGGATTCAGAACTAAAAAAGGAATCCTATGATGGTTAAGAGAAATGTGTAAGTTGTAAAATAGAGAAAACCACTTTCATTTCCGCTATAACCGGAAGTTATATTAAAAAACTGAATATTCGGGAATACTACTTAAAGGATGTGTAGGTAAAAAAATATATTTTTTTTATTTTGCAAAAAATGTTTTTTCGCGATAACTTTTTTACCGACCCCCGTATACAAAATTAGGGTACACCCTCGAATTCCCCTTAATTTTTACTACAATCTCATTTTTTGAATGACGATTTTATGTTAACATGTCTCCACGTAGCACACTTTTTCCGCTTGGATGGGCCACCCTGTACCTAGGTCCTAGGTTTTTCAAAAAACCCCTTTATCTTGTGATTTATGCTAGAAAAAATCTCACTTCTTCTTCTTCATGAATACTAAGGTACCAAATATAAATCCTAAAAAATAGCTAATTGATATTAAAATAGCTAAAAAATCCTATAACAAATACATAATATCTATTTTACTACGCCCTCCAATGCCATTTCCGTGACTATGTGATAAAATGACTAGATAGCTGAAGAACGCGTTGGCTTTATCATTTTATGCCAAGGTTCTGCGGTTTTTAGTTAATCTATTTATATCAGGAATTTTGCTTTATTGCGTGCAAGCCACGATGCATCGCAATCTATTCTGTTTAGTTTGATAATAATTCACATTTAGCATTTAGACAGACGAAATACGATTGCAGAAACTTTATTTGTTCTTGTTAATAATGAAAGATTAATTAACAATTAAATTTGTTTTTTTTTCACTAGATACTTAATTTTGGTCAGGTGTTTATGTGCTTATTTCCAGGTTACTTATTGCATTGCATTATTCACTTTGTCACCTTCCTAACCTTTAAAACCAATAGAATTTTCATCTAATGGGAAATCAAGTTTGATATTTGAGCCAAGAATTTATAGAGTGGCAGATTTATAAAGAGAACGGCTGTCAAATCGTTTCTTCAAAATAGCAAGGATACCCACTCCATATAAAAATCCTATTTAGGTATAGTAGAAAAACAATGACGCTACCAAAAGTGGCTAATGTCATATTTGAATTTATTACTGCCGGAACATGCGCACATTGATATGATAAAATGTGTTAAAGAGGACAGAGCCACAACCTTCCCAAACTTTACAAGCCCTGTGCAAACATGTGGCAACGCCGGAGAGGAACGGTTCCACGGGTCTATGCAGTATAGAGCAGTCTGCACTTTGGCTTAGTTTATCATCTTTTCTAATAAATGTTCAACCCTCTTTTTAATTATAATTAGATACATTTGTGAACTTTATTTCAATAATTGGGTACCTAAGTAAGTATATAGGTACGTTTGTTTAACAGACAAAAAGCAGTAACAAGTAACAAAATATACACATAATATAAGTAATAATAAGTACGATTCCTGGTGTGGATAGGTACATTTTCGACAATTAATATGGTAAATTTGGGCAAATATAGGGAACTACATTTTGTTGTAAGTCGAATTTTTGTGAGAATTTTGCGCTAAGTGCGCCGTCAGGCAAATGATGATTACCTATCTTCCCTTATGGTTAAATTTTCATAAAAATACAAACAACAAGCGAACAGTGAACTGCATGTTGTGAAGGAGAATAATATCTCTTGTGATTGAAATGGCAGTTAGGGTCAATTTCATAATACATTCAACTAAAATATATTTTGACTTTAAAATTAGGTAAAGAAACTTTTGCAACAATATTAAACAATGTTTGGATTGTTAGAAAGCTCCTTTAATTTTAAAGGGTACTTTAGTTTGTCTATGCAATTGGCCCGTAATCATTTCATTCTTAAATTTTCGTCCTTTGGAAAGCCTAAAACGAATACAAGTCTACCTACCCCCTGCCGTCAAGCAAAGAAAACCTAGCTACTTCAAGTTATTATTACGATTTGACTTACAGCCAGGTATATAACTAAGTTCTAGCATCCCTCGGCGGTCCTAGGCATCTTGAGGCTTGAAATTGTAAAGGCACGATTCTTCACTTAGAACTTTTATAGAAATGTAATGTTTCACTTTTGCATAAACAAAACAAATTTATAAAAAAGCTGTCGCCAGCACTTCGGGCTGTCTGTTTCCACCCAGAGACATACTGCCTCGTCGTAGCAATCTGGCGGCGATAGCGATAGCACTACCCGCACTATACAAATTAATTCTGGTAAATTTCTTGTAAAATCAACTGACAGGGAGTGACAGGCCACGCCGCGCAGACCCTCAAGTCATGTTGCCAGCTTTCTCAACTTCAGGGCTTTTCCTAGAGTCGGCTGTGGCAGAGCGGTATTTTCATTTGTAGGAATGACGCAGTTGATACAGAGATGACAACATAAGACAGTTTAAATTCACAGCACCCTTATTATGGGCCGAAGACGGACGGATATTATTTAGGTATTACCCTCCCAGGAAAAAATTATTTTCTGTTCAATTTGTTAATCGTTGTTCTTGTTATCAAATATTTCACTCAACGATTACATTAACCTATACATATGGTAAAATAATTGGGAGAGAAAACTGTGACGAGGGCGTTGCATATAAATTGCTGTATGTGCGCTGTATATTTACTTTACCTAATATAGTTTTATTGCAGCTACATACGCAATGGCAAATATAATATCGTGTGCGGGTAAAAAAGATTCGCTAGCATTTGGCTGGATAATATCAGTTATAAGGCATAACCCGAAGTAATTTATAAAACGGTTTTTGCAAGCCACTCGAAGCCAGCACAAAAAATTTAATATGGACGCTTTTCCCTCTTCTCTCTTGACTAATTCACTTTTAGATCCTGTCAACCGCTCATTGATAGCGGACGTTTATTACTGCGGATGTGCTTTTAGCAACTGACGATTTTCATTCATTTGGACTGCCGACATCCCCTCATTAGCAAACACAATTTATTCCTAATAAACAAATAATAAAAAGTAGAAAATGTCTTACATCTTTTTAATTTTTCTTTGATTTAAAATAGCACGCAATATCATCTGTAATGATTTTATTTCATAATAAGTTACAAAGTAACGGCTTGCCTAAATTTAGAATCATATATGAGACTTGGCGGAGAACCAAAATATTTTTATTTATTTGTTTTCTTGGCAAATGCGGCGACGAAGCCAATACGATCTGTTTGTAAATGTAATATAAACGAATATGTATGTAAGCAATTATAGGGGATATCATAGAAATGGTCTCGATTTTTCTTATGTACGAAATTTGCACAAAACATGTTTATTTCACTTAATTTGGTGCTTTTGTCGCGTAGATTGATGAACTGACAAAATAAGTAGGTACCTATCTATTGTTTATTCTTCAAATTTAAATATTTTACCGGAAATTGGATTACACACAATATTAAATCATATTTTATGAAATAGGAACACTCGTATTAGGATTTTGTTCAGAGTTCTGATTAAAGTTACAGCACCTGACTTTAAAAACGGGGAAAGCAAGCACAATGTTGCTGAACTTTCCACGCGGCCTTCGGCCTTCCCCCGTTATCAGTGCAGAATATTCAAACTTGGGAATAAAAAAAGAATGCCGAGTGAGGTTGGATATATAGAGCACTAGTGACTTCTACTTTATGTAGGTAAACGTCTAAATAACAAACTGATAGTCAAACCAAATATTGTTCAAATGCGACAATCTACAATTCAAAATATAAAGGATCGTCTTCGGAAAATTCGGAAGAGTCGTCATGTTCTAAGGCAATAATAAGAGGCTCAATTTGCAGTGTGTCGTCAATCAATTCATCAAGATTCCACAATGATATTGTTCCATTGCACTGAATATTATTCTTATTTTCTAATTAAATTTACTGTTATTTTGACGCGGGAGGTTAGCGCGCGGGAAAACCCTTTTTCCGTGCAGTACCTACACTGAAAATGAAGATGAGCTAGAAAAGTGCACTTTAAATCGACTCGAAACAGGGTATTTTCGGAGAGGTGTAATGAAAAAATAACAATGAACCCCGGGCATTAACAATGTAATTACTTAATCATAGTCTACAACCTTTAGTGTTTAACTTTGTTTTACACGTAATTGTCCCTTCCTCCTTCCCTTCCGTGTATTTGCATTGAAGAACAACATACAGTAGGGTCAGTAAGTATAAGGATCACCGCAATTGGTGCAATAAAGTTAGGAAGTCCATTTATTTTATAAAGTCCGATTTGCGCTTAGTTTTAGCTCCGCCCAGTAGCCGTTCCCAACTGCAAGGAAAGCTACAAAGGCGGTCCTAAAGTGTCCGCTTTTTCCTCCCTAAAGACCCCATTTTAAGGGGAAAGTGGGTTAAGAGCATCAAAAGAGATTTTGTTCTTACCCAGTGTTTCAGGGTAAAAGTGGTTTTGGTTTGGACTGTGTGGAGAGTGTTATACCTAACAATTTTACATGATTAAACGTAACCACCTTAAAATCAGGGAGATTTATATTTTTATTCATTCGAATTTAGTTGTATCTAGGCACGCAAATAAGAAATAATTGGCATTTACGAAAATTTCACCGGTAGATATCTAAATGCACCAAAAGCCCTTGAAAATGTGACTTGCACTCTCGTAGATTATTATCCGTGTTGTAAAACCATGAGCTATATATGTAAACAATCATTTTAAAGTGTTTTTTACCAAATTTACCTAGTTGACATCTTGAAATTTGAATTTGGCGCCTTAACCCCACCTCCCTTGGATGACTTATCGCTTTCAGCTGTCGGGCCTTGTCATTGCGACGGTGCCGGTCGGACACTGACATATAACATAACCTGCTTGTACAAGCCCGCTCCTTATTGTCTCGTTGGAGTCGACAGACAACAATCTTCCCCTCAAGGCTTTACTTTTCCTATGCGATAGACTGTGACCTGCTGGTTCCCCTTATTTTAAAGAGTCCCTAGCTTAGACAAGGGAGGGGAGAGAGGACGCATAATCCGGCCAAATTGAGTGTGCCCAGTTAGGCACCACCATAGTGGTGTATCGCGTGGGACTGGTAAAGAATGAAATGCCTGTTGGTTTGTAAAGGGACCAAATTTCGACAAAGCAAAACAATTTTAGTTGTTTGAGGCGGTATACAAATAATACAATGTCATTTTTCCTTGAAGCTGTTTTTCTAACAATAAATATTTAGGACCTATGAAAGGTTATTCCTGATACTTTCTGTTCACCTCGACTTTTGCAACCAAAAGCTGAACAAACCACCATTATGATGCCACAAAAATAACAATGTCTTCAGTCCGTATGAGCACAAAATCGCAAAAACTAAACCTGTTGTCACACACGACGCCTGGCACCAAATTATGGAGTAGCATTGATATTTGGGCACACTCCCTGCTGTGGTCTGTATCATAATCTCAAGCTTACAAGCCCTGTGCAAACATGTGGCAACGCCGCAGCGGGACGGTTCAACGCAAGGTTGTTGGAGTTTAGCCAACAACCTTGGGTTCAACGGGTCTATGCAGTATCATTGAGTAAAAGAATATATATTTATATTCTTTTACTCAATGGCAGTCCATAAAATGCAATAACTGAGTAAACTGAGTTTATACAAGCCTCAAATAGCAATAGTGAAACAAAAAGGTTAAGAAATGTGGAACGTTAAATTTTTCTCGTTATTAGTCGTATTTTTTGGTGGAATTTTGAAATACACTACTGTATACCTCACTGTTAAAACCCGAAGGTGCGAAGGTTTTTGTTAGCGTTTTTACTCCTAAGTAGGCAATTTTTAAGATGTCTAAGGCCATAAAATCGAAAACCCTAAATTTCCACGGTTACCTACTTTCCCTTTATTTCCCAGCCTCCCACAATACAAAAGAAAGCAGAAATGGAAAGTATGGATTGGATCCATTAGTTGGCACAAGGGAGGCATAATTCTTTATTTCTCGCGGCCAGGACCTTCTCCCTACACTCAGTTTGCACTGTCCCGTGGGACTTTCCTTTTCTTTACCCACCAATTTTCCTTCAGGATATCCTTGTTTATTTCTTAGTTTCGGACATGTCGTTAGGGACGAAAACAGTTCACGTACAAAGCCGGAGGAAGAATTTTGTCGAGTCTAGAGTTATATCACCGAATAAGTATAACCATAGAATAAGGGTCACTTGCCGAATACGGCCCAGGCAGTCCGACCGCCTCCCGTTCTCGCCGAAATACGCGCAAGACGCAGTTCATCTATTCTATAGAATCCAGTCGGAGAGAGTTAATGGTGACGGCGACGAGAAGTTCAAATCTCCAGATCAAAGTGCCGCCCCCCAGTGACCCTTCTATGGTTATCGACATTCGGTGGTTGTACGATCTTCAATTTGCAACTAAAAACAGAAATTAGGTACTAAAACTGGTGATAAACTAATTATTATACTTAGTGAGTAAGTGTTAAATGACAGAAAATTTAACACATAGAAATGTTAACAAGTTAATAAGAATTAAATTAAGTCATCATATTCATAAATATGCTTACCTACTGGACAAAAAGATCCTCAAATTCTCTACTTTTAAAACGCCGGAATTGTTTCTAATGGAACATCCGAATTGACCAGACACGAAGTTGGCAAAAGTTGTTTTGTGATTTAGAATATTTAGATATATAGGGTGATCTCTTCAAGCGTAACACTCCCTTATTTCATTTTTTTTACCTGAAAAAACGCAATTTTCCCATATTTTTTAAATTTGCATTCAGAAAAACTCCCTGAGCATATATATTTTTTTGAAATTTAGGTTTGATCCCGATTACAACGATATAAATATGTCATGCTTCCTCGAACATTCGGAAGATATGACCGATTAAAATTTTGAAATTTTCGTATCTAAAACAGGAGTAGCCATGGAAAGGCAATCTTAAGAAAGCACTACATGTAAAATTTGTTACCAGAATAACAGAACTAGATGACTTTTTGTTTTTAAAATTTTCATTATAATAAAACATTATTTAGTAAAAATCTGTGGCCGGACTTCCATTGTCTTGATTTATTTCTAAAACGATGTTTCGATCAGTGCAAATCTCTGATCGTTTTCGAGTGAAAAAAATATTAAATTATATAAAAATAGGTATACTGCATTGTATTTTGTCTCCGGAAAGCGCAAGGTGAGCCAAAAAAAAAGTGTCAGCAGCATTGAATAAGTCAGCAGTCTTTATTAATTCTTCAGTCAACAAGTTGTGACTCTGGTAAAAAATTTTTACACGTAGCCCTTTTTAAGGCTGTTTTCCATGGTTATTCCTATTATTTTAAATTTAAATTAAAGTAATATATTGTTGCCTATAAAAATATCTGGTAAAACTTGGTGAATAGACAACAAGGCAACAAAATCCCCATCTTGATTTTTCAATATATCGGTTATTTTGCAATAACTATTTTGTTTGAAATTTAACATCATTCAATTCCTTGGAAAAAGCTACACAAGTTTAGTTTTGAACCATCGATTTATCTTAAAAATTGCTCGTAACGTCTTAACTTGGCCACCCTGTACATTATGAGACAGTGACTCCATTCGAAGGTTTGTTATTGTTTTGTCTTCGCATGCCGCATGCCAACTAACCATTACAGCAATTTGCTTTTCCATTCAATGTCGGTTACGGTTCGTTAAGTGTTTAGCAAACGTGAACTAAAGTCACAATTAGTGAATGCACCGGAGCCGCAAAACATTTTTGCAAGTTAATGGAAACAAACAAAGTTCAACGATAATGTACACTGAAAATTAGAGAGGGCATTAGCAAACGCATTTTCTTTCTCAAACAATCGAGATGTGGAAAGATCACTTTTAGATGGAACCTACTCATACTCCCATATTCGATTCTGAAGTCAAAAGAAGGTTATTGAAGTTGTGGTAATAGATGTAGCCAGTGGCGTAGCGTGGGCTTTCGCCGCCCGGGGCCGACCGGAAATTCGCCGCCCCTTCTATTTTAATTATTAGTCAAGAAAATTAGTAAAGGTCAAATAAAGCAGCTTTAAATTTTTTATTAATTAAAAATGTACCTACTTGTCGGGTTTTTTTCATAGCAAAATCTTTTACACAATAATTGTCAATATCAATATGCATCAATATACAGTATGTCCGCGGGTGGACTTTACAAGAGGACAAATGGACTAAAAATTTAAAGATACGAAAAAAAGTTGCTCTTGATAAAAAAAAATTCAGGTCTAGAAAATACGATCCACCATGAGAAATCTCAATTTTATTATACAGGGTGAGTAAAGAATACAAAAAGGTCTCTTTTGCCTAAGAGTAAACATACCTTAGTTGGCAAGATACAAAAAAAAGTTGCTCTTGATAAAAGTTTATGCTGGTATAGAAAATACGATTCACTATGAGAAATCTCAATTTTATTACACAAGGTGAGTAAAGACTACAAAAGAAATTTCTAATTTCTTCCTGGGATATTAAATGCACAGCCTGAGTAATTCTGCCTTTTAGCAGTTCAATATTATTTGGTATTGGAGTAGCATAAACAATTTGTTTTAAACGACCCCACAGAAACATGTCAGCCACAGTTGTTAAGTCGGGGCTCCTTGCGGGCCACGAAATTGGGCCGTTTCTTCCAATCCACCTTGTACCAAATTTGTTACTTCACAAGCGCAATATGCTGGGCAACCATCTTGTTGAAAATACAATGGCAAATTTTTGAGTTCATTGCTAAAAAATGTATCCAATATTTCAAAGTACGTTATTCTATTGCGCAGGTGTTATTTTAGAAATATGGGCCTATATATAATGCCATAGACAGATATCGGGCACCACACGTTCACTTTTGTATAATATTGTCTTCGCTTCATTATTCTAAATACGGGGTTTTCTCGAGACCATAGTATCTGACGTGCTGGGATGCTGCAGTTCCATTAGGAAAAAAATGTGCATTCATCAGTATTCACAAAAAAAGATAATAAACTTATAAAAATCAAGATTTTCACTTAAAATTGTGTCTCCTAATCTTATTTTCTAGACCAGCAAAAACTTTCATCAAGAGCAACTTTTTTTCATATCTTTAAATTTTTGGTCCATTTATTCTCTCGTAAAGTCCATCCGCGGACATGCGGTCCCGCTTGGCTCGTGTCAGCGCGAGTGATTTAAAAAATCGCGGTGCTTGCCGCCGCCCCTTTTCGTAAGCCGCCCGGGGCCATGCCCCCCCCCCCCACGCTACGCCACTGGATGTAGCTGATAAATGAAGGCGCTCAGAATGCCAAGTTCATGTTGATACTAATGCTGTTGTGTTATGTTATTTATAATAGGTAATTAAGGGATAGTATCGATCCTCAAACACCTATAATAAGTGGTTTACCTACTCTAAAATATAAGGGAAAATAAAAGTATAGTAGATAAGTCCTCTATTCGAAACCTTTTCGATCTCCGACGAGAGCTTGGTTGTATATTAGAATATAAATATAAGTTCGCTCCAGAGCGACCTCCATGTTTACGCATTTGTTTCAGAAAAGACGTTCCAAAACTGGGTCAACTCCTTCCATTTCGCCGTTACAACAAATTGGCTCTTAATCTAGCCATCCAGGCGCAGCCAGTATTATGTATCTTATCGCCCCTACAAGAATCCAGGTGTTCCGGAGGAGCCGCACGCCATAGTTGTTGTTTTTGTCCAAGAAAATGTCCCATGTCCTAATTGGGTCGTAATTTCCGGAGGAAATAGAACAACCCCATAATGAGCCATAAACTCTCGGTTTACGCCGTTATTTTCCTAAGAGTAAACGGATAGACCACCGGAGTTGTTTCTTTTGGCCGACCGTTATCCGACCCCAACGTTTATTGAACGTGTTCGTGTGTTGCTCCGAGATATTACCGGGGATTCTGTTTTGTGAGTGGTGTGGGTGTTTTATGGGTCAGCTAATAAACTTGGGGGAGTTTTATTAAATCCCGCCACTTATTTTATTGGGGCAATCACCCGAATCGGATATTTCGCCGGAAAGGTCACGCGCTTGTCTAGCGCCCCTGTGTTGGCAATTTTAAAACTGCGAAAATCCATAAGTTTGCAATACAACAATTTGAAGGCTAATATTCCTCAGTAGGTACACTTTACCCACCAGCCGGCATGTTTATTACAATTCTTTATCTTAACCGCGAACCAAATCTTTCGTTTATTTCAATTTGTAAAGCTTCCCTGGAGTCTTCGGGTGAGGTTCTGATTGTTCTGATGCTTCCCGGGCCCCCGAAAAATCGAGAAATGAGAAAAAAACAAGCAATTTCCAATAGTGGTTTCAGAGGATTTTCCGTCGGTTTCGATGATTCTACAGCCGTCCCGTTTCTCGAAAGTGGTTAATCGTGAATCGGGAATTTCTCTTATATATCAGATTTTCGAGGTTTTTTTGGTACCGGAGGAAAGTACGACACCCAATTAAAAGATTTACCACCTTCTTCGATTTTTAGAACGGCTCTATTCGAGGTTGTCCAAAGATTTTTGCAAAAAAAGCCGCCAATGACGGTGGGCAGGTTTATAAGATTTTCCACTATTATTCAGGCAATCTAAGGCCAACCTAACAGCGCCGAATTTACTGTTTTTCGCACTGTAACTGGCAATGTCACGTAAGGTAATGTCGCGTAATAAGATGTTAGATTTGCCGTCACTTGTCACTTACGCTTTTAAGGTTATCGCTGGCTTTCAAATATTTAGTATGTCAATGCTTTCAAACCGCGAGAGAGGGTAGGGGTAATTGCAACGTTGTCAGTTGAACTCCTTTGCGTCCCATAAGTCTATGTTGCGTCCGCACGTATTGGAACGATTTCAAGTGCCGCGCGTGTACATACACGGTTAACCGGTGCGGGTCCCCTATACAAATTTGAGTGAGTAGTAAGAGGCCAATTCTAAAAACGTTGGTAGTGACATTGGACAAGGAAAGGTTAACATCCACCTTCTAAAGGCGTCGTTTTCAAAGCATCATGTAAATAATATTTTTAAATGATAATAAAATTAATATATTTCTGCAAATTAGTTTGATAGATGGTTATAGTTAATAAATTAGATATTTTTCCATACCTCCGAACTATGCTACTTTCCACTCGGCAAACTTCACTTTGTCTACAACCGCTCAGTTCGGGTCATACCCGGTGAGAACACGAGCACCATTCTGGAGACTTCCTGAAACCGTATTTAATGCTTTTAGACGACAGTTTTTGAGCCGAACACCAGAATATAAAATGGTCCTCCTTTTACCTCTACCCTCCATAATACGGGCGCTGGTGAATGTGGCAGTCCAGCTTTGTTGATTTATAATAGGTATAATGTTTTCGTATATTTTTAAAATGAAAAAATTAAATTAGAAAGTTACTTATAATAACAAAAGTGGGCATTTCAAGCGTCAATAAACTAGAATTGACGCACTATCGCATATTCTTGAGGCTGCAAATGTGACGGCTAAAAATTGAATTCCCGAAATGTTTTCAAAGATTTTTTATGCGTGAAGTACTAATATCATTTATTATTGTAAATAAGTATAGAATAGGAATATTTTGTTAAAATATGTCTTAACTTTAATATCTACCTACTTGTTCATGACCAAAATAATTAAATTATAAAAAACTAAAAACACAAAATTTGAACGTGGAAAAAGTGCAGTGTATAACACGCACGGACTGCGGCTTGTGCCGCCAACTGTCATACTCATGGGAAATGTATGCAATTTCGTAGTACAGTTATACAATATAGATACTATCGTCTTATCATTTCTGAAAAATGAATATTTTGGCATTTATCAATTTTACTCAAGCTCCACTTATCTTTTCTATCACAGAACAAAACTAGTACCTTTTCCGTGTGTTGTATAGTGCATCTATTTTCTAAACCCGTATCACGCGCCTAACTTCCAAAACTGCACAAAACTTCTCCGCGTCGCAAACCACTCAAGACTTCCCAACTTCCCCTCGAGATTGTAGTGACACGGCCTGCGGAAAACAGCATCTAAAGCAAAATATTAGCGTTGCCCGTTAAAAGGAAGACTTTTCTAGCAAATCCCTCAAAGCCTGCTCGGCCTTTGTATATCGGCCCGTCTGTTTGCTGAATTTTAACTACGGCGAAGCCGACGCCCTATCCACCAGTTTCCATTTAAATTTCCACCGAAGTTCCATCACGGAAACCCATCCCATCCCGTGCTGGATAAATGATTTGTTTACGGCTTGGCCTGGTCTAATGTGCCCGTGCCATGCTATAGATGCCATCGACTCTCAACCCCCAGTGTATTGCATTATTTGCGTGTGCTTCTTTAGTCAATGTTTCTTTTAAATTGTTTCACTGACACTCGCATTTGCTTTCTAGAAACAGACAAGACCGGTGCGTCACGGAGAGGCCCACTTTCTGCGAAGCCTAAATCCCAGAATGAAGCCCACTCCTCTATAAACTGAAAGTTCGCTAGCCACACACCTAAACGATGGAACGATCTTAACATTTTTATAGTCACAATAATAATTGAAATGACAGTTAGTTATTGTTGTGATCTTGTTGTAGAAATAATACCACGACTTAAAAATGTGTTGAATGTTGAATATAATATTGCGAATGCATTGTGTAAAGTGCAAAAAGCCATTCTTCCTAAATTAAATTTTACATTTCTCATTTAAAATGTGCTGTGCTCACAGACTCACTCACAGGACTTATGCGTGCATACACTGCACAGATAAAATAATTTACAGTTTCGTATACCTCACAAGTTTTAACTGTAAAGTAGGTAGGTATATACAAGGGTATGATAATGAATTATTCAAAGCCTAATGTTAGAGGTAGAATTTAGGTAAGTATATACATACCTTTATCTTTTTTGCTAGGTACCTGACTTATGTCATTCTCTGCCATTTAATAATCCATATTTTCACTAGAAATATTTTTACGATTATATTGCATTATTTTTTAATTTGTGTTTTGAAGTAGGCTCTGAAAACAAACGCACTATCTCTTACTAAAAATGTCAAAACTGTACCTAGTAATAAGACATCACTTAAACACTATTTTTATGTGCGATTACCTACCAAATTAAAACTCAGTACAGTAATAGAGGAGGATATACACTTTTTGGTGTTGCTTGTTGCACTAACCCCTGCCGAGAAAAATATGCTTTTCTTCAAGCCAAGCAGGGGAAAGGTGGAGTCAGGTTGGTATAATGTGGCCAACCTACAAAAGTCATTTGCGAAGACCATCCTGTTGCTCCATTCGTTCAGCGGTTGTGATACTACCTCCGCTATTTACAACAAGGGCAAGGGAGGTGTGATGAAAATATTTTGGAAAGCTGAGGAGCAGGTCACAGAAATCTACAAAGTCTTCTGTGATCCTTCAGCAACGCGGAACATGGTAGCTGATGCAGGAGAACGCCTTTTTTGGCATTGTACCAGGCCCCAGAAGGAGCAGACCTGAACCGGGTACGACACCAGGCTTTGCTAAAGCCTCAACAAAGCCAAAGCTTGATTTTGCGGCACTTCCACCTACCAGAGGGGCTGCTCGCCAACACTTCTTTAGAGTTCATTTGCAGGTTTGTATCAATATATTATGCTTGTTTACATTAACTTATATATTGTATTGAGATGATGATGGCTTCCTCACCCCTGTCACAAGCACGGACCCAGTTGCTCCAGTATCCGTCAATCCTTTTCCTTTTTTAACTTTGATTAAGTAGGGTCGACGCGAAAGCGTCTTTTTCCCCTTTGATATTGCAAACAGTATGGGTAGGGTTTTTAAAAATACAGGTAAGACAGTTAAGACGGAGGGTGAACCCTCTAACTGTTACTTTCTATGTGTGTGCATTTTACATAACTAAGAATAGATTAAAAATTAATTTTAAAATTGTAAAAACGTAGAAATAAAACGGCCTAGGAATTTTTTAGAAGATGAATTATGATAATAACCCTCTGCCTTTTAAACCACCAAAACTCATTTCAACAGCAAAAAGAATATACCGTCAATCCGTCCTAAATAAAATATTTTGCGGGTGCAAAACTGGTTGCGGGGGCCGTTGCGGGTGCCGCAAAGCAGGCATACCCTGCTCGTTTGTGTGCAGCACTTGCCGCGCTTCGTGTACCAAACGGCCCTCCAATCGTCAGCCTTAACGACGACGACGACGACGATATTGACAATGAACTCGACCAATTATTTGATATTCCCTTATAAATAATAATATTGTAAAATTTTCTACTTGTTAAACATTACCTCCCACAATACACACTTTTTCCAGCTATTCGCGTATTCAAACTCATGTACACCCTTAACTATCACTCCTGGCAAAAAAATGAATGTAGACAATTTAATTTTCTTTCATTTCGTATAGAACAACCTTTTCGCTAGGATGCTTAGTTTTCTAGATAATAGCGAAGAACCTTAAAACCGGCCCTTTCCACCCCCCCTCCCGCCTATAACGCATAAGGTCCACGACTGGGGACTTTTGGTATCTTACTCCTAAGGGTCAACCCTACAACTTAAACCAATAATCCGTTGAGCACTATTTATTTCCGAATTCATGTTTTCGTTTCCTGGCCTAAACGCTCAGTATGTTCCGAGGCCCTGTCAATTCCAACATATACTGTGAGATACAGTACGTGCACTCTAAGTTGACACGCGGGAACCTCAGTCTAAGCGATGCACAATAAGCTGCTTATGGATCGCTGGCGCTTAGACTGAGGTTTTCGCGTGTCAGATTAGAGTGCACGAACCGTATAATATTTTGAAAAAAAAAATTGCTTACCCTCATATTTACCTTTTAAAAATTAGTTCGAATATCATCGATGAAGTACTAAAGTAATACTTTATAACCGACAAATAATCAATTTTATAGGAATAGAAACTGAGAACGAAACGCCTTATTTCTTAAAAAATTTAGTGTAAACTAAAATTTAGGTCGTCCTTTGATATCAAAAGTGAGTTAATCTATTCAATTTTATTTATTTATTTATTTGGGTTATTGCAGATAGCATTATTTGACATGTTTACATCTAAACCTTATATAAATATGATCGGCTAATGTTTTTGTGAATGTAATATAAATGGTTATTAAACTGATTTTTCATTTACCCTTTTTTATTTTTGTTCTTTTCAATCATCTGAAAAATCAGGTAGGTACCTGATCCTGATATAATATTAGCAGACATAAATATAATGTTATTTATGCAACAAGTGCGTTAAAGTTACGAAACATGAGCTCAAAAAAATATTTGGTGGCATAAGCAAGAATATATCTTTTAATAAGGTAAACTATATATTCTTTTACTCAATGCCCGCATTCTCCTAATGCTGTTTACGTTGGCTACAAATGTCTTACATGCTAGAATCCTGTAATTCTGTTTCTGCCTTTGGTGGTTATTCTAAGATTTTTTCAAACATGTCATACAATCACATTCAAAATAACACAGTAACACATTCTTGTAACGACAATCCTGTTGGCACACACTGTAGGTAAGTGTAGGTAGATAGGTACATATATCCTCGTAGAACAAACATAATGATATGTGAATATATTATTATTTGTTCCATTTAACCTGAACGATTATGTGTACTTATGTGATTTAAAACGGGTCACAAATGCCCGCGAACTTGCCCTATTAATTATCATTACGTAGTTTGGCAGTTCCCCGTTCCGTGTACCAGGACCGCGAACGTGCCGTAAAGTGTTCCGCCGAAGGGCCCATTATTATCGAGGTCCTCGCGACGCACATTTTATGGAATGTGGAAACAAAGTCGCCCGCTTCGGGCCGCTTTAGCGGACGATAACGTCAAACAATGCGGGCATTACGCGCCTTTTAATTTCACCAAGCGCTGTTTTAACTATGCAAATGAATTATTTGATGGTATTATGAAGAAGAAACTACTTGCTTAAACATATAATAGGCATGTCTTTCATAAAATAGCATGTTTTTAATACTTATTTAAAGCTGACTTATTAGTATATCTCTGGACGGCTGGTATAACACTCTCCAAACAGTCCGAACCAAAACCACTTTTACCTTAAAATGGGGTCTTTAGGGAGGAAAAAGCGGACACTTTAGGACCACCTCTGTAGTTTCCCTTGCAGTTGGGAACGAACACGTCCACGGCATGATTTAAATAAGTCCGAAACTATAGACCCAACCTAAAACCTATAAATTTAATTGAATCACTTTATTCAGAATCACCGCTGTTTTACCACCTTATCATTAAAACTCCACGTCCTATATTATTAAAAAACACAGTCCAACACACAATAAACACAACAAACGTTCCTTAAAACAGGAAAGTCGTCAGACAAGTAAACAAATATAAAAAGATACCTCCCTGTGATGACGTAGTGATGTTTCGCGTCGCTAGCTGGCGGGCTTTATCATATTGCGATGTTGCCGATCAGTGTCACTTTAGATAAATAAATAGAAATAATTCCTAGGCCGATGATATTATACAAAGTTCAGAAAATTCACTATCAAAAAAGTCCTCTCCGGATGAACCGCAATTTTTTTTATTAATTAAAAACTAATTATTTCTATGCCAACGTTAGAGAACAGTCTTCAGAAGTAGCCGTAGCCTAACCGGCAAAGGCGCGTTCAAATCCCACATGATGCATTTACTTTTTTTTATTCTCAACACAAATACAGATTTTATTGTTCACTAAAAGCAGTTCCAATAGGATGTGAGAACGAGTTTTCACGTCCAAATGTTATTAAGAAAACTTGTTCATGATGAAAAACAATTTTCGCATTTTTTTGGTTTCAAATATCTAAGTTTATACCTATTATATATTATACCTATTATATATTATACCTATTATATATTATTATTATATGTCCACTCAAAACCGAATATATTTTTCTTCCTAAGCTGCGCTTTTGTTTGCATTTTTCATCTTTTGTGTAGTTAATTACCTGCACCCGAGTAACGGACCGTTCGAATACCGCAGACGTCTTGTATTAATGAAAAATGAATCTGGAATTCTTGTTTCCTCTTCTCCTTTGTATTGCCTCGCGTTTACCAATTTGTTCTTATTTCAGTTCCAGATGTTTTAGATAACTTAATATCAGGCAATTTTCCCGTCGGCTATGGCGAGTTTCGAAATCGGAATTTGCATAAAGATCGCATTCTGCTAAAATTGAACAATGTGGAATATTTCCTGCCCTGCAATGTGCAACCCAGATTGGCGCCAGGTAACGCAACAACATCGCATAACATTGAACATCGCCCCTACACTATACTCACTACAGCACGTCTAGCTGAAATACAATAGGTAAGTATGACTAATTATCTACTAATCCTAATTAACCCAATTTTCAGATTCAAATAAATCTATAGTCTTCAAAATACCATTAATAGTTCTTGAGTAGGTGCCCAGTCACATTGATGTACACAAAATATTTTCATTTCAAAAGGCACAATAACATTTTTTTGTATCTTTACATCCAATTTTTCCTTTCTTGTACAGGACCGCTAATATTGACCTATCAAGAATTTGCTTGAAGTTTATTTATACTTACCTACCTACTCTGTATATCCAATACACAACAACAACAACGAAATGTGCTTATGCCAGATTTTCTAGCTTCCATTTAAAGAATTTTCATATAGACCATGCAAGCAAAGTCTTAAAAAAGAATAAAATAAATTTTGAAATAATTCAACGCAAAGCAAACCAATGATTTTATTTCACGCAAAACAACACCTCACAAAAATCTATACACAAAACCAAAATTCGTAAAATAAAGCACTATCCTTATTTCCGTGCACGGCACTGGTTATACTGGCCTAACTGGCCCACGTCGACACCTGCTCCGCCGACCAATCAAATCGCTACGCTCGCTTTCTTATTGGCTGCCTCCTTGACTAGGTCGACGTCGGCCGCATAAAAACCTTTTAATTTTATACGGGTGATTTCTGCTGATAAGTCTGGTAGTTTTACCAGTACCAGAGCGTGGTAAATGCTATGAAATAGATCGCGCCCCGTATATCACTGTGTTCCAAGTGAGGTCATTATTTATATTTTACCAGGGTAGCTTGAGAACAGGGGCCTCGGCAATAAAATACGAGACAAAACACTTTTTAACTTTATTAAACCGCACCTGGTATTAGTAGTAAAAAGAGATGAAGGAGACAGAGACGATAGATATGGGTTACACTATTCGAAGGCTGGCCACTTGTGCAGCGAAATGCGGTGGATAGCCCTGCCATAATTTCACAGATCTTAGAATATACTTGCGTAAATAGTTATAATCGATTTGGCTTTTTAGAGAACTTTTGACAATATTATATGGTGCATTAACCTTTACGTTGTGTTTGACAGCAACCTTAAAACACCTTAAAAGTGAAATATTGTGTTGCTTGTACAATATGTATATGTTTGAAAACTGCGTGACGCAAATGTCCTATATTCTTTTTGTGACGCCAATTAGAGTTTTTTTATGCTGTTTCAAGTGACTTTAGAAATACTATAGGTACCTAGGTAAGTATATCGATACCAATGAAATTTTCATAACAAGGAAGAAATATATATTTGTTTTTTCGTTATTTTTATTAGTTTTTATCTTTCTTCTCCCTTAAAGAAATTCTTGGATATCAATAACATTTTAATTTGATGCGTTTTCTGTACAACTTCGTTCCAACTTTTAGTTTAATTTAGTTTCGAGCTTCGTTTGTAAAATATCACAAAAACACACTGAAACTATATAAAAAGTTTAAAATTCAGGAAATAAATTTATTGTTTACGATTTACGTAACCAGCAACTAATAATTACTTTTTAACTGACAACTACAGATTTTATAAATCAAATTTATGTGCCACTTCAACAAACAATAAAAATATAAAATAAATATCAATCTCCTATAATTAGTTACAGTTTGTCCTAGAGTTTGTTCCATAAAATATCCTAGTTCTTGTTAAACATATAAATCCATAAAAATCTTTATTTTTAGAGATCGCCTGAATTTTTTTTATAACACCGATTTTCACGAAAACCATTTCGCGTTTTTTATTAAATGATATTTTTAAAAGTAAACACCCTATATGAACATTTTTTTAAATTTAATTTATTTGTATCTACCCTAATTTTTAGTGTCTAGGTTAGGTTCTTATTCCCCAACCACACTATAGGTTGACAGAAGTAACACTCGAGTTTGAGACATTTATTTTTCCGAAAAAAAATCGCGGAATAGGCTTATACCCGGAAAACAAAAAAAAAACACTGTCGGCACTAATTCGGAATTGCGACTCATCCGAAGAAACATTAAAAGTCGCTCTTCCAACCCGGAAAACGAGATTGCGAATCAAAGCGAACATTCGGCCGAATGCTCGTGCTCGTGATCGTTCGATGATGTCCGTTTGGCGTTAGGCGTAAACGCAACTTTATGAGAGGCTAAAGGCATTACGCAAAAATGTTATGGCCATTAACTGTCAAATCAGTCAAATCAATCAAGTTGGCTGTCATCGAGACTGTTTAAGAGCTGGGCCGGACCAACACTATACCACTATTCCTTAGGCTATGATACCACGATACACTTACCCACGGTATGTCACTAACGAATCCTAAAACCAGGCAACTCTGCGCATCTACGTCAGTTGCGAATCGCGAATTCTAAATAATGCATGGTGTTTAATGACGGCTGCGGTTGTGTTTTACGATTTTGTATAGTTTACAGTTTAATGTGTCAAGTGTCAAGAAAAAAGTGTAAACAACTGACTGATCGTCAGTCCAGCTCGACAGTTGCTTTGAAATAGGCCAAAAATGCAGGGATGTGCAGTCAGCGTATGTCCAAATAATAATAGAAGCAGTAAGGGAACGGAAATTAAGTACCTATTATAGATTTCCTAAGGACAATAATCTGGTAACGAAACAGATTATTTATAGAACAGAGCATTAAAAATAGGGGACTCAACAGAGTTTATGCCTGGTTTATACAGCAAATAAAATATAATATGCAATAAAAAATTAGCCTTGTTATGGTTAAAGGGAATCATTATTTGATCCCTATTTTACTCACTATTTATTATGTTGTTTTGTTTGTTGTTTAACTATAAACTAAGCATTAGTTGTGCAGGTTGTGCTTGTGTCGAGGCTTGTGTGCATTAATTGATAAATAAGGCTTTAATTGACATAAACCAACACTGGAAGGAAAAAGTTATATTTTTGGTAAGGCTTTGAATTTTATTTATCAATATCTTTGCCTATAACCTATAACAAGTCATCTGTAAAATACTTTTTTTCGATGGAGAGTTTGCGTCGATAGAAGTCAAAACTTAGTTCAGGATTAATTTACTTACAATAAATGTATTATTTAGATACCTATTTGATATTTTTTATTGTCTACCAATATACGGTCTTTTAAAAGAAAAATCCTGTTAATTTAACAAAATATACATTAATATAAAACGCAAAGAAAACAAATTATTTGTAAATTTATAATTATCAAATTAAATGTGTTTTTTATCAACAGAATATTCATTAATTTATCTAGTAATATAATCTACATATTTTTAACAACACTTGTTTAAAAGAAAACGTTTAAAATAAGCAAAAACCCATAAAAAAGTATCTATTGCTATGTAAAACATATGGAGCAATTTAAATTCTGATTCGCAACTGACGTCACAAGATGCGCAATGACATACCGTGGGTAAGTGTATCGTGCACTATACAAGGTGGGACGTTTCTATCGTCCGATCCGACGATATGTGATAGTATTTTTGAAAATAAATGCGGCTTATGGTATGGCGTTTTCTCCAGAAGGATTATTCGTTTCCACGTTACTGTAGCCCCATTTATTTTCACAAATACTACCACATATATTGTCGGATCGGAAGATAGAAATGGCTCACCATGTATAAGGGTTGGTACAGGTTAGAGCCTGTTAGAGTACAGGATGTTCCCGTATATTTTGACCCACCCATAGAGCCCCTAATTTTCGAGTAAAAAAATTACTTAAATGAAAGTTGTAGGGTACCAAGGTGTATTGTTTCAAAAATAATGGATTGACAGGAATGTCCTTGCCTAAGTTGAAATGTTTTTCCATGGCAACCTTGATTAAATATAAAGGTCGTATTTATCTGCAATTTGGAATATCATGCGAATGCTTAGAGCAAACATATAACATATTTATATTGTTGGAATCGGAAAAATGCGTGCAATTCAAAAATCCACAAATATACAGGATGTTCCATTAAAAAAAGTAAGTTTATATTTTTTCATAAATTTGCGACGCTCATTTGTTTTATCTAGTAACAGATCCTAGCGGTTCAGAAAAAACCCTACAACTTTCATTGAAGTAATTTTTTTCTAACTCGAAAAATATAGGCTCTAGGGGTGGGTCAAAATATACGGGAACACACTGTACATAAGCAAGTTGTGAATGCAATCTTAAATAATAGGATTTGCGATCAAAAGAAAATAAAATGAGCTAAAAAATAATACAGAAGTGTATACAGGGTGTCCGGAAATTATGCGTCAGGATTTCTACACGAAAAATGGATGCCACAAAGTCCTATACCATTTGTTCAAAGGCTCAAAATTGACGGAGATACAGGTAGCGAAAAAAAACATTTATAAGATAACGTCATGTTCTTGTTTGTCATGTTGTTTCCAAGCAAACTAAAGCGTTTGTTTTCAAGGCTTGCTTTGTTAAATAAAATAAGAATTTCTAATTATTTATGTTTAAAGTGGTGTTTCTCGGAAAGGGTTCATTTTAACGTGATGCAATAAGAGGGCCTTTTTTAAAGAAATTTTGATGCTTTTTAATAATCTACTATCCAGATTTATAAAAATAGTTACTGTGATATATGGTAGGGCTTGTTGAGAATTTACAGAAACACGCACTACGTCACAAAAACATCTATTTAAAAATCTCACAATTTAAGTATACAATCGTACTATGCTATCGAATACCCGTAGCCAACTGTGTCTTCGACACAGTGCAGACCAAAATAAACACCTTAGTTTTTTACATCGTACCTATACGGCGAAACAATAAACTCAATAAGATATGAATATATCACACACCTCCCCCCTACATAAAATGTTCAAATGAAAAAAAAATTACAATTTGTCGTATACTAATCTATCAATTTGTTTTCTTTCGCGTTTAGGGCGTTCACCTTGAGCACTACACTGCACATTTTCCACTTTTTCTACATCATCTACTGGACTAGGCATATCATCCACAATATTTTCAGATACTTCAAAATTTTCTTGCTGATTGCCATTTATTAAAGAAGATTCATACAAGTGAATTTTTTTTATTTGATTGACGTGCCTTTTCCAGGATAGATTACCCAACTCAGGAATATTTACAATGTAAGTCGTTTTACCAATTTTTTTTACAATGGTTCCCTTTATCCAAGTAACTTTATTTATTTTTCTATAATCTTTAACAATTACGGTTTCGCCAACATTAAATAATACAACTCGACGACCTTTGTGGTACTTTCTTTGTTTATTTTGACTTATTAAAACTTTATTTTGTAGATCGTTATTACTTATAGACTTTTCGGGTCTAAGCAAATCAAAACGCGTTCGTAATTTCCGGTTAAACATTAATTCTGCTGGGCTAAGTCCTGTACTGCAGTGTTTTGTGTTTCTATAATCGAACAAAAAATTATTCAATGCCCAGTTAATGTCTAATGTACTATTTTTCCCTAACGCATTTTTGAGAGCGTTTTTTATCGTTTTAACTGCGTTTTCCGCCGCTCCGTTTGAAGATGGGTGAAAAGGAGGAGATGTAACATGTTGCAAACTATTCTTTGATAAAAATAACTGAAATTCGTTTGAACAAAATGTCGTTGCATTATCTGTCACTATTTTGTGTGGAAGACCAAAACGGGCAAATAATGATCGCAAAACTTCAATCGTTACTTTGGAGGTTATTGAATTGAGAGGAAACACCTCAACCCATTTTGAATATGCATCCATTACAATTAAAAACTGTTTATTCAAAAACGGCCCCATGAAATCTAAATGCAAGCGGGACCATACTTCTTGCGGATAAGGCCATGGGGTAAGTATTGCCTTGTCTGGTGATTTTTTATGAATTAAACAATTTTCACATGATTGACAAATTTGTTCAATCTGTTTGTCTAAACCAGGCCACCAGAAGTATGATCGGCCTAGGCTTTTCATTTTTACTACGCCCATGTGACTGGCATGAAGCTGTTTAAGTAATTCGGGACGTAATATAAAAGGAATTATTATTCGATTATTCCATATTACACAGTCGGATTCTAAACTAAGATCATTTCTGATACGAAAATACGTTTTAAGTTCATCTGGAACCTTGTTCGGCCAGCCGTTCTTTATAAAATTTATAACTTTATTTAAACTTGCATCTTTGGCAGTTTTCAATTTAACAAGATTAAAATTAATTGGAAAATCTGTATTATTAGAAAAATAATTTACAAAATTGATTTCGTCGGCATGGCTGTCTTCGTTCGGGTTTTCCAGAGGTAACCTTGATAGAGAATCGGCATAATTTTGATTCGATTTCACAAAACAAATTTCATAATCAAAATTTGACAAGATAATTGACCATCTTCTTAATCGATTTGCTGAAAATTGGGGAATACCCTTTTCTGGATTAAAAATGTACGTTAGCGGTTTATGGTCAGTTACTAAATAAAATTTAACTCCATAAATGTACTGAAAAAATTTTGATACTCCAAAAACTAAAGAAAGAGCCTCTTTTTCAATTTGGCTATATTTTTCTTCAGATTTTGACAGTGTGCGGCTTGCGTAAGCAATAGGTCTTTCGGATTTGTCTGGCATAATATGGCTAAGAACAGCACCAATACCATAATTTGACGAATCTGTACATAATCTTATGGGTAAATCCGGATTAAAATGCACCAGAACATCAGCCGACGCAAGTAATTTTTTTACCTTGCAAAAAGCTTTGTCACATTCTTGTGACCAAACCCAATCTATATCTGCTTTTAACAGCTGGTACAACGGATGTAAAATCATGGATAAATTTCTTATAAATTTTCCATAAAAATTTACCATTCCAAGAAAAGATTTTAATTGTGTTACATTACCCGGAATTGGAGCATTTTTTATGGCTAAAATCTTTTCTTCGGAAGTATATACACCGCGACTGTCAATAATGAAACCTAAGTAAGATATTGAAGGTTTGAAAAATTCACATTTATTCAAACACAAACGTAGGCCAGCCTCTTGTAATCTAAACAGAACTTTTCTTAATCGTTCAATGTGTTGTTGTCGGTCACACCCGGTAACCAAAATATCATCAAGAAAAACAATGGTTCCGTCAATATCTTGCAACAAAGAATCCATAATTTTTTGAAATTTCGCCGGCAAACTAGCAATACCAAAAGGAGCTCTCGTGTAACGAAATAAACCCTTGTGGGTGGATATTGTAACTAATTCCCGAGATTTGTCATCCAATAATATTTGCTGATAAGCTGAAGACAAATCTAATTTTGTAAAATGTGTACCGCCCTGTAATTTAACTAGAAGCTCCTCCACTCTTGGAAGGGGGTATTTATCGATTTCAATGTAAGGATTCACACTAACTTTAAAATCACCACAAATTCGTACTGCACCATTTTGTTTCAAAACTGGAACAATTGGTGTTCCCCATTCGCTAAATTGAACAGATTCTATTACTCCTTGAGCTTGTAATCGCTCCAGTTCTTGTTCAACTTTTCCCTTTATCGCAAAAGGTAATGGGCGAGGTCGAAAAAATTTTGGTTTGACTAAACTATTTTTTAAATCTAAAGAAATAGTTCCTTTGGTAAATGTACCCAAACCTGGCAAAAAAACTTGTTTATATTTCTGAAGTAAAATTTTTAAATCAGCAGGTAGCTCAGCCTCAACAAAATTAAGGTTTTCTTTTGGAACAACGACAAGTCCAAATAGATAATAAAAATCTCTACCTAACAAAGGTGGTCCAATTGAATTACTTATTACATGAATTTTTAATTCTTTTTCCTGATTATTAAAGAAAATTTTACAAGTAAAATATCCTGTCGTTGTTAGATAATTTCCATCATAAACAATAAAAAAGGTATCAGGTGGCATTAAGGATTTATGAGAAAAATTAGATATAAAATAATTTTCCGAAACAACACTACGCGCAGAACCTGTGTCTAATGTGTAAACACAAGACTTTTTATCGACAAAAATTTTTATTTTAATCGGAGGATTTCGTGTAGAATCTCGCTTCGAATCTAACGAAAACAATGAAGCCCCCGATTCTTCTAAAAAATGCTGGCTATTATTTTGATATGCCTTATTATTATTGTATTTTTTAGAACACATTGGAGCCAAATGCCCTTTATTTTTACATTTGTAGCAAAAACATTCGCGGAATGAGCACTTATCTGCCTGATGGTTTCTTCGTCCGCATACACCGCATTTCGGTGCCCTTGGAGCGCCTGCCGCGGTACCATAATATGATGGCCCGGGCCCGGCGACGGCGGCGATGGCGGTTTGGTGGGGGGCGCGGGGGGTACCCTGCGCTCTGGCCGCCGCCTGCTGACTGCCGCTCCTGCCGGTACCGCCGCCCCCGATTCCGCGAGTGTGCGCAGAACCATTCCTTATCGATCGGCTGCTGGCGTACTGAAGTTCCACTGGTTCCTTTTTGATACCCAAATTCTCGTAGGAATTTAAATGCTGGTGTGCGGCGGCCTTGGCCGTCGCTATCTCTACGACATTCTCCAATGTCACTGTTTTCTTTCTTCAAAAAGTCGGTCTTGAATTGCGCCTTTGTCATATCCAATAATGAACTGGTCTCTCAGAATCTGCTGTAGCTGATTTGTTTCAAAATCGCACAAGTTGGCTAATTCACGAACTCTTGCACACCATTCTCTTGCTGATTCGGTAGGTAGTTTTCGGGAAGTATAAAACTTATAACGTGCTGCAAAAACTGACATTGTGGGTTTGAAATACTCCGATAACAGTTTCACCAATTCATCGTATTTCTTTTTTTCGGGTTCAGTCGGCAAACACAAATTATGCACCAATTTATATGCGTCTTCTGTGAGTGCGTTAAGCAGTATAGCTCTTCTTCTATCCACATCAATGATTTCATTTGCTAGAAAATAATTTTCCAGTCTTCTTTTGAAAATAACCCAATCGGCATTGGCAGGGTCGAATTCTCGAAGATGTCCAAAATTCGTGGTTGCCATCTTGCACTTCTACTTGCGTGGATTTTGCGGAAAATCGTTAATATGAACTTCTTTTCCCGCATGTAACTCGTCGCCACTTTTGTGATATATGGTAGGGCTTGTTGAGAATTTACAGAAACACGCACTACGTCACAAAAACATCTATTTAAAAATCTCACAATTTAAGTATACAATCGTACTATGCTATCGAATACCCGTAGCCAACTGTGTCTTCGACACAGTGCAGACCAAAATAAACACCTTAGTTTTTTACATCGTACCTATACGGCGAAACAATAAACTCAATAAGATATGAATATATCACAGTTACTTAAACAAAAAAGTTCTAAGTCATTTTCTTAAGGTGAAGGACAGTTTGGCCCCTTAGGCATTGACGATTTGCGCCAAATTATTATGGTAAATACAGGGTGTCCCATTTTGGGTGTTTTTGGGTGTTTTCCTCAAAAATCTCGGTTATTATTAAAGCTAGAGGGTTGCGGTTTTCACGTCACTGTACTACTTTTTTGAGAGGAATTTGGTGGACCAATCAGATTTTAGATAAGTTTTATAGTTTCCGCGCATTGGCGCAGGACTGAAATTTTCGATTTTTTGGAAACCTCTCTCCTGGCTACAACTTGTATAGGTATATAGACAAATTTAATCAATCATTTTTATAGATTTTTTGGCGTAGAATCGAATGGAATAATTAGTTTTTTGGTAGCGTTAATACTTAGTTTTTGAGATATGAACCAAAGTTATATATTTTTTTTAAATGGAAACCATAGTTCATATCTCAAAAACTATTAACGCTACCAAAAAACTAATTGTTCCATTCGATTCTACGCCAAAAAATCTATAAAAATAGTTGATTAAATTTGTCGATATATATAAGTTGTAGCCAGGAGAGAGGTTTCCAAAAAATCGAAAATTTCATTCCTGCGCCAATGCGCGGAAACTATAAAACTTTTCTAAAATCTGATTGGTCCACCAAATTCCTCTCAAAAAAGTAGTACAGTGACGTGAAAACCGCAACCCTCTAGCTTTAATAATAACTTTAATAAAAACACCCAAAATGGGACACCCTGTACAAAGGAACACTGGTTTGACAAAAAACGCCCCACTTGATAAAACATTATTAAAAAAATTAACAAAAAAATGGTTTTTCGGCAATTTTGAGCTTTCGTGTGGAATCGCCCTCCGAAATCCTGACGCATAATTTCCGGACACCCTGTACCCTGTATACAATATTGTGCAAATATAGTTGTTCCTTACAGGTGCCGTGTTTTCACATCATCAAATGAAATAGGCATTCAATTTTTGCACTTGTTGCATAAATAACAATTATAAAAGTTTGTCGAGGAGACGATATGAAGGGCGACAAGAAAATTACATTGTAGAATTAATTTCCTGTTTTAGGCAGTATAGAGAGCTTCAGAGCTTACCGGCATGTCTTAATTTTGTCTTGAATTTACGATAAAAGCAAGCTTATTGTTTTAATTTCTTGCGTTGCTAGCAAATTTAATCGATTTGCATTCCGACAATAGCACGAGTCGACGCAATAAAAAATATTTAATAGCAATGCTTCTGCACGTGTACATACGTATAATATGTATTACAAAAATTAAAATTATGTCTGCCTTATACGTGTAGATATGACTTATACTTTACCTTGAATTTTGTTCAAGTCCACGTACTGTGAAACCATCGGATCCTCCTCGACTTGCATGCCTAATTAATGTTTATAATAGTTTAATTGAGTTTTTTTATCTGCAATTTCACAAGTCCCACACGTTAATTCACAAAAAAATTCCGTATAATTGTAGATTTTCATAGCACGAGTGCTAATAAGAACTACTAGAGTATCCCCGCGTCGTCTCGCGCTCGGTCTCTATGACAACCGCCAGTAAACAACACCCGCTCATCGCAGTCGGCCGCGAACAAGTGACTGGCGGAGTGGCGCGGCGTAATAGCCGACAGCCGACTTGTGTTGCGCGCTTCACGTGCACCGACGCGACGGGGAGTGGGTGTGCAGCGTCGCGGCGGACGGCGCCTCAACAGGTTGGGGCAAATGGAGGACGACACTTCGTTGTACAGTGTGTCCGCGTTTGCTTATAAACACTCTAGAAGTGTATGAAGAGAAAATTCGGCATTTGTTAGATTGACCTATAAGGGAAGATACCTATCTCTATCTCACAGACACAACTATTTCGGTTGAGTGATTATCCCATGGCTAGCTGTGATTTTTTAAATGACCAATTTTCAGAATGCCATATTAGGTAACCTTTTAAGAATAAAATGCATGGTGCCAGCGAATTGGCCATAGCTCGAAACCAATGACGTCAGAACCTATTGGTTGATGGTTGACTTTCTGTCTTTGTTTGTAGCATGTTTTTAGAGTAGTATGGACATATTTAATGTTGGAGTCAAAATAAAGGGCATTTTAACAATGGGACACCACGTCTATAGGTTTTGACGTCATTACTCGAAACCTTTTGTACAAAATATCAATACTTACATTCACAAAGTGACTTTCTGAAGTACCCTGTATAAACCAGGGGATACTGTTTGGTGATCTTTTTTGCGAATAGATTAACTATTTAAGCTATGTGTAAGGTATTATTTTATTTACGTAGTATAGCCAGTCTACAGGGTGTTCGTTAAAAAATCAATATTGACTAAAAATCATGTGCATAAATAATTATTTAAAGAAAAAAATTACGATTCCACTGCTTTCTGTCAGTATCCCTTGGAAAAACGTACTTCATTTTAACATTTCCTTACAATTGGAGGAATCATCCTCCATCCCTAATTATTAATAATTATTATGCTTTATTGCCATGAAAACAAAAACGATAGTATATACATATTTGACAATTTAACTTAGGGGCCTTATGTAAAATCTCCAAATTTTTCTTGGATAATAATTTTTCTTAAAAAATTTGATTTTTTTAGGAAACACCCTGTATGAGTTAAACTGAATATACGAGGTACAATAATACCTTAGGCACAGCTTAATCGATTTGAAAAGAAAAGATCGCCAAAGCTTGCCCCGTTGTTTAAATATAAAAGGTACTTAGGTATATATGTATAGGGAAAATCCAATTTTTTTGAACTTTGGCCCTACTTTGATAACGCCCTATATAACTTAGAGTATTGATATTTTGTACAAAAGGTTTTGCGCTATGCCAATTTGGTAGCACCATCCATTTTATTCTTAAAATAATGCCTAATATTGTATTCTGAAAATTGGTCATTTAAAAAACTCACTCACACGTCAAATAATCACCCAATCGAAATAGTAGTGTCTGTGAGACACTAGGTGAATCTAAAAATATATATAATGCCGAATTTTACTCGGCTCTTCATAGATTCCTAGTGTTCATAAGTAACCGCGGACACACTGTAGAGTCCTTGAATCTTGACGATGAGCTCAAGGCTTACTCTTTGTTTTATGAAGGAATTCCTAATTTGTAAATTTCGTCTACTATGTAGATGACGCTAGTGCTGTTCGCAAGTCATCAAAATCGTTTGAAGTAAGCCTTGATGAAACGAGTCACACCGTCATTAATTATAATAATTTGTAGTTTGTAGGCAAGTATAGGTATAGCACTATTTTATTTCAAATTAATTCCTAGGTATACATATGGTTGTTTTTTTTTATGAAACTTCATTAAAAACTATACTTCAAGGGAAAATGGTACATACACTTTTATTATAAAAGTAAAGGCTTCTTCTAATAATAATTTTTTGAGACAAAAATATAAAAATGAATAGCATTTTCTTAACTATCGATGTCAAAAATCGCAAAGGAGAAATTTTCCTTAGAACATTTCCGTATTTTTTGATATTTTTCTTATTTTTCAACATAATATTATCGTGTCTTTAGATGTGTGTTAAAAAGTAGATATTCTTTCATTTAATTTTTAATTAGGTTATTCGCTACAGAAACCCGAACCTAACACAAAAAATAACTTCAACAACTTTGTTTTCTGAACTTTCGGCGAATCAATCGATAAATAAAAATAAAATTAAAAAAATAATAATAATAAAAAATAATAATATAAAATACTAAAAATAAAATAATAATAAAATAAATAAATCTATCCACCTGTCTGATCTTGTACCCTGTAGATTAAGCAATATACCTATACTAAAATCGAACAATCCGTACGCCTGGCGTAAATAAAACCACGTGTTCAATGACGTTCCGCGATTGGTCGATAGGCTATAAAATTTCACCCGACTCGGCAACAGGGACGTACTCGATCGAAAAAGTGTAGTCATGCGGTTTTATCTTGTTATTTTCAGCTATTTAGGCACTGCCACAAATAATTTTATCGATGTTTTGAATCATTTTAATTAAGCCAATAATTCTTTTCCGAAATATTTTGATGTAAACATAATAATATAGATCCCTAAAAACATGACAAATATTATTAGATTATTTGCTTGTTATATTTACCTAACAGACAATATGTTCGGGAAAACTGATGGCACAGTAGAGTTAGAGGAAGTTACATAAGTTCTTGAACCTGCTTTAACTAATTCTCGTTCTTCAAAATGTCGAGAACAAATGAAGGCATTAATTGGTAAGTCCTTCAAATTTACACCTAATGCATTGCACCATAACAACGTGTCCAAATCACAAGGAACCCTAGATTTGAAATAAAATATTTTTAGTTATATTCTCAGACAAATATCATCGTCGTATCGCATCTACGCCGCTGATCTACCTGTGGAAGGTTATGTTGGAGGTTACGTTTCCTATGCCACAAATCCAACACTTTACTCTTTCCATGCTTCTTAAAACTACACTAATTCACTAATTACTGACTTAACTATATGTCTTTTGTCATATCATAATTTATAGACCTAAGTAGGATTAGTAAATTCACAAAATCAGTAAAATTTATTGTTAAGTAATGAATGTAACAATGTTTACTGTAATGTAGATTCTGTAAATCAACTAATTATTGTTCCAAGTTTATGATTTTAACGCTGGTTATACATTTCTTTCGTAAGTACAAGATAAATTTCTGAAGAAGTTTGGCAATAGTACAATCATTGCATTGTTTTGTTTTAGATTTTTGTTACTACACATTTTTTATCTTGGCTGGGTCCGTATTGCATTGAATTATTAGTCTATGTTTATTATTTGTCTGAGGTTCTGACTGATATTAAAAAGATTGCCCAAGCGTTTTAGCATATCCGATATTCCAAGAATATAAGGAATAATTAAATTTATTAGCATTGTTGTCCTGAAAAACTTACTCAACAAATTCAATAGAACCACTGTTCTTCTTAATAACATGTTTGATATATGTTTAATTTCCTCCTCAAATTTTGTGTTTTTAGAACAAATCGTTTTAGCCCTGTCATATAACTTTTTAAGTACTCTTTTTTTATTATTAGTATCATATTAGTGTTAAGAAAGGAGTAAGTAATTAAAAGTTTATGTGGCCGAGCTAAAACGACTTGTTCTAAAACCCAAAATTTGAGGAGGGAGTTAAACCAAAGAT
Organism: Pseudeuparius sepicola; assembly: GCA_963920635.1. Taxonomy (NCBI): domain Eukaryota; kingdom Metazoa; phylum Arthropoda; class Insecta; order Coleoptera; family Anthribidae; genus Pseudeuparius; species Pseudeuparius sepicola. The sequence continues at coordinate 18,804,187 of OY987299.1, read as the reverse complement.
CATAATATATCATGATCTTTGGTTAAACATTATGTGGCGAAAAACTCAATAAATAAAAACAATATCTGGACATTCTTTGTTTACATGCGAACCATTCCTTTATGCTATCTGTCAAATTGGAAAATAATAATGCTATGATTTCTGTGATTTTTGATGCATTCATAATATAGTGTAGGCAAAGTACATAGTCCATAAATGAATTCGAAAAATCTTCAAGAAAATGTCATTAGGGTTTATCGAGGGGTTTATAGGTTATGCGCCTATATTAAATTTCAAAAGGAGCAGCCTACTTTGATTTTGTTTTTCATTTTAAGAAAAGGTAAAAATAAGTCCGATTCCTTCTTTTGGGTATAACCTGTATTCTTAAACAACATTTCCATAAGACATTTTTCGATGCTTTTTTGCTCCTTTCAAGACAAGGCCTAACTTAATTTCTGAAAAATTAAAATGTGACACAAATTAAGTACCTACTTCCTAACAGAGCAGTCTTCAATCCCAAAACGTCAAATTTCAACTCTGTCCATCTATCGGGTGGTAGAAGACCAAAAAATAACCGCACTATAAACTATATTATTTTAAGGCCTTATAAAAAAGTTGCAGGGTGTTAAAATTGTAAGAAATATGTGTAATTTGAGGGTTTCGTCTTCGTATTAATATAATTAAGCATGGACTTGGATTGTGTTCTGATGACTTCTTGGAAATATAACTATATAGGAAAGCAATTTTATTTTAAATTTATATACGAACATTTTTTTAGCTCATCAAAATATTCCTTTGTCGAGAGTTTTTTCATCCAGGCTCTTTTGTTTTTGTCCTTGCCTCTTATATCCTTCGCGCTTTCTGCTCACGGTCCTGAACACACATAAGCCTGGGTATAATAGAACCTCGGCACTTTGGTTTTGGTTTTATTTATATTATGTAGTCAATTCTTATGTACTTAATCTTTAGAAACTTATAATAGGTGTTCAGTAATTTCCAATTGAAAGTCTGTATAGAAAGATGTATATAAAATTCTTATCGAAATGAATGCAACAAATAGAAACAGCGTACTTGGCGCGGCTATGAAATGGGCGAGTTGTAAGTATTCCGCTATTCATTTTTTTGTGAACATCCTGATTGGGCTAGGTAACACAATCAGTAACATTACAATATAAATATGAAATATGTATCTACATTACAATATACATTACAATGCATATACATTACAATGCACATACATTACAATACATATACATTACAATATTCATTACATTATTTATAAGCATGCGGGTTATCTAATTCTGCAGTCCTGTTGAAAGAACAAAAATAAGTCCAAGCCCAGACCTGATATTTGTCCACCTGCATTTTATGGCCGCGGCGTGGTTACATCGCAACAACATGACTTGAGAAACAGGTTATTTCTCTGAGGTTCATCTTCTCTGTTATTATAGTATTCTGGATCCAGGGATTCACGATTGCCAGCATGGGTGCTGTTAAGGGGCGGGGCAAGAGGGGGTGATCGCCCTCTAGTCCAAAAAAGTTGTGCTCGGCTTATTATAGGCGTCATCAGGGTTGCTTGGGGACTGCCTCCTGAGTGCACTCCGGGTGGTTTCCTAAACAGTTCTTAAAGCAAAATTGCGCTAATAAAAGTTGTAGGGGATAGGGGATCAAAGTATGAACAGCTTTTCCTAATAAAAAAATTGTGTATCTCTAACAATAATACATAACGAGTTACAACTCATTACTTAGGTATGTAACAAAAATTTCGCACGCCGTAGGGGTGGCCTTGTAAACTTTTTTTTTTCAAAAAAATAACCTCAATAAAAGTTTTATAGGGTAAAGTTTTGGGATAATGTTTGTGGTGTATTTGGTTTTCAAAAACCTAATAATTTTAAAAATAAACTCTACATAGAGTGTTTCACGTCGGGTGCATACAGATTCTAAAAAAAATCAAATCCAATTTTACTTGTTAAAATTGAATATTGACCGTATCTTCTACTTTATACTAGGTACATTAATGGGGATGGAAAATAATCTGAAAATGTCAATTTCTACGTCTCTCACTTGCGCTATTTTTGGATCGTGTAACTTGTAACTTTTTTGAGGTTATCTTTTTGGTCTTTCAGGTCCCTAATTTTAGTACATCTTTTCATTTTACGACAAAAGTGCACTCTTCTTTCATAACGATACAATCAACCGTTTGCGTTGAAATTAGTAAAACGTGCTCCAAAACACCTATTAACTCCAACATTCGAAACATAAAATTTTCAATTATCGCTTTCAAATGCAACAACAGTAGGTACTTACATTCAAAATGATGAAAAATGTACCTAGAATAAAGTAGAAGATACGGTCAATATTCAATTTTAAAAAGTAAACATGGACCCCCTGTACCCTGTATCTAAAAAACTAAAGACGATAGACACATGGTCAATGAGAATTTTATTTTTATTCTTTACAGTTCTGTATGCTCCAGAAGTTATGCCAAGTTTTTCTGAAACACCCGCCTATACATATAAATACACTTTGGTTAAAAGTATTCAAAGTCATGTGTAAAAATGCCCCCGTTTAAAATACTGAAGCTTTTAGTTGTGTGAATCCCAGGAAGGAGTCAAAACTCTACGAGTATGTGTATTATAAAATACGTGAGACGGAAATCGCCCTGAGCAGTAACCAAGTTTTGACCCAATATTTTGATATCTGACACGGTAATAGATGTCAGTATGTGGAATTTAGATACTTTTTCGAGTTATTATGCTTAGCTGTGCGGCTTGTGGCACTTCCCTGACCGCCAAAACTAAAATGTTTGAGGATAATAATCCATCTTTAAGTAATTTTGTAATTTAAATTAACTTTTGGGGCCATGCACCAAAGTGGCATAGGCGTTTGTGAATGTACCCACTTCTTCACAATTGGAAATTTAAAATTAGAATTGCCGTATTGTCAAGGATTCTTAAACTTAAAGACATAAACTTGCCTGTATTGTAGTTACTGATTTCACGAAAAATTCAGATTTCAGATTTCTGCCTTGACTTTTCACGGCTATAGTTTCAAGTTCTCAAAACCCGATAACAAAGATTATAATATTATGTTTGCTAATAATGTATTTTGCATTGTGTTTTGTCTTCGGAAAGCGTATGCTGAGCCAAAGAAGTGCCGGATATGGATGTGACAGCTGTGAGCAGTTAATATTTTAGTCAATGGCAAAAGTGTCTAACCCCCTCCTATATATTTTTTTCTGGCGGAGCGGTGTCAACAGGGGCACCGGCCTCACCGCGGTGAAAATTAAAAAAAAAATTAACGTAAACGTACCAGTGCCTGCCACATTGCCCAAACCAGACACATGCTTTATTTGATTAAAAAAATAGGTAATAAGCAGATATAAATCCATTCTATTGAAATGTTTATGTTGGTAGAAATCACAGTATCACAGTTATGAGTTATGTATGTTCCTAAAATAGTCATCTTGATCTCTCTATTTTTACTGACTTTTCAATTTATAGCGAAGTTATATTCATTGTAGTTTCTTTAGCAAATTGTTTAGTGCAGCGTTGTAAAAAATAGTGTGTAATTACGTGTTTTTAGTATAGATTTTTCAACGGAATTAATTTTTGTGGCTTATACTTCTAAGCAAACAAAGTAAGATAATAATTTAGACCTGTTTTAAGTTTTTGAAGATTTTGGTTGGGGGGTCAGCTACTGGCTTATGTTATGTTTGTGCTAAGCCAATGCCTACGTAGGTGTCAGTCCATGCTAAAATCACAAGTCATGCAAAAATGAAAAAGTCTCCAACAAAAAACCTTATAATGGTGTACAAATTTCGCGTCAATGGGTTAAATATTTCCAATGCCTAACACCCCTGTCAGCCATTGGCTATACAATTGGCACTGAGTATGCCAGACTTTGGACGTTGGGTGATCAGTCAATGCTTCGGAGTTCTGTATTCGTCTTCAAGAGCATCAGAACACGTATAGATTTGTCACTCAACGATTCTAAGCCATGTCTTCTTCTTGTCGAAAGCACTGAACAGGATCAATAACTAAGTACTGCTTCGATCTTTACAAGTTTACAATGTCAAATTAAATTAAATCATTCAAAATAAGTTCAAAGATGTGTATAGTTAAGAAACGACCCTAGAGAATTTATTCGGTCTGTCAGGGGTAGAGAAGAAATAGTATTTTTAGAAGAAAAAAAAGAGGAAGATAGGGAGAAGAAAAGAGGGACGGGAAGAGAAGAACAATAAATAGAAAACAGAAGATAGAGAATATTAAATGAGAAAAAAAAACAGTTGGAGCTAAATAACATGGGAATACACTTACGAGAATCAATATTATCATAGAAAAATAAAAGAAATAGGTAAATAAAAGCGAACATTATTTTTAATAACAACTGTGACATAACGAACAAATAAATAATTTACAAAATTGAAAATCCAAAGCTTTCTACTCAAGAATAAGTTAGTATATGTTCCAGAAATGAGAATGTACGAATAAATAAACATTTCTACATACAATAAACACTTGTGTTTTCCTTTTTAAAAATTGGTGTGACAATTTTTATAGGGTGTCAGGTTTTGGGCTTATCAGATTCAGGCTAAGGGTCTAGTCAAAAATCGTAATGTCAGTTACTGGATAAAAAAATATAAATTTTAAAATTTTGTTTACAAAAAAATATATTGCAGATTTGATTTGGGCTGTTGGTAATTATTTCCAGTGATGTCTCTCCTACTTACTCCATATTAAGAATCATCAATAAACGCGCCAAATTGATTTTTATAGATTAAAATTTGATAAATCAATCCTTAAGGTGTCAGGCACTGGTAAGTTTACGTTACCCACAAAAAATAAAAATAAGTTAGGCACACAGCATCGATTGTGGGCTCTGCTGCCATCTAGACCCCGTCAATCGTACCTATATCAGTTTGAGGTTATTTGCTTCTTTATGCTTGAGAAACGCTTCGCTTAAATCAACTGATCTTTCGTTTTGGTGAAGTTTGAAGTGTTAATTTATACATTTTTTGAAGAAGAAAAAGCAGGTTTTTGATTACCGAAACAACCGGGGAACCCATAATAGTGTTAGCCCAGGGCCCCCAAAACTTACGGTCCGCCCCTGGGCGTCAATGATTGCCGGGTATCAAAAATTCTCTACCCACGGCCATAAATAAATAACCGATGCGCTGCTTGTAGTCACACCACCGACTGTGACGTCGGTTTCCTCCTGTCCTCTATCGGCCCTTACTATACGATATAAACCCACGCCCACCCGTACGTTACGTGTTTTACGTGAATGGACGCGTTGGCGTCGGCTCGGCTCACAGGCTCTTTCCCCCCTCGCCCCCGCTCTATTTTTCCACCGTTTCGCCTCGATTTTTCAATTAGGGAACGAACTCGACCACGGCCGACGTCAGCGCGCTGGCTGCGCCCGCCGCGCCGCCTGCAGGCAACCTGCACGAGTGGGTCGGAAGGCCAAGGTTGGGCAGGGAAGTGAATTAGCCTGCAGATGCATTAGCAGTTTATTGGGACGTTTCCGGCATGTTCGTTATCGGATTTGGATGGGATTTCGTTCGGATTATCGGACGATGAAATGTCTACCGAAGGCACGAAAACGCTGTGTGAAATAATTATTGTGAAATGTACATACAGAAAGTGCTGGATTAACCATGAGGCGCACGAGGCGCGCGTCTAAGGGCCCGTACCTGTTGGGGGCCCGGCAGGGCCCCAATTAGGGGGTAAAGGTGAAAAAAAAAAGAACTTTAAAAGTAAAAAAAAATTCTATGTTTATTTTCTTTTACGACTGGTTGGATTGGGCCCTTTGACTGCTGCCCGCAACTCGCAAGCCGCAAGCAAACCTATAGTGTAAAATGTGTGGAGTATCTATACAGGGTGATTCAGTTTTATTCTGCGACACTTCAACAGGTGATAGAAAACCAAAAAATTACCGCACTTTCTTCTACTATATCATTTAAAGACCTTATAAAAAATTACAGAGTGTTAAAGTTGTAAGAAATATGTGGTCTTTATTGAATATTTACCAAACTAGTAGAGATATTTAAGTCATATTTGGTACACGTTATAACAGCATGGGTTAGCATAAAACCTGTTAAAACACCTTGAGCAACCAGTGGCGTAGAAGTGGATAATTAGTATAATCATTTTTAGAAAAAAAATTAATCACCTTGTATAGCAATAAAATGTATTCAATTTCTTGTGTAAATTTTAATTTTAAACAAAAACGTTCTCTTAGCATGTTTTCATATGTGTCACGGTTTCATGGCAAATTTGATTTTTTCGTATTATTTCGGGGTAGGTATTTCTGAAAAATTAACTTAAAAATTCGCTCTACAAGTAAGACTCAAAGTAGAAAAAATGTGTTTCTTACTATAAATACAGTAATTTTTCCCAATAAACTTAACCATTCAAGGTTTTACTTGTCAAGATACAGAGCGTAACATTTGTATCTTCCTTAAATATTTTAAACCCTGTATCTTCAAAAGTATAGCCGTAAATAGGTAAGTTTATTGGAAAAGTTACTTTATTTAAAGTAGCAAACACATTATTTCCACTTTAAGTGTTACTTAAGGAGCAAATTTTTTAGATAATTTTTCAGAACTACCCCGAAATAATAAAAAAAAATCAAATTTGCCATGAAACCATGACACATACGAAAAATTACCAAGAAGACATTTTTGTTTAAAATTAAAATTTACATACGAAATTGAGTATTGCTATACAAGGTGGTTAATTTTTTTTCTAAAAACGATTATACTAATTATCCACTTCTACGTCACTGGTTGTTCAAGGTGTTTGATATTAACAGGTTTTATGCTAACCCATGCCATTAGAACGTGTACCATATATGACTTAAATATCTCAACTAGTTTGGCAAATATTCAATAAAGTTCACATATTTCTTACAACTTTAACACCCTGTAACGTTTTTACAAGGCCTTAAAATGATATAGTTTATAGAAGAAAGTGCGGTTATTTTTTGGTTTTCTATCACCTGTTGAAGTGTCGCAGAATAAAACTGAATCACCCTATATGCAAATAAAAGACACCTTAAATTAGTAAGACACGTAAATGTAAATCGAAAATCAGATCCAGCTTTAATCTCTGAAATTTGTTTCAGGATCATAATGAATTATAAATATGCTTCTGGCGCTGAAAAACGAAAAAAGCGTAAACAGCAAGAAGATGAAAAGACACAACTTCCTAAAATAACAAATGTTATGACAGTCCTAGAAATTTTCCTCACAATTCTCGTATCGAATGCATCAGCAAAGAGGTCTTTCTCTACGAAAGCGTAGAGCGGCCACATGAGATTTTTTTATCCTTGACACTTTTTTCTGTCAGTTATACATAATTGACACTTTTTTCTGTCAATTATGTATAGTTAACACTCGTTTCTGTCAATTATGTATAATTGACACTTTTTTCTGTTAATTATACATAATTGACACTTTTTTCTGTCAATTATACATAATTGACACTTTTTTCTGTCAATTATACATAATTGACACTTTTTTCTGTCAATTATGTATAATTGACACTTTTTTCTGTCAATTATGTATAATTGACAATTTTTCTGTCAATTATACATAATTGACACTTTTTTCTTTCAATTATACATAATTGACTCTTTTTTCTGTCAATTATACATAATTGACACTTTTTTCTGTCAATTATACAAAATTGACACTTTTTTCTGTCAACTATGTATAATTGACACTTTCTTCTGTCAATTATGTATAATTGACACTTTTTTCTATCAATTATACATAATTTACACTTTTTCTGTCAATTATACATAATCGACAGTTTTATAATTGACAGAAAATGCGTCAATTATGTATAATTGACAGAAAAAAGTGTCAATTATGTATAATTGACAGAAAAAGTGTCAATTATACATAATTGACAGAAAAAAGTGTCAATTATACATAATTGACAGAAGAAAGTGTCAATTATGTATAATTGACAGAAAAAAGGGTCAATTATACATACTTGACAGAAAAAAGCGTCAAGAATAAAAAATCTCATGTGGCCGCTCTACGCTTTCGTATTTTTCTGTTCTCAAGAGGACTAAAAATTATTTAAGGTCGACATATAGGATAAGAAAAATTAGAGGCCCTTTCGTTATTACAAATAGAAAGCCACTGTTTAGAAAAATTAAACACGGATGACGATGACATAATAAATAACTTTGCAAAGAAGAAGGCCAGAAAAAAATTATAAACGTTTAATTCATATTTTTTTATGATTTAAAATACTTAATTTTATTTTTCAGAGTTTTATTTCTGTTTTTAATGTTTTTATGTTGTTATACTTTATAAATATATATATATGTATATATTAAAAATGTTTTATCACGCATGCTTATTGTGTTTTTTTAAATGCAAAAGCAATAGGGCCTAGGGTCCAAAAGTTTGTAGCGCCTCAGGGCCCGTGTTCAGTATTTCGAAAAATTTAGAAAATTTTTGTTAGTCGCCAAGAGTAAAGGACCGTTGTTTTTGACAATATCGAAGAATATTATCAAGGATGTCATTTAGAATCCACAGGGGGTTACAAATTTGAGGTTTCACCAATTTATGTTGAATTTTTTTTAACAAGGCCTGAAACAAAAAGTTTATGCTGAACCTTGATAATAATGTGGACACTTTAAAAAACAGAATAAGGGATACAATAATTGCAAATATTCCTCTAACCGAAATACAAAATGTGTATAGAGAATTTATTAGAAGAGTTGAAATTTGTGCAGAAGTTGGAGGTAATAAATTTGAGTGAAATTTATTTTTGTAAATTGTAATAACATTATTGCTTGCTTAAGTAAATTTTCCATATTGTTAGCAATAAATTGACATAATAGCCTTGAATAAATTGATTATTGTATAAATTCTGCAACAATCAAATAAAGCGGCACAAACAAATTACCTGCCTGCCTTGTTAAAAAAATTAACATAAATTGCTGAAACATCAAATTTGTAACCCCTGTGGATTCTAAATGACATCCTTGATAATATTTTTCTGTATCGTCAAAAACAACGGTCCTTTACTCTTGGCGACTAACAAGATTTTTCTACATTTTTCGAAATACTGAACACCCTGTATAGAAATCAAAAATATTTTAACAGTTTTGGTCGTTGTGGAACAAGCAGGAGTTTTCATAAAGAGTGACTTTTTGTCGTAAACCCACGAATAAAAAACTTTTCGCTCTTCCGGACATCAGAGCGGGCCACGCTGTATATGTTCGCGAAATTGTGGCTACGCAACTTTTCTATGGTCAGAGATTATGTTAAGACATAAAAATGTATAGTTCAACTTTGTTTGCCAACGCAGCATTGGATAGAAAAATCCACATTTACGAATAAAAAATTCAAAAATGCCAAAATCGAGGCTTCGCAATTTTCATTCTGAGGATTTTTAATGGTCAATCTAGCTGTACCTAGCTAGATCGGGAAAGCTTTGCAGGTCTACTTTGGTATCCTCGGAGACAGTTTGTCGGAGAGGAGTGCATTGCATTTATTTTTTAATCTGAAAATAGCTTAACAGCTTAACAATAATTTAAAAACGGCTAATGACTTCCAAAACCCTCCTGATATATACAGTATGTCTACGGATAGACATCCCAAGAGGACAAATGGACCAAAAATTTCATTTTTCGACAAAAAGTTATTCTTGATAAAAGTTTCTGCTTCTCGAAAAAATATGGTCTACGGAGATAATTTCTGATTTCTTCAGTATTTTATCAAGGGTTGTGAGGCTTTTTAAAATTATTTAAAACAGAACCTGTACTAAAGTTCTACTTACTCATATTATTTTCTCCACATATGAACAATTTCAATTTTGTCTTGTACAGTCAACATTTTTACCATTCGCCGTTTCAAGAGTATTAAACTGTCAAATAAAAACAACTGCTTCAATTCTCTCTATGGCTTTCTCATCAATATAGATAAATGTGAAATTAAACTTAAAGGTAATAACTATTCGTTCCATAAAAGTCAAGCATTTTGCTTAGATACGTAAAATAGTTTCATGATAATTTAATTTGTTATTATTTTGGCATCAATTTAGAACTGGAAAACGTAATGTAACTAAATTTATACCCCAAATGCTAGACGGTACATCAACTTTGCCTCAAACATAACAGAATTTTAAAGCGTTAATAGCATTTTCTTTTGAAAAGTACCTATTCTTATCGGTAATAAGTAATCAAAAGTTAATAGAATGATAAAGCTTAAGTTACGAGTTTTTGAAATTTTCAGGAATTTTATAAATATTAAAAATTGGCAAAAAAATAACTTCGGTAAAATTGAAAAAGAAACAACTTTTTCAAGGAATAGTTTTTGATACTTTAACAAATAAACCCATTTTTGGCGATATATTTTCTAAATGTCATTTTTGACAGATAACTAAAGTCACATGACCACGTTTGAGTTGGTCATTTTTCATCTTTTTTCAAGCAAAAGGTAATCTCAAAATAAAATATTAATTAAAAATTCCCCCCCTATGGTGCGAAGTTTTTGGAGGAAACAGTACTTACAGCGATAATAAAAAAAACATCGTCTCTAAACAATGAAAACAAATAAATGCAAACACACTAGTTTATTAGGTGGAAAAGAAAATTGGAACAAAAATGAAACTCGGACAATACTTTGTCAGCTTGGTGAAAACAGAGTTTTGAATTTGTCCGAGTTTCTTTTACGTTTTCCGTTGTTTCAAAAATCACGAGCAGAACAAAAATTCGACTGTGTACCTAGTCCGTTTGGTGGACTTAAGAGGGGGTTTCCAACAGCGAAAGTGACGTTAGATTTCGTATTTTTTTAAGTTGTATAGCATAAAATCTAATAACATTTTACCTGGCAAAAATTTAGTACAAACATCTCTGTCTTAATTTGAATCATAAGATCTTATAAGCGGTGTTTTGTTTTATAGGTTATGAAAACCTTGGGGAAAATAATAATTCCAGTGCATATGCTTTTAAGATCTTATGATTAAAATGAAGACAGAAATGTTTGTACTAAATTTTTTCCAGGTAAAATGTTATTAGATTTTATACTATACAACTTAGAAAATACGAAATCTCACCTCACTTTCCCTGTGGGCAACCTAACCTAACCTAACCTAATCTAACCCAGCGGCCAAGTTTGCCGGATAGACAAAGTATGGAAGTCGCGGGCCCCGATGCCCCGGACGCCGCGGCCGGGCTGACCCTGATGTACGGAGGCCCCGAGCATTCGGGGGCACAAAGGGCCCAAGGGCCGCCCCGCCCTTCGGCCAGACGGCTTTTAATTACGCCCCGGGCCGGAATTTACGGACCGGCCGCCGCCGCCGCCGGCCCGCCCGACTCGCCGACAAATTATGCGCCGCGCGCCCAAGTGATTTTTTAAGGGGTTAGGAGCTCATTTGGAATTATGGAGGATTCCCCGGTCGGGGTTTTTACTGGAAATTCTCGAATTTAACAAACTTAAAGGGAATTTGTGCGGCGGGTACACGGGCGTAGCCAAGGGGGGGGTTTTCGGGGTTCAAACCCCCCCCCCCCCCCGAAATAAGCAAAATATTACCTAAAAATACGAGGAGTGAAGAGTTAAATTATTATTACGTTTGAATATATGTAGTAATAGTAGCGCCTAGCGCCATCTTTTGACGAGAGGCAGACGCAGTTGCAGCCGAACTTGCCTACCCCGAAATCTAGTTTAGAATGCCTAGATATGTGCGATAAAAACCTTTATCCTAATATTTACACATTACTACAAATCTTGGCTACCATTCCTGTATATCCACTGCTACCCCAGAAAGGTCTTTGTCGAGCCTAAGGAGACTGAAAAACTATTTACGAAACACTACAAGTAAAAACAGACTTAATGGTTTGGCTCTAATGAACATTCACTATGGAACAGAAATTCATGCAGATGAAGTAGTGGATATATTAAAGCCGAAGATTTCTTCTTTAATGGTTTTAGATTTAGCGCAGAGGAACGAAATTAATTTATTCATTTCATTTAAAGTTAACAACTTTATAAATATGTCGTAGTTTTTCGGATGAATATATAGATATTAAATTTCATGTAAGTATATTTTTGTTGTTTTATTTACTTCTCAAACTAAACCCCCCCCCCCCCAAAACTAAATCCTGGCTACGCCCGTGGGCGGGTATATTAAAACCGTGTGCAGAGGTATTCACGTTAAGATTTAAACTCTATTAATTTTGTTATTTTTCGCCCTAGCAACAGTGGCGGCGATAGGGGGGTGCTGGGGTGGGCGGGAGCCCACCTCACAAATCCAAGCGCCGCGCCGGTCACCGCCCTACGGAAGCCCGGTTTCAGAGTTCCCTAATTCATTGTTCTGACGTCACAACTCAGAATTTCTCATTTACTAGGTCAGAACTCGGAAACCCTTACTTATTACCTCAGAAGTCCATATTCTGATGAGTAGCCAAATAATTGTTTTTTTAGAAAAAGTTTTATGTGTGTATTTTTATAATACAACCATAAAAATCTTAACATATCAAGCAACGTTTCTAAATTCTTGATTAGATAGGTACCTAATTTATTAATTTCAAGTGACAATCGTCTATTGAAGCTAAACAATATTTACTAGGTGTATACAGGGTGGCCCACCACGAACTGCATCGATCTATAGTACATATATGGAAAACGAAAAGTAGGAAAATCCTGAAAATTTGGCACCTCACCAATGCCGATGGTCGCTGCTCAACTAAAATATTTTGGTGAATCTGGCACTTCCGGTTAGACCGGAAGTCGATATCAACTTTCTTATCTCAAATGGAACACCCTGTATATTATTGCATTTTTTAATTCTAGGCATCATTTTGGAACAAAAACATACAACATACCCTATGTCTAGATCTAACCGTTTTTGAGATATTTGCATTTTTCCGAAAAAAATTACAGGTGCAGACCTAAAGTCAATTAGCAATTTATACAAGGAAACCGCGAAATTTCAAAACTAATTTTTGGCGTCGTGTAACAGAAGCCCTGACCTAGTGATCTCTGCTGAGAAATAAATTCGTTCTTATACAGGGTGTTCACAAAATATGAATTACAATCAAAATGTGCTTAAATCTCGAAATTTTCAAATGGAAACCCCCATTTTTTTTAATGCGATCTTATTCACCACTAAAAATGATGACAACTTTGTGTAAGGTTTCCTATACCTAAAAGCAGTAATTTTAGATTAATTTACGAAAAACCCACTTTTCGCCCATAAAATGCGGGGTTTGCTTAACGCTTGGAAAATCATATTAGCCGTGGACGTTGAAAAGATAATCGCGGCTGAGGAAATGTCACTTGGTTTATAAATTATTGTCAACAATAATGCCGGCGCGCTTAAATTACACAAACGAAAAATTATTTAAATGTTTTATTATCTACGGAGAATGCTACAAAGTAATATCAAGAACGTGCGATACATAATCTTCGTTTGTGTAATTTAAGCGCGCCGACATTATTGTTGACAATAATTTATAAACCAAGTGACATTTCCTCAGCCGCGATTGTCTTTTCAACGTCCACGGCTAATATGATTTTCCAAAACCAGCATTTTATGGGCGAAAGGTGGGCTTTCGTAAATTAATCGAAAATTACTGCATTTAGGTATAGGAAACCTTACACAAAGTTGTCATCATTTTTAGTAGTGAATAAGATCGCATTAAAAAAAATGGGGTTTCCATTTGAATATTTCGAGATTTAAGCACATTTTGAATGTAATTTTTATTCATATTTTGTATAAGAACGGATTTATTTCTCAGCAGAGATCACTAGCTCAGGGCTTCTGTTACACGATGCCAAAAATTCGTTTTGAAATTTTGCGGTTTCCTGGTACAAATTGCTAATTGACTTTAGGTCTGCACTTGTAATTTTTTTCGGAAAAATGCAAATATCTCAAAAACGGTTGGATTTAGACATAGGACATGTTGCATGTTTTTGTTCCAAAATGACGTCTAGAATCCAAAAATGCAATAATATACAGGGTGTTCCATTTGAGATAAGAAAGTTGATATCGACTTCCGGTATAACCGGAAGTGCCAGATTCACCAAAATATTTTAGTTGAGCAGCGACCATCGGCATTGGTGAGGTGCCAAATTTTCAGGATTTTCCTACTTTTCGTTTTCCATATATAGATCGATGCAGTTCGTGGTGGGCCACCCGTATACATAATAATAATTATATATGAGAACTATTCAACCACTAAACTATTATGTTATGAAGATCACTATATAATGCTGAATGCTGAGATCATGTAATTTGAAGAAATATTCGTTATTGTTTAATATTGGCAGGGGCACCACTCTACGCCACTCTACAGTCCTACTGTAGGTAGGTACCTATTATCAATCAACGCTATTATACTTACTCGGAATGTTGAGTGAGAAGTTCATTCAAGGGTTGTAAATAAATACTTACTGTTGATTTAAATATTTAATGTTTATTTGTTGTTTTTTTTTGCTTCAGTCAACTATGAAATTTTTTTTTCTAAATAAATATTTTTTTATATTTTTAAAAACAAAGGAATTTCACACTTAGAAATAAAAAAAATCGGAGTTGGCTGATTTGTTTGAGAAGTGACAATCGGACACATCTTTTAATTCTAAACAACTTTTCTAAGTAAAAGTTTTTGATATTTTTAAAAATAAAGGCAGTTTATTCTTGATCGCATTTCTTGTTTTTGTATTTTATGGACACCCTGTATAAAAAAATCGAAAATTCTCTTTGTGGACCATATTTCTTCGAGAAGCAAAAACTTACTGACATACTGTGGTATAGGAATTTTATTTCCCGTATTATCTATTTCTGCCACTGTCTGGAAAAATAGTTATGGCTTGCTTGATAAAAACCTTCTCACCTGAATGAAAAATGCAAAGAAATTTTCTTAAATACCAAATATCTCGAAAACGGGTAGTTTTTGGTATAGAATGTTATTTACATAAAATGTGGGGCTTGGACGCTGGCATCCAACAAACTATAGAAATATGGGTCATTCCATTTGAAAAAAATAAGTTATTGCTGTTTGAAATTATCCGATTTTGAGAGCCTGTTATGAACACACTGTATACGCAAAAACCAATTTCGACATACCGCACCACACACCACACACGGTTGTGCTGTCATACTTCGGCTAAAATATATCTTTGATATCTATTAAAATAAAGATACAGCATTCAGTTTCCATAACCTCCAGGAAGTCCCAAAATTCCAAGAAAAATTCGATATCTTGGCAACGCTGCATCCAAAATACAAAACAAAAAAACCGTTCTGGAGAATGCAAATATTCCAAAGGATTAATGCAATAATTGTCAAAATCTAAATATTTTATTTTTGTCCTCCAAATACGAATCGCCCTGTATATGTGA
Organism: Pseudeuparius sepicola; assembly: GCA_963920635.1. NCBI lineage: Eukaryota > Metazoa > Arthropoda > Insecta > Coleoptera > Anthribidae > Pseudeuparius > Pseudeuparius sepicola. The sequence goes on along the minus strand of OY987299.1, from coordinate 18,788,838 downwards.
AAATAAACGAGCGGTTACGTCCACTGCCAACCTTCCAACTTTTGTATTCAAGTTTTTTTCGTATCTCTTACGGTTCCTGAGATCCAGGGGGTAGGACAAACTATTTGGGACACGCTGTACATAATATATACCGTGTCCCAAATTTGACCCTCACCATTAGAATCTCGGTAACTTCCAGAGAGAGGTAATTTTATGGTCAATGTGATGCAGTTGAGAAAACAAGGCTAACTGAAAAAAAAAACATATTTTCCATTTTAGTTTTTGTTAAATATCTTAGAAACCGATGGTTACGCAAAGACAATTGTTGAGGCACTTTTATCAAAACTTTTCGTTTTCGACACAACTTTTTATTTTGTTATGGACGCATTTTTTTCTGTTTTTTTTTTAACTCACGCCTGGTTCATGCAGCAACTTTATCTTTTACTTTTACCTTATCTTTAAGAAATATTAAATGTCATTGGTCAGTTCAAATCAAGGGACAAATGCCATTGCTTATTTCTTGAAAATAAAGTAAAATTAAAAGATAAAGTTGCTGCATAAACCAGGCATCAGACTTTAAAAAAACCGAGAGTAGCTTGAAAAATTTGGATAAACATGCTTTAATAATGTCCAAGTCCTGTCCTTGCGTAACCATCGATTTCTAAGATATTTAATAGAAACGAAAAAGGAAAATTTCAGCGTTTATTTTATATCTCGAAAACGACCGCACTAAGCTTTGGTCTTTGCCCATTTAACCGACTTTTTATCTCTTGCAGTTACCGAGATACCAAATGGTGAGGGTCGAATTAGAGACAGCCTATATATTTAACTTTAGTTTTGTGGATCTCGTGATTTACAGTGTGTCCAGGGATTGAGTTCACATAAGGGGTAAATAATAAAAAAAAATCGAGTTGAAATTTGAACTTCTGGGCATCAGCACTGTTTGGTTTGAAACTAACTTACGACATAAATTATAAAATTATTTACTTTCGAAAAATTACATATGCCTTGGAAATTATGAAAAAACAAAGTTTCATTAAAGTGTCCTTTTTGTAGGTTTTACGGCAAAATGTTATTAAGGAAACTTGTTGAAAATGAAAAACTGAGTACCTATACGTCTACGAAATTTCGAAAGTCTAAGGCCTAGGTAGATACTTTGATTTTTTGGCATTTTTCCTACTTTTTTTAGAAAAGTGCACTTTGTGTAGTTTTCACATCAAAACGTTATTAAGAAAACTTATTCACGATGAAAAACTGGATTTGTGTGAAAAAATTAAAAAGCCTAGGTCTACTTTGATTTTTGTGCATTTTAATTTTTAGCCTTAAAATTGAGGGGGAAATCAGTATACAATTTAAGTTCCAGGGTGATTTGCCATTTTTAGAACATTTTAGAGGACATTCTGTTTTTATAGGTACCTACTATAGAAAATGTGCAGAGATTAGTTTTTTGATACAATAATGTTTTCGTTAATGTTCATTCATACAATTATTTCTGCGAAAAGCAAAATTTGTAAATATGCGCATGAGTGTACAGTTTTTGTAAATATATTATTTTTAAAATTGTTCTATATTTAATTTAAAATTGCCGAACGTAAGCATAGGTACTTTTAATAATTTTTAAAAACAGCTTGGTACTTATTGGTGAGAAAATTGTACTGCTTTGCCACAAATATCCCTCAAAGTCTAAAATTCGAAACCGCAAGCTCGATGTTCTGTTTTTGCTATAAAAAGAATGTATGTTTTTGGAATCGGCACATCAGAACAAGTAGGATGTGATATTACTATGCCTATGCCGGCGTTGAAAAACTGGTTTCTGAAAATAATTGTTTTGCTTAAGGGCCTAGAAAATTCTAAAGATTTTTTTACATCGTTGTTGCTGCACCCGAGTTATTAAACGAGTTCGTCCCTGTGCAAAATGGCGGAATCATAAACAACAGCTGATCAGGGATCCGGGAAGTAAAGGGTAAAGGTTACATAACCTGAAATAGTGTTAACTTATTCAGCCAATTCCAAATTGTACACGAGGCTGACGTTTTTTCACACGAAACGACGAACCGATAACGCACTGTCCACACTTTGCACAATGCCAGGCGTCCTCATAAACCGCCATCTCCCTTCCCCCCCTCTATTTCTGTGGGAGCACCTCGCCGATACGAATTGGCGGGACTTCGAAACATGCTCCAGTGCTCCAGTGGAAAGAGGCACGGATTAAAAAGCATATCGACTTTACATTTAATTTGCCAACGCTGGGCTATGTATCTGCCTCATCCCGCCAAATTTAAATGGTAAAAGATCGCACCAAAAAAGATCTAGACTATAGATCACATCGTTTTTCAAAAAAAGATCTAAGATCGTTTAAAAATAGATCTTTTCATGCAAAAACGATCTTAGATCAAAGATCGTCTAAAAATGATCTATTTAAAAAATATCAATCGATCTAATAAGATCTTTTGAACGATCTAGGATCTTCTAAATCTAAACGATCTGAGATCTTCTAAACAATCTAAGATCTTTTGAACGATCTAAGATCTTCTAAACAATCTAAGATCTTCTAAACGATGTAAGATCTTCTAAACGATCTAAGATTTTCTAAACGATATAAGATCCTCTAAATGATCTAAGAACTTTGAACAAAATTCATGATATTCTATAGTTAATAGATATAGATGTCGATAAATACTTTTTCTAATTTTGACATAGTATAAAGTGACATCTTTCAAAACCTGAGCAAGTGATATGATACGTCCAGTTTTTACGTAACTAGTTGTGTAAAGTAAAATTATACGTAACTAGTTACGTAAAGTTACTATACTCTAACTGAACTGGTTACGTAATCAATCAGTTGATATACCTATGGAGAATTAGACTTTTCTTGTAAAAACGTGTTCACCGCTAATTTATGTTAATAATTTTATAACTTAAGTAAGAGAAATAGATAATTGAAAATAAAATACAAATTAACATAGAGCATTCATTTAAATTTGACCTCAAAATAGGTTCTTGTAGTTGTGGTACAATGTACGTCAGTTTGTTTATATTATTTGTCATTTTTCGCGAATTCTGACAATTTGCACTTTAACTGAGACCTAGAGATCTCCTGAGGTAAACTGCTTTAAATGAACGCTCGTTAGTAACGTAAGTAACTGAATTCGTAGTACATACCTATATTTTAGAAATAACATGTAGATTATATGTATAAAAAGAAAAATACTTGTGCGTACAAAACTATATTCATTCTTTTAAAAAATATATAGGTACCTATCTTTCTACCTACATTATTTTGTATAAAAAAATCACAGAAACGTTTCAAAAATGAACTACTTACAACAATTGAGGTCAAAAAGAAAACATGTTTTACAAATATGTAGATATAAAAACAAAAACTCTTATTCCAACAATAACCTAGAGCATTGTGTGCTTTAAGCACACAATCCTATTAATCTTACAAAATTAGGTAAGGGTTAATATTCTTCAACAAGATTTTTTTACAAGTGGTTTATTCAAGTGTAATTAATACAAGTCAATGTACATATACAATAGTATCAATTATCTTAACCTAACAATCTCATAAATACACAATAATCTAACAAATACACTTAAACTCCAAATAACTCCTAAAACAATACTTTTAAGTATTGGTATCGGAGGGAAAACATAACCATTAACGGTTGCACATTGTGTCAGCCGCGAAAGTGTTGTTCTAACTTATTAAGAAATTTGTTGTAGCAAAATATGATATTTTGGTTGTAGGTTATTTCATTTTTTATTATCGATGGAAGATCATTGTATGTTTGTGAAGCTCTGCTTATAGGATTATGAAGAGCTATATTGGTTCTGGCATTGTATAGGTGAATAGTATTATTACTTCTAATCTGATGAGAGTGAACCTAACTGTTATATGTAATCACCGTATTCGACTTTTGCATTTTATGGAGAATTTTGTAAACTAATTTCGATTGCTCAAGTTGCAAGATGTTGGAAAGGGGCTGGGTATTTAGCATGCGGTATAAGTCTTCAGTAGGTGTTTGGTAATCCATTCGAAACAAAACCTTCAAGGCCCTGTTCTGAAGCACCTGCATCTTCTTAAAATTAGTTATATTGCATGGTCCCCATATTTGGATAAGATACCTCAACCTTGATAGTATGTAGGCATTATATACTTTATACTTAGCATTATTAGAGAGGAATTGACTACACCTGGAGATTGCTCCTATAATAGGAATTATTTTATCTTTTATGCTCTCGAGATGCAAACTCCAGTTCAAGTGCTCGTCCAAGACGAGACCCAAATATTTAATCGATACCACCCTTTCCAAGGCCATATTGTTTATTTTTAATATTATTTCATCTATTTTCTTATTTTTTTGTTTAAAAAATATGATTTTAGTTTTTTCTAAATTTATTTTAAGATTTTGATGTAACAGCCATTTGTAACACTGTCGCCACTGTAAGTCAAAACTGTGTCATCCGCAAACGTGTAATATTTCGCATTTAAACCAGCCACTCGCAGATTAAGCACAAACAAGGAGTAGAGAAGTGGCCCCAGGACAGAGCCCTGGGGCACTCCACAACTATTTATTGCAATGTCACTTTTTACATCATCAATGATAATATATTGTTTTCTACATGGCCTCCTACGATTTACGGCTCTCTTCGCGTCCTTTCTGGCCTGCTCATTCGAACGAAAAAAACCCGTTCGCGTACTTCGAGAGTTGACCGCAAGACGGAGCCACGAGGCGTACTCCTGTCAAACACAAAATAATAAAGGTTATGTATGCTTATGTCAGAAATAAACTGGCTGTTGTCAAAGGGCGAGTTTCATATTCCCTGCTGGCCTGTTGTTGTTTACGGATTAAAATTAAAAGATTTTAATTTTAAATAGTTTTAGCTTGTTCTCTGGTTTTAGTGTGTTTCTTGTTTGTGTTAGTGTTTTAGCGAATTTCACTGAATATACCATACCGGAGCCGTGTGCCGTGTTTTTGGACTAGTGAGCGAATGTGAGGGGTGTTTTGAATTTATTAAAAGCTGGGTTCTTTTTACAGGGGTCCTCCCTCATATTGTAAATAATGCCGAGGTTGTGTTCCGTGGCGAATTGTCGCTTTAAGCAATTGCCCTTATTTTAATTCCCGAGTAAAGAGCATTCAACTTAAAACTTGGGTCGAAGCTATTAGTGCTGGAACAGGTATAATTTTAAAATAATGGTATTGTGTTTAAAATCAGTTTTTGTGTGTAGGAACATTTATCCATCCTATAAAACAAGCGGATGGCTTGTTTATCTGTTCTGGACATTTTAAAAAAGACAGCTTTAGAATATGCAAAAACCACATGAGGAAATTGAAGCCAAATTCAATTCCCACCATTTTTGCAGAGGTGAGTAGGTATATTTTTTATAATAATTTTAATTTTTAGTGTCGGTGTAAATGGCCAACGATAATACCAAGCTGGTTTTATGTTTTATATAACATACCTACTACATACCTAGTGCAAGTTCTACCCGAATTTCTACTTAACAAGCACATTGAATATTGTATCTGCTTGGAAGAAGAGCTAGGACACATTTTGTAAAGAAATATCACGAAATATGTGGACCGAGATGTGGACTGTGATGTGTATACCTACCCTATGTATGCTCTTTATGTCCTATATTAGTACCAATGTATATTAGATATCTTTTCACGATAGTTGATGTGCACATCAGTTTCAGAGACAGATGAGAAGCCTGTTTGATGCATTCAGAAATTGATGATCATGTGTAACTTTAATGTTGGAATTGCAAAAAAATGCTTCGTTTAAATAATTAAATAAGGAAGTGGCTATTTATAAGTCCGACGTATATGAAAGTTATACGTCTTGCATTCTCATTGGCAAGTTGAGTGACCTCCAGGAGGTCCGTTGTTATCCCTAACGGAATTTGAGTTTATAATAATTAATCTTCGATGTCCAACTTTCAAACATCAAACGGAAACGTCAAACGTCAAAGTTTATAAATCGGGCTTCACCATTCGGCGGGCGCCGAATGTCGGACGAAAATAGGGCCAACATTTCAAGAAAATCGGGGGTGGGTTACACAATTGGAAATAATTACCACTTCTTTTTTCATACCGCAACGCCCATCGCCGAAAAGGCACAGCATACACGCTCGTTATTGCAACGATGCTTGAGAAAAATGCGCTTCCGACGTATCTAAATGAGTTTACTTCGGAAGTGTATGGAGCTAAATATACGTCCAAAGAAGTCACGTGACTCAACTCGTCAATCAGAGCGCAAGATTTATACCGACTTTCATATGCGTCGGACGTATAAATAGCCACAATTCGTTTTTGAGCTGCCCAAGTTTGCTTAAAAACAAAATACTTAGTTTGGGACAACGATTTACTCTTAAATGTGAATTGATCCCAGCAACACTTCCCGGTTCTGATGCAATTTTGTTGCTGCCACCAAAATTTCATGAAATTAATTGTTCACACTTGGCAATTAGTAACTGCAATTTTGTTGCATGCAAATAGAAACTACCTACTCTATTTTTGTGCAATTAAGTTGCTGCAACTTAATTACTCTATTTTTGTGCAATTAAGTTGCAGCAACTTTAGTAGGTTTTTAGGGGTTTTTCCATGCCAACGCACTGAAAAATGTCAAAATGGTGTCGCTGCATTGTTAAGATTAACACCAAATACAATACTATTACCCTAAAAATATATTTTTTTATATATTTTGTGTTAAAAATGTTTATGTATTGTTAATCGGATGTCAAATTTTAGTAACTTGCTTCGCTATATAGGTCTGTGGTAATAGTCTGGTTTGTTACTAGAAAATTGCTGCAATGGATGCAACTATTAAATGAGGCGTTTAGTGCAAAAGTTAAAACATAGTTTTGAGAAAAACGCCGTTTATATTTCATGATTTTGACCGCCCCCTATTTTTATGTTGCAGTTTATATAATACAATTAGATAAAGAAGATAAAGAAAAAATTAGATAAAGAAGTTTATAAATTTTTGAAAAAAAAATTGGTGGGCTGCTTTTGCACAAATAAAGTGTTTTGTGCACTACATTTATTTTCACAGTAAATTTATAAAAAACATAAACCTAACCCTAAAAGTAAAACACTTTCTCCATCATCGCAAGCAAGAAACAAGGCAACAATAAACAAGTAGGTACATAAACAGTTTGTTAGTGTCTCATTATTTATATTTTTTAGTCAACTCTTTGTTAAGAATCTTCGACAGAGAGCACATCGTCGTAATTATTTTTTACCTCACGAACTGAATTTGTCACCCTTAGGTTTTTATAAAAATAATGCAAATATGGTGGGACATACGCTAATAAATCTTTTTTTCTAAACTGCTATACTTTGTTGCTTTAATTTTCCTGCTTGTTGGATACAAAAGTGTTTGTATTTCGTTTGGAAATGTCGATGTATGTATAAAATAAACTCATTCGTTATTCGATTATTTGTAATAATAAATTTATATCTCAACCACTGCCTCTTCCTTCAACTAGTTGACAGACTCGACTTAGACTGTCTTTTTCCGCCATTTCAGTACGTGGACTCTACCTTTCACAAATGCAATTCCTTTTCCAAGTGCTTTTAATTTTAAAGTTGCCAAGGCTGGTTCAGAGAGTTCAGTTTTTATTTTTTGTTCAAATTCGTCCCACCTCCTGTAACTGTCAGACACAGGTGCGAGAAAAGTTAATAATTTTTTCCTGGAAACAGATAGTGACCCAGGATCGTGCGTTTCATTTTTGCATAGGCCGTACATTATCGACAAATTTAAGGTGGGGGTAAGTACAGTTTGTTCAGCGAATGTTCAGCCCTACGTCATAACTCTTGTCCTTGTCTGGCTCGTGAATATACGACCCATATCCGTCGTATAGTCATGAGTAAGACAAGGGCGGGAGTTGTGACGTACGGCCGAACATTCGCTGAACAAACTGTAGCAAAGGTCAGGACTTTTGTTTTTTGAATAATGGGACCGATACCTTGGGAAACTCGAAAAAAAATGACAGATTCAATTTTTTCTTTGCTTGTCTTATTGTTCGGAGCCTTCTTCCCCCTCTTATGCCTAGAAAGGGTGTCACATTGACCTTTTTGATGTAAAGCACATCTAAGTCGACGTTCAGAAAAGCTTAAAATCTTAAAAAAACCTCCTAATTAAAAGATAGGCCGCTATTGCGCAAAACATTCGAACTAAGTCATTGATTCGCAAATGTTGGGCCTTTTTTGTACTAACTGATATGATCAGATTGCAATATGCCAAAGTAACATTATATGCGCCATCTAGAGGCGTCTTAGAGGAATCGATATAGGCCGTTATTGCATATGATAGATTAATAAAAATCCATGCAGCTTGTACTATTAACACAATAAGCATTTTTTTTGAGTTGGGCCACTCTTGCACTAAACACCTCAAAAGTGAACACACATGCAATAGAGTCGCATCAACAAAAAGATGCCCGATATATTGTTGCATCGTCAGAACCGGCACAGACTAACGAGTAATTATTTATTCTGTGGAACCGGGCTTAAACAACTGTTTTATAAAGCGATAAGGAACACTTCTAACAATTCGTTCCAAACCTATGAAACAATTTCATTATACAGTTGAAATATTTTATACATTATCATGGAAACGTTTCTATGATAATTTCTTTATTGATTTATAAGCAATTTTTATAATTTTGTCATATGAACATTGTAACTCAATGGTTGCAGGCAACAAAATAGTGTTCTCGTTCTCCATAACTCTAATGTAATACTACTTATTGAAATTATAAAACCAATTTGCTGGTTGGGATGTTTTTTTTAGTTGAATAAATAATTCATATTAAAAGTATGTTTTGTGTTTATAGCCTACCACTGTCCAGCATCCCAATAGCTCCTGTAGAGAAATAACCCTTGTAACACATAGTCCTAATATTCCAAAATCTCCTCCTAAAGTGTCGAATCTATGGCCATCGCAGGTAATGTATCAAAAAAATATTGTATAAAATGTTTTTTTCCTTCAACCGTTCTGACCGTGACCTCTTCACATCATTTTGAATGTAAAGTTTTTTTAACCAACTACCACGGGAAGTCTAGCTGCTATTAAATCATTGTGACTTTTTCCAGTAATTACAGAAAGTTCTATACATCACCCACTTTTGAAAAGTATATAGGAAATATCTTTCTTACTTTTTAAAAGAAAACCTTTTTCACTGCAATGATCTTGGGTGAGTAGGTACTAAAACATCTTCCCGATCCAATCAAAACCCAGGAAAAAATGCAAAAAAAGTCCTACATTTTATTGTAATAAAATAAATACAAAATAAAAGTATATTGATAGTAAAAATATATATATATTTATAGCCTGCTGTTCATAGTCCTGACATTTTTCAAGAAGGAATAATGAGTCTTGTCATTCCCGCTTCTCCCAATCAAATTTTAGATACATCATCATCACAGGTAATCAACATTATATTATGTACAAACTAATATATTTCCCACACAAAGGGGAACAGTAATTTTTGTTGTTTGGCTATACATTACTGGCAATTTAGGTTTGTGCATCGTAACAAAAATTTCATAAGTACGTCAATCTTTCAGTCCATCGGTACATCAAGAATCTGATGATTTTCCTACACAGATTTCACGTAGATGGTTGACTGTTGATTCAATATGACCTATAAAAGTTTGGCATCTTACTTTTGAAAACATTCTGGTTTAAACAACGATAATACCTCAGATAATACTCACACATAAAATACCTACTTCAACATTCTATCAGCAATGAACTACATATCCCATGAAGAATACTCAAGAAGCACATTGCAAGTCAGATATTATTTTTGTTTGCAACTGCTCGGTTTTCAGGTAGGTTTTTCACTATTTTAGTGTGATCATATCATAAGTTTTGAAGCACTGGTCAACCATGGTCAACATCACTCATTAAGCATGAAGATCAATAATAATAAAAGTTCCACTTCTTTTCGGAAGACAATCGAGGTCCTATTAAATCCAAAACGTTGATTCCGAAGACCGGAGAAACACGGAGTCACTCACGGACCCACGCCTTCGGAGTTCGTAAACACAACAATCGATTTGCGGCTATCGGCTATCCTTTTTAATCACAGATTCTCGATTCTCGTAACTGTCGGCTTGATTATCTCATAGCAGTTTGATACATAATAATTATGTTATTGATAAATTGAACATAATTTTAGATAGATGCAAGACGAAGGACGCTCAAATTTTAGGTTATGAAAAATTCGAAGTCAAACGCGGTCAATTGACAAATGACCAAAAATGACTTCGGTGGCCATCTTGAAATTGGTACGGCTGGTGGCGCCATCTACTTCAATGAGCAGGCCAGAAAGGACGCGAAGAGAGCCGTAAATCGTAGGAGGCCATGGTTTTCTATCACATAAATACGTCTTAATAATTTCTAGAAGGATACCTCGAAATCCAAGCATTTCCAACTTGTTTAACAACATGTTTTTTCCCGCTTTTATGCTGCACTTTTTCCATTTCCCGTTTATTCTGTGTGTCAAATTTCACGATCTTGATAGGCACTCGTCGCGTATAGTGGAGGCCTAGCGCGAACTCGTTCAATGATAAACAGCCCGCGATTACCGAAGTGGGGGCAATTAATCAATTTCCCGACTTGGCCTTGCTGCCCCCGGGTCCGGAGGACCATTATCGCCGCCATTCATAATGCACCGCGCCACCGCGTCGCTTCCGATCGTCGCCAATCCGCTTGTGCATGTGCTGACGTCAGCCGGAGGGCTTCCGCCAATTCGCCTCTACAGTGCCCGCCAAAAAGTCTGCACCATATGGGAAAAATTTTTAGTAAATAACTTACGGAAAATTTGTTTGCGGCATCAGATTTTGCTTGCTCTAGAACCAAAATTGACATAATCAAATGTTGTGACGTAGTCTTTTTTATATGTCAAATTTGACATTAATGAAAAAATGTCCGAAAAATGGGCTTATTTAACCGAATTTCGAAAAAAGTCATAAGAAAAATATGTTTCTTTCGCAATTTTATACCCCTGAGCAAAATTTCAAGAGCCTACTTAGCCTACTATGATTTTCATATTTTGCCCTTTGTTGCTCTTTTCCGTATTTTATTAATCAATAAAAGTCAATCCTATGTAATTTAAAACACTCATTGACTGAATACATACTGCACAATACTTAGTTTACGGTCTAAATATCCTTCTTTTCCTTTTTTTTGCAAAAAAAATAAAATGAGGGCTTGTTGAAGAAGCACGCTTGGTGCAAAACTGATCTCATTTTGACAAATAAACACATAAATTCGATTTACAAACTTCTTTCTATAGTAAATGGTTGTAAAAACACACAAATATTTCTGTCATGCTGATCTGATCAGAAATATCTAGAAAATTTAAAATATTATGTCCAATAATATCCAACAAAGGGCAAAATATGAAATCGTAGTAGGCTCTTGAAATTGCATAGGGGTATAAAATTGCGAAAGAAACATATTTTTCTTATAACTTTTTTCGAAATTCGGTTAAATAAGCCCATTTTTCGGACATTTTTTTCATTAATGTCAAATTTGACATATAAAAGAGACTACGTCACAACATTTGATTATGTCAATTTTGGTTCTAGAGCAAGCAAAACCTGATGCCGCAAACAAATTTTCCGTAAGTTATTTACTAAAAATTTTTCCCATATGGTGCAGACTTTTTGGCGGGCACTGTATATGATGACATGTCAGGTTTACATGTGAAGTGGCTCAATTAAAACGGATGCGATCCATAATACAGGGCGAATCAGTTTTTTGTAGCAGGACTTTAACAGGCGATAGATCTTCAAAAAATAACCGCACTTTTTCGTATAAACTATATCTACAGTGTCCTCCAAAAAGTTCGCACCATAGGGGGGAAATTTTTAATTAACGTTTTGTTTTGAAATTCAATTTTGGGGTTACCTTTTGTTTTAAAAAAGATGAAAAATGACCCACTCAAACGTGGTCATGTGACATTCGTTATTTGTCAAAAATGACATAAAAAAAATATATCGCCAAAAATGGGTTTATTTGTTCAAATATCAAAAAGTTTTACTTGAAAAAGTTGTTTCTTTTTCAATTTTACGTAAGTGTACCAAATTTGAACGCTCTACTAAAATATTTAGTTTTTTGACAATTTTTAATATTTATGAAATTTCTGAAAATTTTAAAAACTCGAAACTTCGTAAAAACTATTTTATATCACTAGCTTTATCATTCTATTAATTTTTTATTACTAATTACCGATAAGAAGAGGCATTTTTCAAAAGAAAATGATATTTACGCTTTAAAATTCCTTTATGTTTGTTGCAAAGTTGATTTAGTAGCATTTGGGGTATAGATTTGGTTACATTACGTTTCCCAGTTCTAAATTGATGTCAAAATAATAATCAATTGTCAAAATATCATCAAACTATTTTACGTATCTAAGCAAAATTCTTAAATTTTATGGAACAAATAATTATTACCTTTAAGTTTAATTTCACATTACATCGATATTGATGAGTAGGCCATGGAGAGAATAGAACCAATTGTTTTTATTTGACAGTTTGATAACTGTAAAATAAAAACAATTGTCAAATAAAAACAATTGCTTCTATTCTCTCCATGGCCTACTCATCAATATCGATTAATGTGAAATTAAACTTAAAAGGTAATAATTATTTATTCCATAAAAGTAAAGAATTTTGCTTAGATACGTAAAATAGTTTGATGATATTTTAATTTATTATTATTTTGGCATCAATTTAGAACTGGGAAACGTAATGTAACTAAATTTATACCTCAAATGCTAGACGGTACATCAACTTTGCAACAAACATAACAGAATTTTAAAGCGTAAATATCATTTTATTTTAAAAAATACCTATTCTTATCGGTAATTAGTAATAAAAAATTAATAGAATGATAAAGCTAGTGATATAAAATAGCTTTTACGAAGTTTCGAGTTTTTAAAATTTTCAGAAATTTCATAAATATTAAAAAATGGAAAAAAAACGAAATATTTTAGTAGAGCATTCAAATTTGGTATACTTACGTAAAATTGAAAAAGAAACAACTTTTTCAAGTAAAACTTTTTGATATTTTAACAACTAAATCCATTTTGGCGATATATTAATTTAAATGTCATTTTTGACAGATAACGAAAGTCGCATGACCACGTTTGAGTGGGTCATTTTTCATCTTTTTTAAAGTTAAAGGTAACCCCATAATTAAGTTTCAAAATAAAGCGTTAATTAAAAATTTCCCCCCTGTGGTGTGAACTTTTTTGAGGACACTGAATATTTTTAAAGCTTCATAGAAAAGTTACGGGTGTTTGTTTTAAAAAATATGTGGAATTTATCGAATATTTACCCAACTAGTTAAGGTAATTTAAGCCCTATATTTGGTACACGTCATAACGGCATCGATTAGGATAAAACCTGTTAATATCCAACATCTTGAACAACCAGTGGCGGAGAAGTGGGTAATTAGTACAATTGTAATAAAATTGATTGCATTTTTTTGTAGATTTTAATGGGGTAGGTACTTGACAATGTTTTTAATGGCTCCAAAAACGTACTCAGTTTACAGTAGATGCACCAACATAATAAATGAAACAACGGCTTTTAACCCTTATTTGGTTATGATAATTAAAGACAAAGATGCACAGTTTTCTTCAGGCTGAAATCTATAGTTTCGTCGTTTTATTGACTAGAACGCCAAACGTGGCAACCTCTGTGCCTGTCAGGAGAAACGGCATTGCAACGTTGCCGGTGCCCGTTTGCAATAATTCGTGGAAGAAAGGAAAATTGTACTTTTCTATTCAAATGTCTCCACCTTGCATATGAATATCTCTGATTTAATAACCTTTGAGCAACTGCACATAAAAATATTGTCACATAAATACTTTTTTATTACGAATGTAATGTATTACGACTGTGTCTGTTTATGATGCACACACTGGAAACTATATCCTCTTCATCTCTGTCACGTGGCACTTCCGTTAAAATATGTGTATAATAAATATTCAGACTTCAATAATGAGGAAATATTCGCATATGTGGCAACGCCACCCACTCACCCAAGCCCACTCGACGTCCCGTCATGCTGTCATTCCGTATACCGCTCAACCAAAACATTACTAGATATCTCTGCGATGTATTATAGTATTATTCTTATTTGTTATTATATTGTTTGTGTAGTTAAAAATAATACGATGTTCACGTCTACCGAAATTCGTGGGATAGAACTATACAAAGGTTTGTATGTTGTAGTAATGAAGAAACAACTGCCAAATGAACATTGGTCTAAACACAATCGTTTTCTTGAAATAGGTTGTCCAAATTTTGTCGATTTTCAATCCGTACCATTTTGAAAGTGAACATCTTTTGGTACATTGTTCAAGATTTTTTTCAATTTAAATGGTACAGTCTTTGTGTAGTACATATTTAAAGGCAGTAGGTGAAAATTTTATTTTTCGAATATTGAAGTCAACGGGTGTTTTGTGGCACGTTTTGGCAATTTCAACGCAAACGGTTGATTTGATCGTTATGTTGCAGAATTAAAAGATGCACTAAAATGATGGACCTGCAGGACCAAAAAGATATAACCTGTGCCATTATTAATGACTCACCCTGTATATAATTTTAATATATTTAACGAATTTGCATTTTAATCTCTAATTTTATTACTAAGTCGTATTTGTTGGCAAAACTTACCGTTTAATTATTGTGACCTTCATTAAACTTTTCAGTTTTTCATAATTAAACTGTGGATTTTGCCAACAAATGCGATTTAGTAACAGTAATAATATCTAGTAATTAAAATGAATAGGAGGAGCTTTTCAAATACTTAACCCGCCATTTGTGCGCGTGTATCACGGACCAACTTTAATACGTATAGATATTCATGTGGTCAGAAGTTTCTTACGCCCATTGGAATCTATCCCAAATAATTTTTCATCCTCAAAATTAATGTGACTTTGGAAAAATTATTTTTTCTGTTAAAATGTGACACTATTGTCCTAACTCTCCCAATCCAGGAATTCTAACCTAGTATATCTATACCCGATAGCAAAAACTATCAGATTTTTAAGCTTATAGATTACTTTTGAACCACCCTGTATATTTTTTAAGGATCTTTGTTATTTTCAAGAGTAAAAGTTACTTTTAGCTTTTCAAGAAAATTTGCTAAATTTCGATACTACATTCCTAAAAAAAATTCCCTCTATAGGCATCTGTGCAGGGTGTCCCATTTTGAGTGTTTTTCTCAAAAATCTCGTTTATTATTAAAGCTGGAGGGTTGCGGTTTTCACGCCACTGTACTACTTTTTTGAGAGGAATTTGGTGGACCAATCAAATTTTAGAAAAGTTTTATAGTTTCCGCGCATTGGCCCAGGACTGAAATTTTCGATTTTTTGGAAACCTCACTCCTGGCTACAACTTATATATATGGACAAATTTAATCAACTATTTTTATAGATTTTTTGGCGTAGATTGGAATGGAATAATTAGTTTTTTGGTAGCGTTAATAGTTTTTGAGATATGAACCAAAGTTATATTTTTTTAAAATGGAAACCATAGTTCATATCTCAAAAACTATTAACGCCACCAAAAAACTAATTATTCCATTCGATTCTACGCCAAAAAATCTATAAAAATAGTTGATTAAATTTTTCGATATAGAGCGTGATCAGTTAAGGGCGGCCCTGGGCCGTTTCTCGGGAATTATGCAAGCTAGAAAGATGCGGTAAAAAAATTGTTTATAAAAGTGACCCAAATAATTTCAATGAAAATGTTTTTAAGTTCCTTCGTTTGCCGCCAGGGGGCGAATTCGCCAAGTTGTTGTATAAAACTGTCTTTTGCTCCACAAATCGCCTACCTTATCTGGACCTCAAATAGTAAACGAACAAACGGCAAACGAAATAACTTGAAAACATTTTCATTGAAATTATTTGGGTCACTTTTATTAATTTTTTTTACCGCATCTTTCTAGCTTGCATAGTTCCCGAGAAATGGCCGAGGGCCGCCCTTAACTGATCACGCTGTATATCGACAAATTTAATCAACTATCAACTAAGTTGTAGCCAGGAGAGAGGTTGTAGCCAGGAGAGAGGTTTCCAAAAAAAATCGAAAATTTCAGTCCTGCGCCAATGCGCGGAAACTATAAACCTGCTTATCCAAAATATGATTGGTCCACCAAATTCCTCTCAACAAAGTAGTACAGTGACGTGAAAACCGCAACCCTCTAGCTTTAATAATAACCGAGATTTTTGAGAAAAACACCCAAAAACACCCAAAATTGGACACCCTGTACAGTTTCGTATGCAATTAAACTTTGCCGGGGCCTGATTTCGGACATACCTTGTAAATCTCGCCGAGTTGCGAGCACCCTGTATAATCAGGCACAATAGCCTGATTTTTTTTTTTTCTAAAAGAATCTCATCTCTTCCTTTTCTGTCTAAAGAACCTTAAGAGGCTACGATACTTATGAAATCCGCCCAAAGTGCCCGACTCAATTCAGGACAAACGTCGCTCGATTAGATATGCCTATCCTTTTCCTTCCTCTGGTCCCCACGACTCCCCACTCCAGCCTGCCCCTTCATAGTGCTACGATTGAGGGGCAGGCCGGCCGTGGGTACTACACTGAGAAAAATCTGTCACTTTGTAAAAAACCCTGTTTAATTCAATATGAGATATTATTCCTCAAACTCAAGCAGAAGCTTTTTTGTAACTAACAATAATCAATTCAATTACAATTGATATTGAATTCTAATGAATAATTTAAATGTAATATTTTATTTCAATAAATAGCGTGTTCTGGAATTGAGTCTATAATACTTCTTTTCTAAGCACATTATTTTGTCAGAACAACATAACGTTTCATGGTGTTGAATTAAATAGGGATACATTTAACTGTTCATTATACTGAAATTACTATTGTCACTGAATTTTTGCTGGATTTGTAATACTTAATTGTGGGTACTAATATCAATTATAGCCATTCACTTGCAGTGTTCATTATGACTACGAACGATATAGAGTGTAGGGTTGATTCAAAACCTTTAATTTGCGATCACTGTGTGCACTCCTAAGTTAACCCCCAGTTAACCCTGAAAAAAATCAGCTTGTTTTAAATAATTTTTTTTTACCCTTATAAAGCACTTTAGATAGTGGTGATCTTTTACCTATATCTCGTGAAGTATTGAAGTTAAAAAAAAAACTTCATGAGGGAAAGTTGTAGAGAACGTAATAATGTATACATAAGAAAAAAAAAATTGTACACATGAGAAGAAAAAAAATTGCAAAAAAATGTTTGCAAAACCACTCCTATTGCGGGGTTCGTAACACGACTTCGACGGTGATTTTTTGGGGTTATACTCAGGACGCTACCCACAACCAACCCTGAAAATATCTACCTGTTAAGAATCATTTTTTTTTCTACCTCCATAAAAAAATGACAATTTGCTTGGACTATGATTACTTACATTGATGAATATAAAAGTTGCAATTAAGTTATTTTGTTCATCCAATGAATTATAATGTTTTTTCAGTTGCTTCTGGGGTACTCTTATATAGTTTGGAGTAGTCTGAGGGTGAGAATTATTATTATTCAAATAAAATAAATTTAATTGTTTAAATAAAACATAAGATATTTTAAAACCGAGGTTATGCTTTCATTGTAGTATGCCAATTTTAGTATCGAAGTGACAATACGTCTTCTTAACGGAAATTCAAACTATTTTAAACTTATTGGTTCATCTGCAATTACGTCAAAAGTATAGATTATATTGTTGGGACCACATGGATTTGCTTGTATATTTAAAGTAGGTAATGGAAAAGTGACTATATACACGAACTCACTAAAATCACGACAGTCTTTTTTTCCTGTGTAGACGTGTAGATAATATGAAATAATAACTCGTGCCGGCCGCCGCCGACGGCCGCCGGGGTCACACGAGTCTCGCCGATGCCGACGAAGAAGCGCGAATATATATTTAAAAAACGGCGATGGCCTGTTTGCTTTATTGCAAAAATGATATTTTTCAGGGCGTTCACTTTTCGTTGGAAACAGACTGCATAGCTTTTTGGCGTCGAAGCAATTTTACTATTATTTTTCATATCAGCAAAGGTGCATGCTATGAAGGGTTCGTGTATAAAAAAAACTTCTGTAATTGCTCAATTATAAAATCTAAATTAACGATTCGATTACCGAATTCTTCTTGAACCACATTAGGGTCAGTTGAACATCTATTAATGTTTGATTGGATAATTGTTCTGCATAATAGTGTTGCTACGACTAAAAAAGTGCGTCTAAAGTCTACTTCTTCAAAATGTTTTATATAACTAGTAGGTATTCCATATTTACATTTGTGTAATAATAAATAAATCTAACTAAAAACTTTCTACACTGTAAGAGTTCACTTTAGAGGGATTAGAGTGAATAGGCCATATTATATCACAACGGTTTCGTTAATCTATAAAATTACATCCTCAAGGACTAATTTATAGAGTTACGAAACTGGTCTCCCTTTTTAAATAAAGTAATAGTTGTGAGATAATAGGAGCTATTAATTTCTAATCCCTTGTAAATGTTCCATTCAAAGCCCTGTTTTTCCCAGAAAGTTTGTTTCCCAAACCCTATGCACCTGCAGTACTACTTATACCTAAATCCGAATAAGTGTGCAAAATGCAAAATATGTAGGTACCCCTCTCTCAAATTCTGGAAACCATATTAGGTACCTACGGGAATAAAAGCACTCAAGCCCACAAATTACTCCTATTGGTTTCACTACATGTGACTGTTGTGACATCATTATCAAACATTATAGGTATTCTTGCCCTGACTGCGGTTCAGTTTCAGAACCTTATTCTGACAAATCTGAATTATCGAACATCCTAGAAAATGTATTAAAATGTCATAAATTCGACAGACTGGAACAATAAAATGTACTATTTTTATTTTGCCCGATTTTCAACTCCAATGACTTTCGAACAATCTTCTAACGAAGAAGTTTCTAAAACTGACTGGATGTCAGAATTATTATCGTTCCCTCTGGAAAGTATATAAATTAGCTTTTATCATGCAGCGATTTACATAGGAATTCGTTTTCAAAAAATGCTTCACATGACCCATTTATTTGGCAAAATTATTACTTGTACCTATCACATTTTTAAAGTAAAAATCAAGCGCACAATTTGGTCTAGAATTTAAATTTACTCTTTTTGCACGACCAGGCCATTTTATGCCCTAGGGATTAAACCATTTTACACAAAAGCAAAAAGTAGGTACTTTGTGAATAATAATTATTTATTTTCTAAAATTTATTTGTGGCGCAATGGATTAATAATTATTTATTTATAATTCCTGGAGGAATAATAATAATGAGTATTATTATATGCCAGTCGACATACATAATGTCGCGGTAGAAAATATTTTCTTCGGGTACTCGGAAATATAAATATTTGCTAACATACTAACATTCAAAACAAGCGAAACACAAATAAGGGAGACTGAGACTAATAAAATGAAAAATGAACCATCTGATATCGATTGAAAGTTCTCCTGACGTGGTTTCCGAGCCCGGTGAGGTACGCCGACGTAGGGGGAAGTAGGGGAACCACGAGTTCCAGCGAACGCCCGCCCGCCCGCCTATCTCCGTACGTCTAATTCCTGCTCGAATGGCCAATTCACGGATCATTTTATTGCCGGGCAATGGGTTCGTAGTTTTCAAATCATAGCCAAACGAACAAACGTATCGACTTGAAAGTAGTCTTAAAATAATGTTATAGAATGCCTCAATCGTCGTTGTGTCCTTCGAATTATTTTTGAGCGGTGGAAATACTCGAAATTCTTAACCGAATATAGTCGAATTTCGGGTATGTTTGGCATTTTTTTTCACAGTGTCGCATTAGTCCTGCACAGTTCGTGATACACAACGACGATTCTTCGTAGTTTTATCTAAGCCACAAAAAAAAATCAAGTGAAAATATTAAGAAATGCAAGTAGGAGATGTAAACTACGAAACCCTTGAAAATGGGGGGTATCGTAGCGCCTAAAAGCGCGCACACACAGGGATCATTCTGCGTACGACTCCTTTGTTCCGGCTTCTTCCGCAATTTCCTACTCCTCTCTCCGCTCTGTGCGCCCCTTTTCCGAGCGCCCTCGGTGGTCAAGCATTGAGAGTCGGGCGCCCGTCCTCTTCCCCCGACATAAAAAAAAGTTATTCGCCCCCGGGCCCCAACCGCCCCCTTGGAACTTTAGAACTTGGGGCGTCCGCTTAATTCCACGGCCTCCGCGGGATTAATACCGAAAGTTTAAATTATAGTAAGAACCAGTGGCGTATTCAGGGGGGGGGGGGCAAAGGGGGCAATTGCCCCCCCCCCAGAGCTGTCGAGATAAACGAGATTTGTTATTTGTTTCACCTTGTCTTCTCGAAATTAAAACCTGTGCAGTAGATTTGAGAACGCGCCGCCGTATATTATGCACACACTCCGTCGGTCGCAGCGTGTAACCGTAAATTAGGCAAAACCCCTACTAAACATATTTTGCACAATTACAGTGTGCCAGAAAGAACATTTTCAAAACTGAACATTTTAAAAATTTATATTAGAAACAATATTGGCGAAAACCGACTGAATGGGTTAACACTCCTTTATGTGTACCCTGAAATACCCATATCTCCAGAGGAGATATTTGACGAGCTCAAGACCAAAAAAAGAATACTTGATTTTGTGATATAGATTTTACTGGTTCGAAGAAGAATTATTTTTGTTATACAGGGTGTCCGGTAATAACTTAAAAATTAAAAAGAAAAATGGAAAATATGACGAAAAGTTCATATTATTATGAACATAGGTCCGCAGATGTTTGGTTTTCCAGATTCAGGGTGTTGAAATTGAAATTTTATTTTCGATTTTTTTAAGTAACTTTTTGAGACGACAAAATTTTCTTGAAAAAAAAACAACAACAAGTTAATTAAACTGTCAAAAAATAAATGTGCTTGTTTATTTAAATTTTGTTTTGAATTTAATTGCATACGAGTGTCGATATGCACCTGCATCGATGCAGAAATTTGAAAATTTCTCGAAAACGGTCACCTTTGTCGTTATTCACCAAGTAAACCTTTTTTGCTTAGAAAACGTGTGGGAAGAGGATACATTGTTATTTATAACTGATTGCCCCCCCCCCCCCCCAGACGCTAATCCTGGATACGCCACTGGGAAGAACGATGGTGAGAAGAGAGTGCCACGCTAAATTTGCAGCTGGGGGCTTCCTGGGAAAATGTACGAGAATGGCCCTTCATGCAACATGTCGAAATAAGCATACCAAACTTCAAACTCCCTGTATCAGCGTTGTAACCAATACATTTTGATATTTTTATTTACCCTTATCATTCAAAAATTGCTCTTGATTTTTTCGGGAAAAGCATCAAACCGTTGACTGACGTATTAATACGTCAGTCAACGATCAAACTGATAGAGAATTAAAATTTTATGTCCAAACTTCCAAATTTTGAAAATGCATGATTCGAAAAATCTTTCAAATGTATTGTCGGGAAGGACCTAACATTTTTTTCATAATTTAACGATAGTCAACCACGCTCCCTTCTGGCCCAAGTAACATTTAAAGTTGCATAAAACACGTGAAGACGTTGTTGCGACCAATAATACAACTTCTCTATAGACGTATTGTCCTTTTTACAACTCCTTTATGACTGAATATGGACGGTTGGAAACGGGTTTCCATGACTTTTCATACAACTTTTATCTGACTTGATTGGATATGACTTTTATAAGTCCATTAGGTCGTGTAAATTCAAAGATACCTTAGCAGTAGAGATACTAAGAGAACACCAGACCAGACTTGTCGAAACCTGTCTGGTCTGGTACTCTCCTAGGTTTTGCCCGTCTCCCCACTCTCTCCCCACTCCTATTGAAACAGCTATATAGGAGAGGTTCAACTAAGATCTCATCAGACACGCAGATCATTTACAACATGTCCTTCTTAAATAGTTTAAACAATTTGCTGGTGAAAAATCTGGTGAATGTTCGAGATTTGGAAGTAAATAAAAAATTTGAGATCCAGTGTTTTAAGAGAATAAATACCAAGTTTGGGGAAAAGGTAGTGGTGGAATTTGCCGACTTCAAGACCATCCTGCCTCAGCGTTTTACGGAGCAATTAACTCAAGAGCGAATTGACGAATTGAATGGTGACAAAAGGTATTTTTTAACAAGCTTGGGGCCCGTCGGCAAGACTACAAATATTATATTTTCTGAAGCATGAGCGAGAGACTGCGGCGATATATGGAGGCACTCGAAGAGCTGAGACGCTTGATTATTATGTATGAACTAACTAAAAAGTTTAGAAATGTAAAGTTGTGAAAATAAAAAATATTATTTGTTTGTGTGTTTTTTACTACAAATCCCAATATTGTCTGGGCACAGATATTCTGATTTTAAACAAATCATAAAAAAAATGCCTAGCGAATTTCCCAAGGACAGTGAGAAAATATTCTACATAATATCCAATTAGACAATTGCTCTAAGAATATGCAAAAAAAAGTAAAACATTTTTTGAAAAAGTAATTTTTATTTTTTTATTTAAAAAAATATTGCCAATTGCCAATTGCTTTAATTGCCACTTAGCCACTTGCCTTGGCCCCCCCTCCCCCCATTAGTTTTGTTTTCAGTGCTCTGAAATACCCGGGGATTGAACCCGAGACACCTAGCTGGTAGCAAAAGACGCTTGTCTCTTAACCACGGCTGTATTTCCAAAGGGGTTTCTTGAAAATTTCTACCCTTTCTTATTCAGGTAGCGCGTTGAAGTCGCCTGCTTGGGGTATGCAACGTGGGTGGGCCAGTAGGAGAAAGTATCAAACGCCGCGCTGCGGTGGTACAGTCAGCGGTACCGCTTCTCGGGGGATGCTGCCGCGGGCGTGCCGAGGGTACAGTCTAGTCGGACGCTAGAATACCGCTCAGTCGGGGCTCCTCCGGTACAGTCCAGACAGGCAGGTAGAATAACCGCGCTTCGAACTGGACTCGACCTTACGGTCTTGGGTTGACTATGGCTTATTTTTTGGGCCCTTTATGGTTGTGTTATACAAAATTATTCGATATTTACAAATTTATTATAAAAATAGTTTTTTCTTTATGGTATTTTCAGAGAGTTCTATGGTATACAGAGTGTTTAACTCGGCGCTCTCATTCCAGAAGGTGGCGGACACGCGCCACGCGCTCCATCGAAGGTCGAGGCGCGGTTCCAGTCGACGTGCGGTACAGACGACGCTTCGGGCTGGAAGCTGTGGTCTTGGGTTGATTATAACTTATTTTTTGAACACTTTATGGTTGAGTTATATAAAATTATTCACTATTTATTATAAAAATCGTTTTTCGTTATATTTTCAGAGAGTTCTATGGTATACAGAGTGTTTAACTCAGCGCTCTCCAGACTAATTATATTGGTTTCTATGCTTAAGAAACATTCTTGAAAATTAACTGGGGGCGACTATAGTTTATTTTGAAAACTTTACGGCTGTGTTATACAAATTATTCTCTATTTATTATAAAAATAGTTTTTTCTTTATATTTTCAGAGTTCTATGGTATACAGAGTGTTTGACTGAGCGCTCTCCAGACTAATTATATTGGTTTCTTTGTTTAAGAAACTGGAAAATTAAAGGCTCAGAATGATTTTGTTAGATATTTAATGTGTGGAATGAAACAAGAGAAATATATTTATGTTTTATATTAAAAAATATATATATACAATAAACACTAATTTCTAAATATATACACACTTACATCTAATTGGATAAAATAATGAAACTTATCTATACATATACGTATAACTAAATATATTTAGGGGAGATTTTTTTTCATGCGTTCAAGTTTTTCAACTTCATTCATACATGAGGCACGCCCTTCTTTCGCACGATTATAAATGGCTTTTATTTTCAACATCCTCTTTTCACATTCATCCCACTCCCTTTGCATTCGATTCATCACACATTCAAACCTTCTCTTTTTTTCGTTTGCGTTTGAAATGCCCCCATCTGCCAACTCTCTCATATTCATAAATACTTCACTCACACTTTGATGCTGCTCGTTCACAAATCTCCCCTTTTCATTTAGCATTGTCAAATTCTTTCCCCCACGCGTTGTCTGTGACTCCTGGGAGGGTCGCTTCGCTACCAAATCGTCTGCCTCGTCGCTTAACCTCTTGCATGACGACCGCGATGAAGCCCTGGAGCCCCCACACCGGCTTTGATTATCTATCTGTGAGGAAGAAACCTTATTTGAAAATAGCGAATTTTATAAATGTTAGCTTACCTTTGACGATGCTGCCGGTGATGGAAGACGTCCAACTTCAAAATCGGAACCATAATCATCAAGAGCCATGTCGCAGAGTTGCTGGTTGGTGAGCCCTGCGATGAATGGCTCCTCCAGCAGACTCAACACGCTTGAGTTGAGATTGGGCAGCTATGAAAGGAAAACATTATATGGGAAAATACTGATTAATGCAAACTTACAGGTTCGGGGCAAATTGACGCCACAGCGTTGACTGTCTCGTCGGCACTCCGAGTTGGCTACAAGTAAATGGGTTCAGTGAGAATCGAATGAGAAATTAAATTAAAAAACTTACAGCTACCAAACGGCAATCACTTAGAATTTTAATTTTTGATGATTCCATACTGTTCAAAGCGACGAAGCACAGGTGAACTGAGTAAAAGCGGTTCGGAACACGGGTGAACTGAGTAAAAGCGGCTCGGAACACGACTGTGAAACACGGGTGAACTGAAGAGGAAACGCGCCACGCATCGTGTGTATATCGGAACAGTGTTGCCAGTTTGGTAGATTTTTCCTGAACGTTAGGGAGACCCGCCCACCGGAGGCAACGTTGTCAGATTACCGAAAGTCCCCACCAACCCCGCCCCATCAGTGCCCTCCTACATGGTACCGCCCACATCCCTTCTTTCCGCATAGTAAGAAGTACTGGAATATAAGAGTCATATCTTTGCTTTCAGTGATAGTTTCTACAAATCTTTAGTTTTCTGCAAATCGTAATGTCTAACATCAGGTATATCATCGACGCTGATGGCTTTCAAGTTAGTGGAAAGTTCGTTATAAAAGAAATGTCGATATACGATATGAAATCGAGGGAAGTGACATCCAGGTATTATCGTGTGGGAAACTACCGCAGCCTATCTTCTAAGGATGCATGCACTGCTCGTTGGTTAACGATGAACTTGCACGGCTTGAAGTTTGAAGATTGTGCAACGGATGAAGCCCAGGAAAGTGCGTTAGAAGAGATTCGGCGTCTGGGGGAGTCCGCTGGCGATGAACTTATAGCTTACAAGGGAGGACAAGTTGAAAGGAATCTGCTGCAGGCCGCGGGGTATGCCCATTTATCTTACAATATCGAGGATCTAGGCTGCCCCAAGTTCGACGTCCTTGTTCGGAAGCAGCAGAGGTTCTACGAGCGAGTGCGTGCAAACCAATGTGAGCGACACATCACGAGGCCTGGAAAAGCATTTCACTGCCCGAGGGTAGAACTAATGTTTTTTTCTGAATTTATAAGACGATGTAAATAATTTAGTTTTTGTGAAAATGTAAATAAAAATGTAAAGTTATTATGCTGTTTCATTTCCAGCAGAAAAGAATGATTATGAAAAAAAGTCAATTTAAAAACTTTCCCGCTGCAGGAAAGACGTGCTTCGTGAAATTAATGTTTGTAGAAAATGGTAAAATGTTAAAATAAAAAAGGGAGCAAAAAAAAACCTTTTCTCAGATCCTGTTTTCATACTAAAATTTTGGAGAGGGGACCATCCTTCGACGCTCTTACCCTATATAGGTAGGAACTCTGCCTATTTCTAGCACACTGCTCTACTCATTGCTTCGAAGATGATCGATGGTAATGAAATAGCTACAGAGAGCGACAAAACTGTAAAGGCATATGAGAAGGTGTTTAACATACTTAATGAAAGTGACAGACCTACACTTCCACAAGTATTACAACGTTGGCAGCAAAAGTTGCAATTGTCGGTGAGACAGCATTCCTCAGCACTCCGATGTCATTTTCACCAAGGCACTTTGTCAAAGTTGCATGCCAATCTGCAACATCTCAAAAGACTTCAATTATACTTCAAAACATTATGCAAAACTGGATCTGGTAAGCAACACCTCAATAGAAGTCATCGAGTCAAATGGGTGGACGTTCAAGCAGCGTTCCAGAGTCGTCTTCGCACAGGTGTTATAGTAAATATGAGGCACATCGATTTATTCCAGTTTTTTGACGATGCATTTATTCTTTTTAAGAGTCGCATAACTAGAACTTTAAATGCTTTTCACATTGTTAAGGTAAATGCGGTTTTTAATGGTGAATTTGTTAAAATGTCTCAAGATACAGTCATAAGTGACAACAAATGCTTCAACACAAAAAATGCTATAACTGACCAGGGGAGTGATTTAAAGTTGTGGTTTACAGATAATATAAAGGATAGGATTATAAAGAAGCTTGAAGATTTTCATGACAATGGATCGGGGTGGGCGTTACGCAAAATTTTGAGTTTAGTCATCAGTATAAATAAAGTTGAGATAGGAAACGGTGCTTCATATCTGCCACTCCCCGTTGAAATTTCCAAAAAACAAGCATGTGTCAATGTAAAAAATAGTGATGAAGCATGCTTCTTTTGGAGTGTTATTGCCGCTCTTTACCCCTCTCAAAAGCATATTGATCGGGTTAATTCATATCCTCACTACAGGCTGAAATTTAAATTAGATGATATAGACCTACGAATGCAATTATCTCAAATATCGAAATTCGAAAAATTAAATGAAATTTCTATAAATGTGTATATTTTGGAGTTGGTAAATGAGACTCCACGTCAATTTATCACCTCTCCAGCTCGACTAACTAAAAATAAAATGGATAGACATGTGAATTTACTTCTAATTCAAAGTCATTATTTTTTGAAAACTAGCGACTTTGAAGCACCGTCTGTCGACGATGCGCACGTTGATATAAAATACCATTATTGTTGGATTAAAGATTTATCTAGACTGATTTCGAAACAGTCTAGTAAACATAACGGTAGAAAATTTATATGCGAGAGATGTTTAAATTACTTTTCATCGCAAGATAAGTTAGAAGAGCATACAGTTTATTGCGAGCAAATAAATAATTGTAAAATCGAGTTTCCCAAAGAGAAGTTTATCGAATTTAAAAATTTTGTTAATAAAGAACGCACCCCATTCACCCTGTATGCTGACTTTGAAGCAATGCTAAAACCCTGCGGAGATTCTGATGCTAGCCTAAAAACTGTTAAATATCAAAGACACGAAGCATTCAGTGCCGGTTATTATTTCAAGTGCTCTTTTGACAACTCGCTCTCTTTCTACAAAGCTTATCGCGGGGGAGACTGTATGATATGGTTTGCCAATCAAATAGAGGAAATTGCTAAGTTTATATCATCCAAATTGAATCTTGTTGAACCTATGGATGAAGCCATAAGTCTTAAAGATGCCACCCCTAATTGTCACATTTGCGAGAAAAAATTCAATGTTAACGACATAATTGTACGTGACCACTGTCACCTGTCATCGATGTTTCGAGGTTATGCACATCAAGCGTGCAACTTAAATTATAAAAACTCGTTTGTAGTTCCCATCATTTTCCACAATCTTAGTGGGTATGACAGCCACTTTATAATACGAGAACTTGCCAAACGGAATCATGTCAACCTACTTCCTGTTAATAATGAAAAATATATAAGCTTTACAGTATTCGATAATGAAACAAATATTAAATTTCGGTTCATCGATTCTTTCAAGTTCTTGGCCTTTCCTCTCGACAAACTCGCATCATCTCTAAATAGTTTCGAAAACACTAGAAATGAATTTCGATTGTCTTCCGAAAATTTTGACTTGTTAACTAGGAAAGGGGTTTTTTGTTATGATTATATCGATTCTCTGGAAAAATTGGAAGAAACCGCATTACCATCGATTCAACATTTTTATAACAAATTAAATGACACTAATATTAACGAGAAGGATTACGGACATGCGCAATTAATTTGGGAGAGGTTTGGTGTAAAAACCTTGGGTGAGTATTTAGATCTGTACTTAAAGACTGACGTGCTCTTGCTCACAGATATATTTGAACACTTTAGAACGACTTGTCTTCAAAATTACGGTTTAGATCCTGCCTGGTACTATACTTTGCCTGGATTCAGTTGGGATTGCATGCTTCGATATACGAAATGTAAATTAGAAACCTTCCAAGATAGTGACATCTTAATGTTTTTCGAGAGGGCAATTCGAGGTGGGGTAAGCCAGGTAAGCCACCGCTTTTCTCAGGCCAACAACAAATATATGGCAAACTATGATGCTAGTATGCCATCAAAATATATTCTTTATGCGGACGTTAACAACCTTTATGGCTGGGCAATGTGTGAACCCCTTCCTTACGGAGGATTTGAGTGGGCCTCCAACGATACTGACGTCACCAAGGTTGCTGACAATGCCGATGAAGGATATATTTTAGAAGTGGATTTGTCGTATCCCGATCATCTTCATGACCATCATAAAGATCTTCCTTTCGCACCTGAACATCGTAAACCTCCAGGTTCCAAAATAAAAAAGCTCATGACCACTCTCGATGATAAGAAGAATTATGTGATTCATTATAGAGCGCTTAAGCAAGCTTTACAACATGGTTTAATTCTGAAAAAAATTCACAAAGTTTTGAAATTTAAGCAGTCTACCTGGTTAGCTCCCTATATACAACTCAATACCCACTTAAGAACTGTGACAACATTAGATTTTGAAAAAAATATAATGAAACTAATGAATAATGCAATCTACGGCAAAACAATGCAAAATGTTAGAAAACATAGGATTGTGAGATTATTAAGGACGTGGGAGGGTAGATACGGCGCCAAAAATTTAATTTCTAGCCCTCGTTTTAGACATAGGATAATTTTTGAAGAGAATTTAATAAGTGTCGAATTAAATAAGACAAATATTATGTTTGATAAACCTCTGTACGTTGGGATGTCTATTCTGGACATATCAAAAACCTGTGTTTACGAATTTCACTATGACTTTATGTTGAAAACATTTTCACCAACTAACTGCTTATTATTATATACTGATACTGATAGTTTAGTTTACGAAATCCGCTGTGAGGACATGTTCGAGGATGTAATTAAGAATCATATTCATCGGTTTGACACTAGTGACTATCCTGCAGATAATCAATATGGAATTCCGCTTGTAAATAAGAAGGTGCCAGGACTGATGAAGGACGAATTAAATGGTCGTATTTTAACACATTTTGTTGGACTTAGATCTAAAATGTATACTTATAAGGTTCAAGGAAAAAATTTGTGTGTTAAAAAATCCAAAGGTGTTAGAGGTAGTGTTGTAGCGAAGCAGATAACGTATCAAGATTATTTCGATTGTTTATTCGATAAGACAGAGAAAATTGTAAATCAACGATCTATACGATCGTTTTCTCATAACGTCTTTAGCATAAGTCAATCTAAGATTGGTTTAAATCCATTTGACGATAAGCGATATTTAGTTGATAGTGTTTCAACCCTTCCTTGGGGTCATAAAGATGTACGTGTGGATGAATAAAAAATATATTTTACAAATAGTGTTTCATTCTCTTGTAGCCCCCCCACCCCTGACGTCCCACCGCCCAGTTTGTATATATAACCGAGACATCGAGCTCATTCTGCAGTCTGAAAACTTGTAACAAGAGTTCGCAGCAACATGTACAACCAGACCATTCAGATCGAATCAGACATGGTGCCCTGCCCCTACATTGCCAGCCACATGGTACGGAGAAGTCGACTGCAGAATCATCTGGTGAAGTGTCGGCGACAGTTGGGACATGTGCCTGAAATCAATTGGGAAGAGTATTACCGACATATCAACAATCAGCCGTCGATGATCATAAGAAATCCCAGGATTGGCCCGGAATAAAAATGTTGTAAAATAAAAATATTGTAAAATAAAAGTCATATTTTTTAATCAGTGCTTTATTCCAACCTTCTTCTATACAAGTCTGCTAACAAAAATTGATTATAATAAGAGTACAGTTCAAAAATGCAATATGTTTCCATGCTACATACCGCATTGCACATTAAAAATACAATTTCCATTACATTTATGGCATAGTTACTACGTACTAATAATTCATTGACCTTATCTAAAAAATTAAGGTAAAAATCATACAATTCAAAATTAATCAAAAAGCTCATCCTTAAAGTCACATATGGTGCGATATTTAGTGGCTCGAAAACCTCTGCTATGGAAAACCATTGGCTAACACCATATTTTGCAAGCAACACTCGTTGATTTCCATCTGCAGTCAACATGGTTCTTAACAATATATCGTCAAATCTGATGAACATCGGGGTACCCAGGTTGTTGGTAAAGTTGTTTAAATTATTCACTAATTCTTTCCACTCCAAATAGTCCAGCGAAATCACATTTCGTCGCACTGTTGATCGGATATTAACTTGGGGTTTGAAATATCTCATAATGCTCAAACCATTATTAATAATATATGTAGGTAATGTGAAGCATGATGATAGAAGCAGAGAATCTTCGCTTACATTGTTTACTTCTTCATGGTCGCTACCATCGGTTTCATAGCCGCTGTCAACCATCTTAACACTTGAAGCTCTACACGACGTTTGACTCAGAGATCCACGAGTCATGGTCTTTATCAAAGCCCAACCATCGTACTAGCACCTTCCCCCTCTTTCTACGAAGAATCTTTTCAACCAGGTAGACATCGGGATGTTCAGTTTTTTGCAATTCTTCGCGGTAAAACCCGCCCTTTATAGGACTTCCATTTAAATCCTCTAGAAGATATGTAGGCGGGTTGGTAATTTGTACTTTGCTTATTTTAAACAATTCTGTACTCCAACTAGGCATATATCCTTTGGCAAATACGTGTTTCACTTTACTTATTCTCACAATATCTCCAACCTTCAATTTACTACCTCTGAAAATCTTCACGTGACTATACACTTTTTTAAGCAGATATTGTTCGTTACTTTTATTAACTTGGTTGGGTTTCATCTGAATCACTCTATGCTTTCTGTTATTATACTCGGCAACTAGCGTAGGCAAATAATCATCCCATTTAAATTTACCATTTAGACTAAAATACTTAAATAATCGCTCTTTTAGAGTTCGTATTACTCTCTCGGCCATGGCGGCTTTCGTGATGCTAAAAGTGCTGTAATGACTAATTTTGAATTTTCGCATCAAATTTTGAAATCTAGAGTTATAAAACTCTTTGCCCTGTTCAGTTTGAAGGTTGCGAGGCTTTCGAGTTCCCGATAGGATATCAGCAAAGGCGTTGGTAACATCTTCGGCAGACTTGGATTTGAGCGGTCTGCACCAAACAAATTTAGAGAAGCAATCGATTACAACCAGTATGAATTTGAAGCCATTATTGTGACTAGCATACTGATCTAACTGCGCAAGATCAGCTTGCCACAAATCGTCTAAACCTTTAATGATAGTTCGACGACGTGGATAATTTTTTCGCGCTGGTTTATGTAATTCCTTAACTACTTGAATTTTTTCTTTACTATGCATGACTATGCTCCACCCTCAAGGATCTCTGCAAGTCTGAGAGATAGTAAGGATTGCATGCTCTTACCAGTTATTTTTAAATAATAATCTTCCATAGTTTTAACCAACGCTCTCAATTCATCGATCTTATCTTGGAAATTGTCTATCATTGTGTTGCGAATATGAAGATCGCATTCATCAGAATGCTGTTTAAGATTTGTGTAAAAATATTGTAATGTATGAATGACCCCCTCATCGACATATTGTTTTGTGCTGGCATCGCTTTCATCGATCGGGTGATTAACGTTGCTCAGTCTGCGGTTGCTACAATCATAGTTTCCTTCTAGAGTCAAATTTAATGTGTAAACAGGTGGGCAAGACCTGCTCCTTGATTTCGAGGCACGTCCGAACTTGTTTAAGGACATCTTTTAACTAACTTGAATGATCTATAGGGACAAATCTGTCTAATAATTTGGGATTTGGCCCGGACTGTTCACCAACCATTTTTAAATAACATTCTTCAACAATTTTAACAAATTTTCTTATTTCATCGATCTCTTTCTCCAATGCGTCTTTCACGCTACTCTCAATATTAACATCATGTTGTTCGAGCGTGACGTTAAAAGTTTTGAATGCCTCATTCATTTGTTTGTCAACATATTGCTTTGTCACAACATCATTGCTGCTAATCGGATAATTAACGTTGCACAGTCTGCGGGTTTTCAAATCATAATCCCCGTCATTCAACGAGTAAGGAATAGTCCTTGAAACACGTCCGAACTTGTTTAAAGGCATCTTATAAATAACGTTAGAGAATAATTTTTGCTTCTTTCAATTCATTGATTATTGCTGTTATTTCGTTTTCGTGGGAAGTATTTCCGGCATCTTTTGATGCTATTAATAACCTTAACCTGTCCACAAGTTCATTAGGATCATCCCAGTAAACATATTCCACAGGTTTTGTGTTATACTTAAGATGCATGCCAGAACCCTTTACAGGTGTGGAGGTAGCCACCGGGCCCTTCATAAGAGGTTTAATAATATTAGAATACTTATTTTTGTAGCTATGTTTTAATCGTCCGTTTGAAGTAAGATGAGCACCAGTGAGATTTAAAATATCTCTGTAACTTTTCAAATCATCATCAGTACCTTCTGGATTATTATAGAAAATTAGCTGGTAGAGACCATCAGTTCCCGCGAATCGGCTATTGTTGATGATTATATCACCAGACGTTTTTTCAAAATCGATATATTTATTTCCTAGCATCCATACTGATTTAGTTTCGTCATACTTAGGACCATATGTCCTATCGATTTTAAGTGAATTAGCCATAAAGTCTGTTATACATGGTATAGATACTTTAGGATACACAGTATCAAAATGCCTGTACACTTTGTCAATTCCTTTCTCAACATCATTTAACGTTTCATTCACTTCTCCTAAAAGTGCAATTGGACTTTTCAACGACTCGCGCCACTTTTCCATAAATGATTCAACTTTTGGTTCAACTTTCGGTTTTACTTCCGGTTTTAATTCTTGCTTAACTTGTAAATTTGCTAGAGAGCTTGTCACAGGTTTGAAAATTTTTTGTAAAGTTTCATTCTCATCAAATTTCCCTATTTTTAAGGCGGTGTATTTTTTTCTAATCGTTCGAGCTAGTTCACTGATTTTCTTTGCGCGCTGCGCTTCTTGAATCTGTTCTTGCATCGACATCTCGATTAATAATAAGCGTATTGTGCTTCTCATAACTTTATATACCTATCAAAACCTATTCTATAGCGTCCCTCATTCATATTGAAATCTTTAACAATAACTAGAGTTCCAAAATTATCATTCCAACAAAGCGAGCAGAGATTCTTGAAATCACCGTATGAGATGTCTGGTGATACGTGCTCTTCATAAATATGTCTAAGGTTTACCTCATCTTGTTTAAACAAAACGATTACATTACAATTGTCTCGTATTAATTGCTTAGGTATTTTTGAATATGTCTGGCAGAGATATGCAGCATCTATATTTTTATGACGACCCATGGAGTAATATTCTCTAATTTTTTCCTGTGTCCCACAAGCCACATCATCGAAAATAAAAATTGAATTTTCTCTAGCCTCTGTTGGTGCAATGACGTCATCGTTTGAGCTAAATGGAAAATATCCAACACATTTTGCTTCTTTAAGCACGTCTTGTAGTA
Organism: Pseudeuparius sepicola; assembly: GCA_963920635.1. Lineage (NCBI taxonomy): Eukaryota > Metazoa > Arthropoda > Insecta > Coleoptera > Anthribidae > Pseudeuparius > Pseudeuparius sepicola. The sequence continues at coordinate 18,755,076 of OY987299.1, read as the reverse complement.
ACTGATATTTAGGTTGGTATAGAGATTTACTGTAAAGGTAGATGTTCTTAAATTTTAAGCCATTCTCGTTGAATATTAAACTAAGCAGACTGTTTGTTTTACCACAACCGCTAGGACCGCAAAATATTGCTCTAATTGAATTTGGTAAGAGTACGCCATGTTTAGATTTCTCACTTCGAGCAAAATCTAATTTTCGATTGGTAGAGATAGTTGATGTGATTCGATACGCATCTTGTATACATCTAATAAGATAGCGTATGCTTGATGCATATATACCTATCGGGATGTAAATAATAAACAGTTTTTCGATTAAGAATATTTATTTTCTACAACTATTACAATACATTTAAGGCATGTAAGCTCGAATCTTCTGCTGCACAATACTCCTACACAGCGGGCACTTCTCCATGGAGTTTGCACAACTCATACAGCATGCCAAATGTCCACATGGAACCAGCAAGACTTCTATGTTTCTGCAGTAGCATACTATACATAAAAAGTCTGGATTGGTGTTATTTACTTTTTCAGGTGGGATGTCCACAGGCTTGATTTCACCTTTAATAAATGGACAACTGGGACTCCAGCTAGCATGGTCTTGCCATGGATCATCATCCTTTTCCCATTTATATCCTTCAATATTGCAAAATGGACACCGGACAACATCTTCGTAATTCGTATAAAAAAATCCTGCTCGGGCAAGCTTCTCTGATGATAGGGGGCTTGACCAGTTTTCAAACGTTCTTATAAGACTCTCGTAATTATGCTCCATCGCTCATTCAGTAATACTCTTACTATTTCAATAAATAATTTTGCTACTAGCAATGAAGAACATATAGTAATGTAGTAAATTAGTGGCACGAAAGCGAGGTCTTTTATATGTTGTTCTTGACTGAGGTCTCTGGGTGTGGCCATTGTGGGCGTGGTGGAAGGTGGGACCTCCCTCCACACACTTTCAGCAATCGTATGATTTTGGAATACTGCTCGAAGTTTAAACTGAGTAGCATTTTTAGGCAGTCTTGCTACCGAAATTTTTTCAACTACCGTTTTAAATGGGAAACATCTTTTATCCTGTTCGCAAATAGATACCTTAGCATCTTCAGGGTTGTAAATATAGAACACATTATTTATTAATGAGAACAAAATAATGTGACCCAAACTCAGCAACATCTTGATTATAACTGAAATGTATCAGTAAATGTTCTTTTATATATACGGATCTACATTAAATCTCGTACAGTTTCACTTAAAGGTAAATACTCCATGGTACAGTCATGCACAATTATGCAGTAGGCTCGAGTTCTATCAGGAAATCCATCACTATTTTCTATGTCCAACTTAACATCAACTGTGTTTATTTTTATAGATTCATTCCGGCGAGAACAGTCAATTACAAACAGGGTTGCATTATTTTTGTAATCTGCATAGCTAAGTAGCGGGCGACTCTCCATTGCATTCATGTAACTCGGATAAAATTCCACATAGTTGTGATAGGCCTCCAAAAAGTCGTTAGCAGCAAAATTCAATCTCTGACGTTCGAATGGAAAATATTCACCGTTTACAATTAATCTTACATCAGTCGCATCTATGTGATCAAATGACGTGGGATTTTTTTTAGAATTATCATTGCGATCAGTCTGAAATCCAACTATGACGTACCGAGGAGTTGACGCGGCTGCTGACGATTTTACGGCCCATATTTCTCTTTGGGAGTTTACAGTAAGATTTGGCAATTCATGTAGCTCCCATTTGCGGAACGCCATTATAATTGGACGATCAATTTTTATAGATTTAAGCAGATCCAATCTAATGATATCATTCGGCTGAATATGTTTAACCTTTAATTCAATGTTGGAAATTGTTATTTCTGCAGTTATGGCAGGATCTGGTCTTGCAGCGTCTTGGGTTAGTAATAAGGCATTGTTATCATTTCGAGCTCGTATTAGTCTCACTGTTTGTTTACCACAAATTGCCATCTGATAATCGTTGAATATTCCAAACAGATGTTTTAGCGGTATTCTTACATTGAATGTTCCATCATTGTTAACAGCAAAAGATTTATTAACCCCAACCCAGCTTGCTGTTGACATGCATTTTTCGTCATTAGCAGTATAGCAAAGATACGATCTGATCGTACTCACAATTCCGGGGTTTCTCACTACTTCTACTTCCTTGCCATTTAGTTCATAAGAAATTGAATCGAATAGAAATGCGGCACCGTTGTTGGCTAGTTTGCATTGTCCAGCACCGGTTTTCTTAGCCACTGTACCTTTGACAAAAATCGACGCATCGTACATCAACAACCATGCATCACCCTGATTAATGGTTATTTCCACAGTATCATTATTCCTAAATGACTTTACAAATGGGTAATAGGTGCGCTTCTCTAAACGTTGAATAGATTCATCATAGGTTGGGGTGCGATGCACATTAAACACTTGAGGTGTTAGGGACATAGCCAAGTGCTTTCAAAAATTCTTGATTTTCCAACGAGAGACGATCTGCACTCTTCGGTGAAATATCTTTTAAAAATTGTTGATTTTCCAACGAGAGACGATCTGCACTCTTCGGTGAAATATTTGTTAGTGAATTTTTGGAGCATTGTGATTGCCTTTTATACGGTTGATATCTGTCATCAAAAACCAAAACCATTTTCACAAAAATTTCATACACGCTTCAACTCCAACCGTACAATTATTTCCTCACCTCTAAAATTTACAGGTTGAGAGTTCTGATCGAGAATATTTACAGTCAAATTATTAATCTCACGCTTTGCAACTGGCATGTACACCAGATTTTTCGGAGACTCGTCTATAGCGTAACCAGGATCGCTGCTAACTGCAAACTCGTAAATCGTATGAGTTGGTTGATTTTTATAGTATGCTCCAGATGTTACGTTACAATCTATATGTATAGTTCTGACCTTCACGATATTTACAGATATATCAGAAGTATGTAATTGTCCAGACTCTAATAGACTAGGAGAAAATCCTAACACATGAGCAATAGAGTCTGTTGGTAGAAAATCTACTGTATATTTATCACTGTAAATTTCACACTTTAAAGTACTGTTATTGGCTTTTATTGAAATTGGATTTTTCTGATCAGACTCCTCCTTTCTTAAAGCGCCAACTATGTACTTTTCTAGGGCCTCAATTTCGTACGAGCCTGTGGGGATTACTAAACATTTGCGATACCCATCAGCATTTATATAATAAAATTTGTTGACACCAACATCTATATTGGGTATACTGTTATATGTGTGAAATCCTAGCAGGGCCAAACCATACTCAAAATCTGATTCTAAATGTATAGGAATATTAAAGTCAATAGACAGTGTGGAAGTAAATCCGTGTAGTGTGAACAACAGCGACATAATTGATGAATTCTCTCCTCAACTACCCCTTTTATAGAAAAACTTGAAAACTGTTATTGTTATTGTCTAATTGGTATTCAGAATATTTTCGGCGACTTTTGGGAACAAATTAAACACACTTCATATTTTGAAATTTTATTTAGTTTCTTAGGAAGCTTAGACACAAATGACCACAGTTCATCTCGTTATAGTTTTGATAAGAATTGTTGTTATATTCAACTTCAACCTCATTTCCCAAATATCTGATGAGTTCTTTTGGCGGTTTCAGGTTGCCAAAGCTGTCGAAATACTCGCATTTTCTTCCTCTCTTGCGATATGCCACCCAATGAGACCCGGAGTTCCTCTGCACATCCAAATTTAAAATGGCCGACTCATTTTTTCTCGGGTTTTTAGGTAGTGTATCTCTCATATACACACCTCTAAAGTAAGGAATTCCATCGGCATATTTAAGTAAATCTAGGTTGGATAAAGGTCTGTTGGGCGGCTTCAATAGTTTTTTTTCTTTAAAAAAAGACCGAACCCACGTTTATTTTTCCGCAAATAGAGTCCAGAACCGACGATCTTCATAGATTGCTTTCCATTCTCCATCAGCTTTTTTGTATTATTTACGTCAATTATTGTTTTGGCTATACTGCTAGCCCCTCCGGCTATAGAACCAAGGGCCCCTAAAGCAGCCAGTATAGGCAGAAGCGGGAGAAAACCTCCTTTCTTTTCTTCAAAGGGAATAATTCTAGGTATTCTTAGTTTACTTTTTCCACCCGCTTTTTTTATGTGCACGCGTGCTGCTCTCACGGCTGCTAACGATGATTTTTTCAATTTTTTTAGATCATTCAACTCATTGTTAGTAAAAGATTTCTTTAGGGCTTTTTCAACCTTCTTTACAATATCTCTTCTAAACGAAAATGGGCGTTTCATACCCATACCCAATTTCCTTTTAACTTTCATTGCACTCGTAACGAACCAGGCAGCTGTTTTCTCACCAAATTTGGCGTCTCTTGATTTGACTCTATCCCAAGCCCGATTTTCCAGTTCCCAATCTGCCTTGCGTCGTTCTTCTAATGATTTGTTTTTACTGTATGCAACATCATGAATTAAGCAAGATTCATCCAACTTGTTTATGCCAGTATCACCCCTAGAAAGACGTTTTTCTAATTTAGTACCAGGGCCACAATACTGGTATCCCGGAAAATGTAACTCGATCGGTAATTTGTCAATTAATGTGTTCAACACTCCACCCCCTTTAACAACCAGCATTGGATTGACACAGGTTTATTCCCTCTTATATAGGGAAATAAAAAACACACAAACAAATAATATTTTTTATTTTCACAACTTTACATTTCTAAACTTTTTAGTTAGTTCATACATAATAATCAAGCGTCTCAGCTCTTCGAGTGCCTCCATATATCGCCGCAGTCTCTCGCTCATGCTTCAGAAAATATAATATTTGTAGTCTTGCCGACGGGCCCCAAGCTTGTTAAAAAATACCTTTTGTCACCATTCAATTCGTCAATTCGCTCTTGAGTTAATTGCTCCGTAAAACGCTGAGGCAGGATGGTCTTGAAGTCGGCAAATTCCACCACTACCTTTTCCCCAAACTTGGTATTTATTCTCTTAAAACACTGGATCTCAAATTTTTTATTTACTTCCAAATCTCGAACATTCACCAGATTTTTCACCAGCAAATTGTTTAAACTATTTAAGAAGGACATGCTGTAAATGATCTGCGTGTCTGATGAGATCTTAGTTGAACCTCTCCTATATAGCTGTTTCAATAGGAGTGGGGAGAGAGTGGGGAGACGGGCAAAACCTAGGAGAGTACCAGACCAGACAGGTTTCGACAAGTCTGGTCTGGTGCTCTCTTAGTATCTCTACTCCTGCCTCAGCTGTTTTAGGCTGCACTCACAATATTTTGGCACATTCTCAAAAATTGTTGGGACATCACCTTCCTTTAGCTTAGGTGATATTCTCTATAGGTATTTTCCTCCCACAACACATTTGTCCACTTTAATTATTGTTTCACTTTCTTGAAAATGTGTTAGCCACACATACCTAAGGGTTTTTTTAGAAATTAAATCTCAGTTGGGATTTGACGAATCCATTTTTGGCGGAAATTTTCATCCCGAGGCAAAACAAATGTTTGTTATGGCGACACACTTTCTTCCTGGCTTTTGTAATATGTATAAATATAATATAAACAGACCCAATATTTGGTATTTAGGTTATTTTTTACGAAATAAAAATAAAAACTAACCTCAGTAGGTACTGTAAATATTGACGAGGTCTCAGTTGATCGGCAGCGTGAAAGACCATATCAGGGCGTAGGTCGACAACGAAAATCCTCGAGTATGATACAACACTGATTTATTTCGCACAAGGTGAATGGTGAATACAATAAATACACAAACCCGAACGTGGTCAACGGGAACGGCTTCCAGCCACCCGGACCGTCTGAACTCGCGGATCTCCCGTAAGCAGTTCACCCCTCTGTGTCTCAGGCTCCACTGTCCAATACTAATACTGTCCCATGTCGATAATAGTCCATTCCGGGTTCCCTATTCTGTGGTTCGGGGGAGAATTCCCCTTACAGGCTCACGCGTCGCGTCGCATCGGTGCGAGCGGCACCAATACTCTTGGACGGCACGACTCCCATCCAGACACCCAGAGGCCATAATAACACCTGGGCGGTTCCCCTCCGCCAGGACACACGCGCACTAGACACAAACCTGTTTCCAAAATATAAACTAAGACGTTTAAAAACACTTTAAACATTGAAAAATTCTCAAAACCCAAGCTGTTGCTTTCAGTTATCTGACAAATGTCATGTAACGTCCGACTAAGATGGTCACGTGATTTTTGTGCGCCAGGGCCTGTCTTTATAGTAGGCCTTGGTTTTGTGGACATGACGTCATGCCCCTAGAAAATTTGATCTTAATATTTAACTTTAGCCCTTCCTCAGCCACAGAAAATCATTTTTGGGCTATATTTCCAAAAATTGTGATTTTTTTGCCGAAACCATAGGTACCTATCTACTTTCTAACGTAGTGATGTGGAAGTAATAAGAAAGTAAATGTCACTTTGGGTTAGGCCTCACGTAGTTCGGAAGATCTAGACTATTTAATTTTTGTAACTGCGGAAAAAAGTGGGGTGCAACAACCTTCTTGGCCAAAAAAGCGCACAGTGTTGTTAATCTAACCTAACCGGATACAGTAAAATCAGTTTTTCTATAGCCACAGAAAATAGTCTACGAAATATCGTTGTTAATTTTCCATTACGGATATACCTTGCGTGCAGCAAATTTCAACGATAAAGTATTCAGAGTATTCTCCGACGATCACCTATGTTTCCCAGCTACATTCCAGCCCTACTACGCTCAACTATTTCAAAATTACCCCTCGTTGTTGCATTCTGTACGATACCCAATTCTCCTGCAGTACAGGGCTCCGAGGTAATTTCAAAATATCAAACACACGTCTACACCTACCTTGTAGCTAATTATCATGTTATTGAATCCTCGGCGAGGATAGGAGTCGAACCCTCGTTGAATGTAAATGAACCCAAAAATAACGTCGGGGTTAGGTAAAATTATTATTCTGTGGGACCGGAGCAACAGGAAAAATACGAGATTATGATATGATGCCATAGGACGACTCGTATCAATATTTAGGTGTACAAATACATTAATCCAGTAAATTTAATTGAATTTATATGGGTAATAATGCAATTCATTGGGTAAGAAAAATTTTCTTATCCATCAATAGGACACCATATAGAAATCCGAATTTTCGACCATCAACCCTTTGCAGGTTTTCTGCCATCTTGAATTTAGTGGTAAATTAGTTTTTTGCGGATAACAGCTGTATTTTTAATTTTCCCAAAAAAATAGTCGATACTATTTTTAAAGGAAGAAAGGTGCTCTGCAAATTTGTTCTCTTGTCATTTTCTTGAATTCTGCATATTATTATATAACAAGTTATAAGAAAATAATCGAAGAAAAAGCCGTTGCAATTTTTTTCACATCTAATATCTTTTTTTCTGCTAACGACAGCGCGAAATTTTCTTAACAAAAGTTGTTCGCTACAAAATTATCTATGATATTTGTTTGAAGAACAATATTAAACCTTAAACCAGCCTATCCGACGTAAATTGACCCGTAGAATACGGATCCGGCCTCCAAATAGCTCTATAAAATTTCTAAGTGCCCGGCCAGCGCACTTTTTTGAATTTCCAAGAATATTAACCTGCCCGGAAAATAGGTTCTTCCGACGTAGTTCGACCAGTAGATGATGGAAATATAGGTTAAATTCGGTTAAAGTCGTTTGCGAGATTTCGTATTTAATGTCCAAAATTGTCCAACACCTCCAAAATCGGGGGGTCGAATTTTCGAAAAAATTATTTGCTCAAAACCTGTGAGACCTACGTCTTCGGGACCATGCTAAATCGATTCGGCTGGTCGATTTACTTAGGAAAAGCTCCATTTCACGCTTATAGAATTACGCTTAATCCGGACGCAGCAACAAAGTTGTAAAAAAAACGAACTTCGAGTTTTCACTTTCGATTTGACTTTGAAATCCATTTGTGCAGAAACGGTTAGAGCTACGACATTCTGGGCGCCAATCCACGCAGCCTCGAGATGTAGATATAAGGTACTGTGAAATCAGACCCGCATGGAATATCCTCTGTGAGTGGGGCGAATATTTCTCCGAGATTTTCGGGGGGTCAACCCCTTTGGAAACTGAAATTTTACTATTCCGAGAAAAAATTAAAATTTTCCGGAAACAGGCGTATCCGACGCAGTTTGGCCCATAGAAACCGAAAATCCGGTCGAAATTGAACTTGGAAGTTTCTAAATGCCCGGCCAGCGCACTTTTTCGAAAAACACCTGAAATTTCCAAATTGAAAACTTTAAACGAACTCAAAGTGAGTCCAAAACCAGCCTATCCGACGTAAATTGACCCATCACAAAATTCAATTCGTCGTTCTGGATCATCTTGAACAGCATGCATATTATATGGCATTTTTTCTCTTGCTTAAGTACTTTCAAAACTGTTTTGTGATTAAGATCATTATCGCGAGCCAGTTGAAGAGCTGGAGTGACTGGATTTTCTTCAAGAGCAACTAGCATATTTAATTTCGTGTTCGTGTCGTCATCAACAGCATCACGCCTCTGCCTTGGTGCATTTCTGACATGACCCATTTCTTGATATCGTTTCTCTATCTTACTAACAGTACCTTGATTTATTGGTGGCAAATCGGGATAACTTAAATAAGGAATGTTCTGTAGTTTACAACAATTCGTTCCTTTGAATACGGCATTCAAACTAAATTTAAAAAAATCATTTTAATTTTTTTGCAACCTTCAACCTTCTCAAAAAATTAATGTGACTAGTGCGCTGGATTCGCCTTTCTGTCACCTTTCCAATGAGAGGTCACAAGCCATAGGCATTTGAAAAAAAAGTTGAGGTTGGTTTCAGCTCCCCCCCCCCCCCCAAGTAACATTTTAAGTTATAATTATTTATCTTAAGTCCAAATAGTTGTATTAGGGTTATAAAATTGTCGCTTAGGATAGACAAAATAACTATAGGTCTTATAGTAGTTGTTAGGATGTTATTTACTCAAATCGTGAAAGTAATTGTTCTATACAAGTCTTATAACAGGTATAACATGGTTACTTTAACGTCAACATTATATAGTCTTTCGAAGGTTATTATAAGGATGTAAAGAGGTCTCCGTCGTTGAGAATACAACAACTTTTATGACTTTAGAAATATAGTTGTACGACGGTTGTAAAGAAAATAATTTGACCACATTAAAACTTTGTGGAGCGATAGTCTTATAAAGACGATTTAAATATATTATAAGACATCAGTAAGTAGAAGTCATAGATGTTGTAGAACAGTTTTAAGTAAGATCTTAATACGACATAGAAATGAGAACATGACGGTAAGAAAGTAGTGCACATGTGCGTTAATATTAATTTCAACCTCAATATGACCCCAGTAAGTGGTTATTTTAATAAAATACCTTTATACGACTTTCGTAGGGTCATTAGTAAAAGTGAGACGTAATTTATTGTATCATAATATGTATCATATTATGGTGTGCCATATATCATACAGTAAATGTAAAGCAGTAATAAATGTCTACAGTATAAGCATATCAGCATCTGTTAAAAATTATTATGAGTTTTACAAAAGACTGGGCAAATACAAATGCTCAGGAAGTTAGAGGAGCAGTTACAAAAATTTGGAATTAAATCAGTTTTGTCATACAAATCTTTATTTTTTTATACTACTACTACTACTAGCACTACTACGAACTTGACGAGGCACCTACCCCGGACCGCAGAAATTTCTAAAGACAGCCCTCCACGCGCATGCGCATATAAATACGTATTCTGTAATTTTGATTTTAGTTTTAGTCGCTTTATAACCTCTTAGGTAATAGTCGTTTGACAGATTTAGAACTATTTATGACCTCTTAGTAGTTTGACTGAAGTTTTACAACTACCAAGTCATATAAGCACCGTCGGCCATGTTTGCCATCAGAAATTCAGTTAAATAGGACAACCATGTTTGTCTTACGAAAGTGGCAAAATTCGAATTTAATTTGTGGGCACAAATCATAGAAATTTGAGTGGAAAACATGTATTTTCGACATATCGAACGATCCTGTACAAACTGTAACACTTTAAATTTTAATTTAAGCACGTTCATATTTTATATTTTTGCTTTCATTTCCTTTAATTTCCATTATTTTAAAGGCGCGTTGTAAATTTTCGAGCTATATTTACAATTTTCACAGTAAATAAAAATTCGCAATAGATTCCGTTGAGTACAATCGTCAAAAACTGAGATGCTTTATTGCATAATATCACCAACGTATAATTTCGTTTTTACGGCCGAGACAGAATGAAATGTCTTCGTATTACAAGCAAACACTGCACAATATAACACTACGTTCCATATTTACGACCAATTGGTAATATGAAGGTATTAATAGAGATCTTCAGAACTTTAGAACTTCTTTATGACGCTAAGAGTAGAGATACTAAGAGAGCACCAGACCAGACTTGTCGAAACCTGTCTGGTCTGGTACTCTCCTAGGTTTTGCCCGTCTCCCCACTCTCTCCCCACTCCTATTGAAACAGCTATATAGGAGAGGTTCAACTAAGATCTCATCAGACACGCAGATCATTTACAACATGTGGTAGTGGAAAAGGTAGTGGTGGAATTTGCCGACTTCAAGACCATCCTGCCTCAGCGTTTTACGGAGCAATTAACTCAAGAGCGAATTGACGAATTGAATGGTGACAAAAGGTATTTTTTAACAAGCTTGGGGCCCGTCGGCAAGACTACAAATATTATATTTTCTGAAGCATGAGCGAGAGACTGCGGCGATATATGGAGGCACTCGAAGAGCTGAGACGCTTGATTATTATGTATGAACTAACTAAAAAGTTTAGAAATGTAAAGTTGTGAAAATAAAAAATATTATTTGTTTGTGTGTTTTTTATTTCCCTATATAAGAGGGTGTGATTGAATAAACCTGTGTCAATCCAATGCTGGTTGTTAAAGGGGGTGGAGTGTTGAACACATTAATTGACAAATTACCGATCGAGTTACATTTTCCGGGATACCAGTATTGTGGCCCTGGTACTAAATTAGAAAAACGTCTTTCTAGGGGTGATACTGGCATAAACAAGTTGGATGAATCTTGCTTAATTCATGATGTTGCATACAGTAAAAACAAATCATTAGAAGAACGACGCAAGGCAGATTGGGAACTGGAAAATCGGGCTTGGGATAGAGTCAAATCAAGAGACGCCAAATTTGGTGAGAAAACAGCTGCCTGGTTCGTTACGAGTGCAATGAAAGTTAAAAGGAAATTGGGTATGGGTATGAAACGCCCATTTTCGTTTAGAAGAGATATTGTAAAGAAGGTTGAAAAAGCCCTAAAGAAATCTTTTACTAACAATGAGTTGAATGATCTAAAAAAATTGAAAAAATCATCGTTAGCAGCCGTGAGAGCAGCACGCGTGCACATAAAAAAAGCGGGTGGAAAAAGTAAACTAAGAATACCTAGAATTATTCCCTTTGAAGAAAAGAAAGGAGGTTTTCTCCCGCTTCTGCCTATACTGGCTGCTTTAGGGGCCCTTGGTTCTATAGCCGGAGGGGCTAGCAGTATAGCCAAAACAATAATTGACGTAAATAATACAAAAAAGCTGATGGAGAATGGAAAGCAATCTATGAAGATCGTCGGTTCTGGACTCTATTTGCGGAAAAATAAACGTGGGTTCGGTCTTTTTTTAAAGAAAAAAAACTATTGAAGCCGCCCAACAGACCTTTATCCAACCTAGATTTACTTAAATATGCCGATGGAATTCCTTACTTTAGAGGTGTGTATATGAGAGATACACTACCTAAAAACCCGAGAAAAAATGAGTCGGCCATTTTAAATTTGGATGTGCAGAGGAACTCCGGGTCTCATTGGGTGGCATATCGCAAGAGAGGAAGAAAATGCGAGTATTTCGACAGCTTTGGCAACCTGAAACCGCCAAAAGAACTCATCAGATATTTGGGAAATGAGGTTGAAGTTGAATATAACAACAATTCTTATCAAAACTATAACGAGATGAACTGTGGTCATTTGTGTCTAAGCTTCCTAAGAAACTAAATAAAATTTCAAAATATGAAGTGTGTTTAATTTGTTCCCAAAAGTCGCCGAAAATATTCTGAATACCAATTAGACAATAACAATAACAGTTTTCAAGTTTTTCTATAAAAGGGGTAGTTGAGGAGAGAATTCATCAATTATGTCGCTGTTGTTCACACTACACGGATTTACTTCCACACTGTCTATTGACTTTAATATTCCTATACATTTAGAATCAGATTTTGAGTATGGTTTGGCCCTGCTAGGATTTCACACATATAACAGTATACCCAATATAGATGTTGGTGTCAACAAATTTTATTATATAAATGCTGATGGGTATCGCAAATGTTTAGTAATCCCCACAGGCTCGTACGAAATTGAGGCCCTAGAAAAGTACATAGTTGGCGCTTTAAGAAAGGAGGAGTCTGATCAGAAAAATCCAATTTCAATAAAAGCCAATAACAGTACTTTAAAGTGTGAAATTTACAGTGATAAATATACAGTAGATTTTCTACCAACAGACTCTATTGCTCATGTGTTAGGATTTTCTCCTAGTCTATTAGAGTCTGGACAATTACATACTTCTGATATATCTGTAAATATCGTGAAGGTCAGAACTATACATATAGATTGTAACGTAACATCTGGAGCATACTATAAAAATCAACCAACTCATACGATTTACGAGTTTGCAGTTAGCAGCGATCCTGGTTACGCTATAGACGAGTCTCCGAAAAATCTGGTGTACATGCCAGTTGCAAAGCGTGAGATTAATAATTTGACTGTAAATATTCTCGATCAGAACTCTCAACCTGTAAATTTTAGAGGTGAGGAAATAATTGTACGGTTGGAGTTGAAGCGTGTATGAAATTTTTGTGAAAATGGTTTTGGTTTTTGATGACAGATATCAACCGTATAAAAGGCAATCACAATGCTCCAAAAATTCACTAACAAATATTTCACCGAAGAGTGCAGATCGTCTCTCGTTGGAAAATCAACAATTTTTAAAAGATATTTCACCGAAGAGTGCAGATCGTCTCTCGTTGGAAAATCAAGAATTTTTGAAAGCACTTGGCTATGTCCCTAACACCTCAAGTGTTTAATGTGCATCGCACCCCAACCTATGATGAATCTATTCAACGTTTAGAGAAGCGCACCTATTACCCATTTGTAAAGTCATTTAGGAATAATGATACTGTGGAAATAACCATTAATCAGGGTGATGCATGGTTGTTGATGTACGATGCGTCGATTTTTGTCAAAGGTACAGTGGCTAAGAAAACCGGTGCTGGACAATGCAAACTAGCCAACAACGGTGCCGCATTTCTATTCGATTCAATTTCTTATGAACTAAATGGCAAGGAAGTAGAAGTAGTGAGAAACCCCGGAATTGTGAGTACGATCAGATCGTATCTTTGCTATACTGCTAATGACGAAAAATGCATGTCAACAGCAAGCTGGGTTGGGGTTAATAAATCTTTTGCTGTTAACAATGATGGAACATTCAATGTAAGAATACCGCTAAAACATCTGTTTGGAATATTCAACGATTATCAGATGGCAATTTGTGGTAAACAAACAGTGAGACTAATACGAGCTCGAAATGATAACAATGCCTTATTACTAACCCAAGACGCTGCAAGACCAGATCCTGCCATAACTGCAGAAATAACAATTTCCAACATTGAATTAAAGGTTAAACATATTCAGCCGAATGATATCATTAGATTGGATCTGCTTAAATCTATAAAAATTGATCGTCCAATTATAATGGCGTTCCGCAAATGGGAGCTACATGAATTGCCAAATCTTACTGTAAACTCCCAAAGAGAAATATGGGCCGTAAAATCGTCAGCAGCCGCGTCAACTCCTCGGTACGTCATAGTTGGATTTCAGACTGATCGCAATGATAATTCTAAAAAAAATCCCACGTCATTTGATCACATAGATGCGACTGATGTAAGATTAATTGTAAACGGTGAATATTTTCCATTCGAACGTCAGAGATTGAATTTTGCTGCTAACGACTTTTTGGAGGCCTATCACAACTATGTGGAATTTTATCCGAGTTACATGAATGCAATGGAGAGTCGCCCGCTACTTAGCTATGCAGATTACAAAAATAATGCAACCCTGTTTGTAATTGACTGTTCTCGCCGGAATGAATCTATAAAAATAAACACAGTTGATGTTAAGTTGGACATAGAAAATAGTGATGGATTTCCTGATAGAACTCGAGCCTACTGCATAATTGTGCATGACTGTACCATGGAGTATTTACCTTTAAGTGAAACTGTACGAGATTTAATGTAGATCCGTATATATAAAAGAACATTTACTGATACATTTCAGTTATAATCAAGATGTTGCTGAGTTTGGGTCACATTATTTTGTTCTCATTAATAAATAATGTGTTCTATATTTACAACCCTGAAGATGCTAAGGTATCTATTTGCGAACAGGATAAAAGATGTTTCCCATTTAAAACGGTAGTTGAAAAAATTTCGGTAGCAAGACTGCCTAAAAATGCTACTCAGTTTAAACTTCGAGCAGTATTCCAAAATCATACGATTGCTGAAAGTGTGTGGAGGGAGGTCCCACCTTCCACCACGCCCACAATGGCCACACCCAGAGACCTCAGTCAAGAACAACATATAAAAGACCTCGCTTTCGTGCCACTAATTTACTACATTACTATATGTTCTTCATTGCTAGTAGCAAAATTATTTATTGAAATAGTAAGAGTATTACTGAATGAGCGATGGAGCATAATTACGAGAGTCTTATAAGAACGTTTGAAAACTGGTCAAGCCCCCTATCATCAGAGAAGCTTGCCCGAGCAGGATTTTTTTATACGAATTACGAAGATGTTGTCCGGTGTCCATTTTGCAATATTGAAGGATATAAATGGGAAAAGGATGATGATCCATGGCAAGACCATGCTAGCTGGAGTCCCAGTTGTCCATTTATTAAACGTGAAATCAAGCCTGTGGACATCCCACCTGAAAAAGTAAATAACACCAATCCAGACTTTTTATGTATAGTATGCTACTGCAGAAACATAGAAGTCTTGCTGGTTCCATGTGGACATTTGGCATGCTGTATGAGTTGTGCAAACTCCATGGAGAAGTGCCCGCTGTGTAGGAGTATTGTGCAGCAGAAGATTCGAGCTTACATGCCTTAAATGTATTGTAATAGTTGTAGAAAATAAATATTCTTAATCGAAAAACTGTTTATTATTTACATCCCGATAGGTATATATGCATCAAGCATACGCTATCTTATTAGATGTATACAAGATGCGTATCGAATCACATCAACTATCTCTACCAATCGAAAATCTAGATTTTGCTCGAAGTGAGAAATCTAAACATGGCGTACTCTTACCAAATTCAATTAGAGCAATATTTTGCGGTCCTAGCGGTTGTGGTAAAACAAACAGTCTGCTTAGTTTAATATTCAACGAGAATGGCTTAAAATTTAAGAACATCTACCTTTACAGTAAATCTCTATACCAACCTAAATATCAGTTACTACAAGACGTGCTTAAAGAAGCAAAATGTGTTGGATATTTTCCATTTAGCTCAAACGATGACGTCATTGCACCAACAGAGGCTAGAGAAAATTCAATTTTTATTTTCGATGATGTGGCTTGTGGGACACAGGAAAAAATTAGAGAATATTACTCCATGGGTCGTCATAAAAATATAGATGCTGCATATCTCTGCCAGACATATTCAAAAATACCTAAGCAATTAATACGAGACAATTGTAATGTAATCGTTTTGTTTAAACAAGATGAGGTAAACCTTAGACATATTTATGAAGAGCACGTATCACCAGACATCTCATACGGTGATTTCAAGAATCTCTGCTCGCTTTGTTGGAATGATAATTTTGGAACTCTAGTTATTGTTAAAGATTTCAATATGAATGAGGGACGCTATAGAATAGGTTTTGATAGGTATATAAAGTTATGAGAAGCACAATACGCTTATTATTAATCGAGATGTCGATGCAAGAACAGATTCAAGAAGCGCAGCGCGCAAAGAAAATCAGTGAACTAGCTCGAACGATTAGAAAAAAATACACCGCCTTAAAAATAGGGAAATTTGATGAGAATGAAACTTTACAAAAAATGTTCAAACCTGTGACAAGCTCTCTAGCAAATTTACAAGTTAAGCAAGAATTAAAACCGGAAGTAAAACCGAAAGTTGAACCAAAAGTTGAATCATTTATGGAAAAGTGGCGCGAGTCGTTGAAAAGTCCAATTGCACTTTTAGGAGAAGTGAATGAAACGTTAAATGATGTTGAGAAAGGAATTGACAAAGTGTACAGGCATTTTGATACTGTGTATCCTAAAGTATCTATACCATGTATAACAGACTTTATGGCTAATTCACTTAAAATCGATAGGACATATGGTCCTAAGTATGACGAAACTAAATCAGTATGGATGCTAGGAAATAAATATATCGATTTTGAAAAAACGTCTGGTGATATAATCATCAACAATAGCCGATTCGCGGGAACTGATGGTCTCTACCAGCTAATTTTCTATAATAATCCAGAAGGTACTGATGATGATTTGAAAAGTTACAGAGATATTTTAAATCTCACTGGTGCTCATCTTACTTCAAACGGACGATTAAAACATAGCTACAAAAATAAGTATTCTAATATTATTAAACCTCTTATGAAGGGCCCGGTGGCTACCTCCACACCTGTAAAGGGTTCTGGCATGCATCTTAAGTATAACACAAAACCTGTGGAATATGTTTACTGGGATGATCCTAATGAACTTGTGGACAGGTTAAGGTTATTAATAGCATCAAAAGATGCCGGAAATACTTCCCACGAAAACGAAATAACAGCAATAATCAATGAATTGAAAGAAGCAAAAATTATTCTCTAACGTTATTTATAAGATGCCTTTAAACAAGTTCGGACGTGTTTCAAGGACTATTCCTTACTCGTTGAATGACGGGGATTATGATTTGAAAACCCGCAGACTGTGCAACGTTAATTATCCGATTAGCAGCAATGATGTTGTGACAAAGCAATATGTTGACAAACAAATGAATGAGGCATTCAAAACTTTTAACGTCACGCTCGAACAACATGATGTTAATATTGAGAGTAGCGTGAAAGACGCTTTGGAGAAAGAGATCGATGAAATAAGAAAATTTGTTAAAATTGTTGAAGAATGTTATTTAAAAATGGTTGGTGAACAGTCCGGGCCAAATCCCAAATTATTAGACAGATTTGTCCCTATAGATCATTCAAGTTAGTTAAAAGATGTCCTTAAACAAGTTCGGACGTGCCTCGAAATCAAGGAGCAGGTCTTGCCCACCTGTTTACACATTAAATTTGACTCTAGAAGGAAACTATGATTGTAGCAACCGCAGACTGAGCAACGTTAATCACCCGATCGATGAAAGCGATGCCAGCACAAAACAATATGTCGATGAGGGGGTCATTCATACATTACAATATTTTTACACAAATCTTAAACAGCATTCTGATGAATGCGATCTTCATATTCGCAACACAATGATAGACAATTTCCAAGATAAGATCGATGAATTGAGAGCGTTGGTTAAAACTATGGAAGATTATTATTTAAAAATAACTGGTAAGAGCATGCAATCCTTACTATCTCTCAGACTTGCAGAGATCCTTGAGGGTGGAGCATAGTCATGCATAGTAAAGAAAAAATTCAAGTAGTTAAGGAATTACATAAACCAGCGCGAAAAAATTATCCACGTCGTCGAACTATCATTAAAGGTTTAGACGATTTGTGGCAAGCTGATCTTGCGCAGTTAGATCAGTATGCTAGTCACAATAATGGCTTCAAATTCATACTGGTTGTAATCGATTGCTTCTCTAAATTTGTTTGGTGCAGACCGCTCAAATCCAAGTCTGCCGAAGATGTTACCAACGCCTTTGCTGATATCCTATCGGGAACTCGAAAGCCTCGCAACCTTCAAACTGAACAGGGCAAAGAGTTTTATAACTCTAGATTTCAAAATTTGATGCGAAAATTCAAAATTAGTCATTACAGCACTTTTAGCATCACGAAAGCCGCCATGGCCGAGAGAGTAATACGAACTCTAAAAGAGCGATTATTTAAGTATTTTAGTCTAAATGGTAAATTTAAATGGGATGATTATTTGCCTACGCTAGTTGCCGAGTATAATAACAGAAAGCATAGAGTGATTCAGATGAAACCCAACCAAGTTAATAAAAGTAACGAACAATATCTGCTTAAAAAAGTGTATAGTCACGTGAAGATTTTCAGAGGTAGTAAATTGAAGGTTGGAGATATTGTGAGAATAAGTAAAGTGAAACACGTATTTGCCAAAGGATATATGCCTAGTTGGAGTACAGAATTGTTTAAAATAAGCAAAGTACAAATTACCAACCCGCCTACATATCTTCTAGAGGATTTAAATGGAAGTCCTATAAAGGGCGGGTTTTACCGCGAAGAATTGCAAAAAACTGAACATCCCGATGTCTACCTGGTTGAAAAGATTCTTCGTAGAAAGAGGGGGAAGGTGCTAGTACGATGGTTGGGCTTTGATAAAGACCATGACTCGTGGATCTCTGAGTCAAACGTCGTGTAGAGCTTCAAGTGTTAAGATGGTTGACAGCGGCTATGAAACCGATGGTAGCGACCATGAAGAAGTAAACAATGTAAGCGAAGATTCTCTGCTTCTATCATCATGCTTCACATTACCTACATATATTATTAATAATGGTTTGAGCATTATGAGATATTTCAAACCCCAAGTTAATATCCAATCAACAGTGCGACGAAATGTGATTTCGCTGGACTATTTGGAGTGGAAAGAATTAGTGAATAATTTAAACAACTTTACCAACAACCTGGGTACCCCGATGTTCATCAGATTTGACGATATATTGTTAAGAACCATGTTGACTGCAGATGGAAATCAACGAGTGTTGCTTGCAAAATATGGTGTTAGCCAATGGTTTTCCATAGCAGAGGTTTTCGAGCCACTAAATATCGCACCATATGTGACTTTAAGGATGAGCTTTTTGATTAATTTTGAATTGTATGATTTTTACCTTAATTTTTTAGATAAGGTCAATGAATTATTAGTACGTAGTAACTATGCCATAAATGTAATGGAAATTGTATTTTTAATGTGCAATGCGGTATGTAGCATGGAAACATATTGCATTTTTGAACTGTACTCTTATTATAATCAATTTTTGTTAGCAGACTTGTATAGAAGAAGGTTGGAATAAAGCACTGATTAAAAAATATGACTTTTATTTTACAATATTTTTATTTTACAACATTTTTATTCCGGGCCAATCCTGGGATTTCTTATGATCATCGACGGCTGATTGTTGATATGTCGGTAATACTCTTCCCAATTGATTTCAGGCACATGTCCCAACTGTCGCCGACACTTCACCAGATGATTCTGCAGTCGACTTCTCCGTACCATGTGGCTGGCAATGTAGGGGCAGGGCACCATGTCTGATTCGATCTGAATGGTCTGGTTGTACATGTTGCTGCGAACTCTTGTTACAAGTTTTCAGACTGCAGAATGAGCTCGATGTCTCGGTTATATATACAAACTGGGCGGTGGGACGTCAGGGGTGGGGGGGCTACAAGAGAATGAAACACTATTTGTAAAATATATTTTTTATTCATCCACACGTACATCTTTATGACCCCAAGGAAGGGTTGAAACACTATCAACTAAATATCGCTTATCGTCAAATGGATTTAAACCAATCTTAGATTGACTTATGCTAAAGACGTTATGAGAAAACGATCGTATAGATCGTTGATTTACAATTTTCTCTGTCTTATCGAATAAACAATCGAAATAATCTTGATACGTTATCTGCTTCGCTACAACACTACCTCTAACACCTTTGGATTTTTTAACACACAAATTTTTTCCTTGAACCTTATAAGTATACATTTTAGATCTAAGTCCAACAAAATGTGTTAAAATACGACCATTTAATTCGTCCTTCATCAGTCCTGGCACCTTCTTATTTACAAGCGGAATTCCATATTGATTATCTGCAGGATAGTCACTAGTGTCAAACCGATGAATATGATTCTTAATTACATCCTCGAACATGTCCTCACAGCGGATTTCGTAAACTAAACTATCAGTATCAGTATATAATAATAAGCAGTTAGTTGGTGAAAATGTTTTCAACATAAAGTCATAGTGAAATTCGTAAACACAGGTTTTTGATATGTCCAGAATAGACATCCCAACGTACAGAGGTTTATCAAACATAATATTTGTCTTATTTAATTCGACACTTATTAAATTCTCTTCAAAAATTATCCTATGTCTAAAACGAGGGCTAGAAATTAAATTTTTGGCGCCGTATCTACCCTCCCACGTCCTTAATAATCTCACAATCCTATGTTTTCTAACATTTTGCATTGTTTTGCCGTAGATTGCATTATTCATTAGTTTCATTATATTTTTTTCAAAATCTAATGTTGTCACAGTTCTTAAGTGGGTATTGAGTTGTATATAGGGAGCTAACCAGGTAGACTGCTTAAATTTCAAAACTTTGTGAATTTTTTTTCAGAATTAAACCATGTTGTAAAGCTTGCTTAAGCGCTCTATAATGAATCACATAATTCTTCTTATCATCGAGAGTGGTCATGAGCTTTTTTATTTTGGAACCTGGAGGTTTACGATGTTCAGGTGCGAAAGGAAGATCTTTATGATGGTCATGAAGATGATCGGGATACGACAAATCCACTTCTAAAATATATCCTTCATCGGCATTGTCAGCAACCTTGGTGACGTCAGTATCGTTGGAGGCCCACTCAAATCCTCCGTAAGGAAGGGGTTCACACATTGCCCAGCCATAAAGGTTGTTAACGTCCGCATAAAGAATATATTTTGATGGCATACTAGCATCATAGTTTGCCATATATTTGTTGTTGGCCTGAGAAAAGCGGTGGCTTACCTGGCTTACCCCACCTCGAATTGCCCTCTCGAAAAACATTAAGATGTCACTATCTTGGAAGGTTTCTAATTTACATTTCGTATATCGAAGCATGCAATCCCAACTGAATCCAGGCAAAGTATAGTACCAGGCAGGATCTAAACCGTAATTTTGAAGACAAGTCGTTCTAAAGTGTTCAAATATATCTGTGAGCAAGAGCACGTCAGTCTTTAAGTACAGATCTAAATACTCACCCAAGGTTTTTACACCAAACCTCTCCCAAATTAATTGCGCATGTCCGTAATCCTTCTCGTTAATATTAGTGTCATTTAATTTGTTATAAAAATGTTGAATCGATGGTAATGCGGTTTCTTCCAATTTTTCCAGAGAATCGATATAATCATAACAAAAAACCCCTTTCCTAGTTAACAAGTCAAAATTTTCGGAAGACAATCGAAATTCATTTCTAGTGTTTTCGAAACTATTTAGAGATGATGCGAGTTTGTCGAGAGGAAAGGCCAAGAACTTGAAAGAATCGATGAACCGAAATTTAATATTTGTTTCATTATCGAATACTGTAAAGCTTATATATTTTTCATTATTAACAGGAAGTAGGTTGACATGATTCCGTTTGGCAAGTTCTCGTATTATAAAGTGGCTGTCATACCCACTAAGATTGTGGAAAATGATGGGAACTACAAACGAGTTTTTATAATTTAAGTTGCACGCTTGATGTGCATAACCTCGAAACATCGATGACAGGTGACAGTGGTCACGTACAATTATGTCGTTAACATTGAATTTTTTCTCGCAAATGTGACAATTAGGGGTGGCATCTTTAAGACTTATGGCTTCATCCATAGGTTCAACAAGATTCAATTTGGATGATATAAACTTAGCAATTTCCTCTATTTGATTGGCAAACCATATCATACAGTCTCCCCCGCGATAAGCTTTGTAGAAAGAGAGCGAGTTGTCAAAAGAGCACTTGAAATAATAACCGGCACTGAATGCTTCGTGTCTTTGATATTTAACAGTTTTTAGGCTAGCATCAGAATCTCCGCAGGGTTTTAGCATTGCTTCAAAGTCAGCATACAGGGTGAATGGGGTGCGTTCTTTATTAACAAAATTTTTAAATTCGATAAACTTCTCTTTGGGAAACTCGATTTTACAATTATTTATTTGCTCGCAATAAACTGTATGCTCTTCTAACTTATCTTGCGATGAAAAGTAATTTAAACATCTCTCGCATATAAATTTTCTACCGTTATGTTTACTAGACTGTTTCGAAATCAGTCTAGATAAATCTTTAATCCAACAATAATGGTATTTTATATCAACGTGCGCATCGTCGACAGACGGTGCTTCAAAGTCGCTAGTTTTCAAAAAATAATGACTTTGAATTAGAAGTAAATTCACATGTCTATCCATTTTATTTTTAGTTAGTCGAGCTGGAGAGGTGATAAATTGACGTGGAGTCTCATTTACCAACTCCAAAATATACACATTTATAGAAATTTCATTTAATTTTTCGAATTTCGATATTTGAGATAATTGCATTCGTAGGTCTATATCATCTAATTTAAATTTCAGCCTGTAGTGAGGATATGAATTAACCCGATCAATATGCTTTTGAGAGGGGTAAAGAGCGGCAATAACACTCCAAAAGAAGCATGCTTCATCACTATTTTTTACATTGACACATGTTTGTTTTTTGGAAATTTCAACGGGGAGTGGCAGATATGAAGCACCGTTTCCTATCTCAACTTTATTTATACTGATGACTAAACTCAAAATTTTGCGTAACGCCCACCCCGATCCATTGTCATGAAAATCTTCAAGCTTCTTTATAATCCTATCCTTTATATTATCTGTAAACCACAACTTTAAATCACTCCCCTGGTCAGTTATAGCATTTTTTGTGTTGAAGCATTTGTTGTCACTTATGACTGTATCTTGAGACATTTTAACAAATTCACCATTAAAAACCGCATTTACCTTAACAATGTGAAAAGCATTTAAAGTTCTAGTTATGCGACTCTTAAAAAGAATAAATGCATCGTCAAAAAACTGGAATAAATCGATGTGCCTCATATTTACTATAACACCTGTGCGAAGACGACTCTGGAACGCTGCTTGAACGTCCACCCATTTGACTCGATGACTTCTATTGAGGTGTTGCTTACCAGATCCAGTTTTGCATAATGTTTTGAAGTATAATTGAAGTCTTTTGAGATGTTGCAGATTGGCATGCAACTTTGACAAAGTGCCTTGGTGAAAATGACATCGGAGTGCTGAGGAATGCTGTCTCACCGACAATTGCAACTTTTGCTGCCAACGTTGTAATACTTGTGGAAGTGTAGGTCTGTCACTTTCATTAAGTATGTTAAACACCTTCTCATATGCCTTTACAGTTTTGTCGCTCTCTGTAGCTATTTCATTACCATCGATCATCTTCGAAGCAATGAGTAGAGCAGTGTGCTAGAAATAGGCAGAGTTCCTACCTATATAGGGTAAGAGCGTCGAAGGATGGTCCCCTCTCCAAAATTTTAGTATGAAAACAGGATCTGAGAAAAGGTTTTTTTTTGCTCCCTTTTTTATTTTAACATTTTACCATTTTCTACAAACATTAATTTCACGAAGCACGTCTTTCCTGCAGCGGGAAAGTTTTTAAATTGACTTTTTTTCATAATCATTCTTTTCTGCTGGAAATGAAACAGCATAATAACTTTACATTTTTATTTACATTTTCACAAAAACTAAATTATTTACATCGTCTTATAAATTCAGAAAAAAACATTAGTTCTACCCTCGGGCAGTGAAATGCTTTTCCAGGCCTCGTGATGTGTCGCTCACATTGGTTTGCACGCACTCGCTCGTAGAACCTCTGCTGCTTCCGAACAAGGACGTCGAACTTGGGGCAGCCTAGATCCTCGATATTGTAAGATAAATGGGCATACCCCGCGGCCTGCAGCAGATTCCTTTCAACTTGTCCTCCCTTGTAAGCTATAAGTTCATCGCCAGCGGACTCCCCCAGACGCCGAATCTCTTCTAACGCACTTTCCTGGGCTTCATCCGTTGCACAATCTTCAAACTTCAAGCCGTGCAAGTTCATCGTTAACCAACGAGCAGTGCATGCATCCTTAGAAGATAGGCTGCGGTAGTTTCCCACACGATAATACCTGGATGTCACTTCCCTCGATTTCATATCGTATATCGACATTTCTTTTATAACGAACTTTCCACTAACTTGAAAGCCATCAGCGTCGATGATATACCTGATGTTAGACATTACGATTTGCAGAAAACTAAAGATTTGTAGAAACTATCACTGAAAGCAAAGATATGACTCTTATATTCCAGTACTTCTTACTATGCGGAAAGAAGGGATGTGGGCGGTACCATGTAGGAGGGCACTGATGGGGCGGGGTTGGTGGGGACTTTCGGTAATCTGACAACGTTGCCTCCGGTGGGCGGGTCTCCCTAACGTTCAGGAAAAATCTACCAAACTGGCAACACTGTTCCGATATACACACGATGCGTGGCGCGTTTCCTCTTCAGTTCACCCGTGTTTCACAGTCGTGTTCCGAGCCGCTTTTACTCAGTTCACCCGTGTTCCGAACCGCTTTTACTCAGTTCACCTGTGCTTCGTCGCTTTGAACAGTATGGAATCATCAAAAATTAAAATTCTAAGTGATTGCCGTTTGGTAGCTGTAAGTTTTTTAATTTAATTTCTCATTCGATTCTCACTGAACCCATTTACTTGTAGCCAACTCGGAGTGCCGACGAGACGGTCAACGCTGTGACGTCAATTTGCCCCGAACCTGTAAGTTTGCATTAATCAGTATTTTCCCATATAATGTTTTCCTTTCATAGCTGCCCAATCTCAACTCAAGCGTGTTGAGTCTGCTGGAGGAGCCATTCATCGCAGGGCTCACCAACCAGCAACTCTGCGACATGGCTCTTGATGATTATGGTTCCGATTTTGAAGTTGGACGTCTTCCATCACCGGCAGCATCGTCAAAGGTAAGCTAACATTTATAAAATTCGCTATTTTCAAATAAGGTTTCTTCCTCACAGATAGATAATCAAAGCCGGTGTGGGGGCTCCAGGGCTTCATCGCGGTCGTCATGCAAGAGGTTAAGCGACGAGGCAGACGATTTGGTAGCGAAGCGACCCTCCCAGGAGTCACAGACAACGCGTGGGGGAAAGAATTTGACAATGCTAAATGAAAAGGGGAGATTTGTGAACGAGCAGCATCAAAGTGTGAGTGAAGTATTTATGAATATGAGAGAGTTGGCAGATGGGGGCATTTCAAACGCAAACGAAAAAAAGAGAAGGTTTGAATGTGTGATGAATCGAATGCAAAGGGAGTGGGATGAATGTGAAAAGAGGATGTTGAAAATAAAAGCCATTTATAATCGTGCGAAAGAAGGGCGTGCCTCATGTATGAATGAAGTTGAAAAACTTGAACGCATGAAAAAAAATCTCCCCTAAATATATTTAGTTATACGTATATGTATAGATAAGTTTCATTATTTTATCCAATTAGATGTAAGTGTGTATATATTTAGAAATTAGTGTTTATTGTATATATATATTTTTTAATATAAAACATAAATATATTTCTCTTGTTTCATTCCACACATTAAATATCTAACAAAATCATTCTGAGCCTTTAATTTTCCAGTTTCTTAAACAAAGAAACCAATATAATTAGTCTGGAGAGCGCTCAGTCAAACACTCTGTATACCATAGAACTCTGAAAATATAAAGAAAAAACTATTTTTATAATAAATAGAGAATAATTTGTATAACACAGCCGTAAAGTTTTCAAAATAAACTATAGTCGCCCCCAGTTAATTTTCAAGAATGTTTCTTAAGCATAGAAACCAATATAATTAGTCTGGAGAGCGCTGAGTTAAACACTCTGTATACCATAGAACTCTCTGAAAATATAACGAAAAACGATTTTTATAATAAATAGTGAATAATTTTATATAACTCAACCATAAAGTGTTCAAAAAATAAGTTATAATCAACCCAAGACCACAGCTTCCAGCCCGAAGCGTCGTCTGTACCGCACGTCGACTGGAACCGCGCCTCGACCTTCGATGGAGCGCGTGGCGCGTGTCCGCCACCTTCTGGAATGAGAGCGCCGAGTTAAACACTCTGTATACCATAGAACTCTCTGAAAATACCATAAAGAAAAAACTATTTTTATAATAAATTTGTAAATATCGAATAATTTTGTATAACACAACCATAAAGGGCCCAAAAAATAAGCCATAGTCAACCCAAGACCGTAAGGTCGAGTCCAGTTCGAAGCGCGGTTATTCTACCTGCCTGTCTGGACTGTACCGGAGGAGCCCCGACTGAGCGGTATTCTAGCGTCCGACTAGACTGTACCCTCGGCACGCCCGCGGCAGCATCCCCCGAGAAGCGGTACCGCTGACTGTACCACCGCAGCGCGGCGTTTGATACTTTCTCCTACTGGCCCACCCACGTTGCATACCCCAAGCAGGCGACTTCAACGCGCTACCTGAATAAGAAAGGGTAGAAATTTTCAAGAAACCCCTTTGGAAATACAGCCGTGGTTAAGAGACAAGCGTCTTTTGCTACCAGCTAGGTGTCTCGGGTTCAATCCCCGGGTATTTCAGAGCACTGAAAACAAAACTAATGGGGGGAGGGGGGGCCAAGGCAAGTGGCTAAGTGGCAATTAAAGCAATTGGCAATTGGCAATATTTTTTTAAATAAAAAAATAAAAATTACTTTTTCAAAAAATGTTTTACTTTTTTTTGCATATTCTTAGAGCAATTGTCTAATTGGATATTATGTAGAATATTTTCTCACTGTCCTTGGGAAATTCGCTAGGCATTTTTTTTATGATTTGTTTAAAATCAGAATATCTGTGCCCAGACAATATTGGGATTTGTAGTAAAAAACACACAAACAAATAATATTTTTTATTTTCACAACTTTACATTTCTAAACTTTTTAGTTAGTTCATACATAATAATCAAGCGTCTCAGCTCTTCGAGTGCCTCCATATATCGCCGCAGTCTCTCGCTCATGCTTCAGAAAATATAATATTTGTAGTCTTGCCGACGGGCCCCAAGCTTGTTAAAAAATACCTTTTGTCACCATTCAATTCGTCAATTCGCTCTTGAGTTAATTGCTCCGTAAAACGCTGAGGCAGGATGGTCTTGAAGTCGGCAAATTCCACCACTACCTTTTCCCCAAACTTGGTATTTATTCTCTTAAAACACTGGATCTCAAATTTTTTATTTACTTCCAAATCTCGAACATTCACCAGATTTTTCACCAGCAAATTGTTTAAACTATTTAAGAAGGACATGTTGTAAATGATCTGCGTGTCTGATGAGATCTTAGTTGAACCTCTCCTATATAGCTGTTTCAATAGGAGTGGGGAGAGAGTGGGGAGACGGGCAAAACCTAGGAGAGTACCAGACCAGACAGGTTTCGACAAGTCTGGTCTGGTGCTCTCTTAGTATCTCTACTGGCAGGTTGAAAATTTTGAAAAAACAATTAGAGAAAGCTTGGATGCACAAATCCAATAATGTAATAGATGAAAGAAAACTTGCCAAATTGTTACGAAATTTGTTTTTTCTACTTATCTCCAAAAATGCCTTTCATTATATAGAACTAAGTTGGTCACGTGACTACGGGATTATGCGTTAGCGTCGTGGCCTGTCTTTATCGTTGGCCTCGCACAAAACCAAGGCGCACAAAAATCACGTGACCATCTTAGTCGGACGTTACATGTCATTTGTCACATAACTGAAAGCGGCAGCTTGGGTTTGAGAAGTTTTCAATGTTTAAAGTGTTTTTAAACGTCTTAGTTTATATTTTAGAAACAAGTTTGTGTCTAGTGCGCGTGTGTCCTGGCGGAGGGGATCCGCCCAGGTGTTATTATGGCCTGTGGGTGTCTGGGTGGGAGTCGTGCCGTATTGGTGCCGCTCGCACCGACTCGACGCGACGCGTGAGCGCTGTAAGGGGAATTCTCCCTCGAACCACAGAATAGGGAACCCGGAATGGACTATTATGGACAGGGGACAGTATTAGTATTGGACAGTGGAGCCTGAGACACAGAGGGGTGAACTCCCGTTGACCACGTTCGGGTTTGTGTATTTATTGTATTCACCATTCACCTTCTGCGAAATAAATCAGTGTTGTAACGTACTCGAGAATTTTCGTTGTCGACCCACGCCCTGATATGGTTTCTATTCGGTCTTTCACGCTGCCGATCAACTGAGACCTCGTCAATATTTACAGTATACCTACTGAGGTTAGTTTTCATTTTTATTTCGTAAAAAAATAACCTAAATACCAAATATTGGGTCTGTTTATATTATATTTATACATATTACAAAAGCCAGGAAGAAAGTGTCGCCATAACAAACGTTTGTTTTGTCTCGGGATGAAAATTTCCGCCAAAAATGGATTCGTCAAATCCCAACTGAGATTTAATTTCTAAAAAACCCTTAAGTATGTGTGGCACATTTTCAAGAAAGTGAAACAATAATTAAAGTGGACAAATGTGTTGTGGGAGGAAAATACCTATAGAGAATATCAGCTAAGCTAAAGGAAGGTGATGTCCCAACAATTTTTGAGAATGTGCCAAAATATTGTGAGTGCAGTGCCGTTTAACTCTCAGCCTAAAACAGCTGAGGCAGGTTGAAAATTTTGAAAAAATGTAAACGTAAATGTAATAGATGAAAGAAAACTTGCCAAATTGTTACGAAATTTGTTTTTTCTACTTATCTCCAAAAATGCCTTTCATTATATAGAACTAAGTTGGTCAGGTGACTACGCGATTATGCGTTAGCGCCGTGGCCTGTCTTTATCGTTGGCCTCGCACAAAACGCTGATTGTTTCAATTTTAGGATTGTTGTCAAAATCCTACTACTCTTAAAGGGAGGGGAGAGAGGACGCATAATCTGGCCAAATTGAGTGGGCCCAGTTAGGCACCACCAGTGGCGTATCGCGTGGGACTGGTAATGGAAGAAAAATGCCTATAAAGCATTACTGTTGGTTTGTAAAGGGACCAAATTTCGACAAAGCAACAAAATTTTAGTTGTTTGAGGCGGTATACAAATAATACAATGTCTTTTTTCCTTGAAGCTATTTTTCTAACTCTAAATATTTACCTATGAAAGGTTATTCCTGATACTTTCTGTTCACCTCGACTTTTGCAACCAAAAGCTGAACAAAACACCATTATGATGCCACAAAAATAACAATGTCTTCAGTCCGTATGAGCACAAAATCACAAAAACTAAATCTGCTGTCACATACGACGTTTGGAACCAAATTATGGCGTCGCATTGTTGTATTTGGGCACACCAATGACGTCAAAACCTATAGACGTGGTGCCCCATTGTTAAAATGCCCTTTATTTTGACGCCAAGATTAAATATATCCATACTACTCTAACAACATGCTACAAACAAAGACAGAAAGTCAACCATCAACCAACTATACACCCGGTGATTCCTGGTTATAGTTCCTCCAGAATCACACTTAGATATCGCATGTTTTTTCTTGTTTGGGGGCGCCGGAAGCATCGGAACCTCACCTGAAGACTTGGGGGATGGTCTAACGACGCCAGCCTCCGATCCCAGAGTCGAAATAAGTTCGCTACGGCTCGACAAAAAGAGGCAATTTCTGACAATCTTGCGACATTTTCGGAATAATTTAATGGAGCGCTTAGATTGTGATTAGTTCTGGGCGTCAAGCGTTTATCAAAACAAACCTGTCTATAGGTTCTGACGTCATTGGGGCACACTCTCTGCTATAGTCCGTATATATACATGTTACGCGTCCTCTCCCCTCCCTTGTCTAAGCTACTACTATATCTAGTTCTCACGTTTTTAAGTTGTCAAAAAAATTTCAAATTTTGAATGGATGACAAACAGGTAGTGACCATAGACAAACCCAAATATAAGAAGCTCCGAAAGGTCCTGTAAATAGGGAAGCATGTTACTGCGCAACCCAGATAAATATTGTCATTCTTGTCCACACTCTCAACAATGGAAAGAAATTTTGATTTACCTCGCTTGTTTAAAAGCCTCATCTATCCCAAATTAAAGACATTGTAGAAATCCCTAACTCTCTAACCTTTTCGATTTTGTTCTCCTTTTTCATTCATGAATTCTTATATGATCCCATTTGCCGAAGGTTCCTACAAAATATTTAAGAGATGTTTTTGCCTCCGTACCTAAACTCTTGTGTTTTATGACGACTTTCCCCGTAAATTTGCCAGAAAATTTCCGAATGAAATCTCATTTCAACATTTCTATATGGTAATATGAACAAGGAATCTAGTACTTACCTCTCCTGCTTTGAAAAACTATGTTGCATTTCCTTTGCAGTGCATAGTGCAGTGCTTTCGTAAAATAATGCTTTAAAGAAAACCAAGCAGATTAATTGAAAAAAAAATCTAAAAACAGGGTGTCCCAGTTAACGAGATGAACCCAATTTTCTCGGTAATCTTAAAGTTAAATTGATGGTTCAAAGACAGAACTTGTGTAAAATTTTCCGAGGAACTCGAATTAAGACGTCAAACTAATAAACAGGGTGTTGTTAAAAAGTTATTTCAAAAAATAACCTTTTCCAAAAAAATTGTGAAGTTGGATTTTAACAAGGAGTATCAGCAGGGCGTAACAAAAAATTGTCGGCTACTTTGTGATTTTAGGTTTGACCGGAAGTGACCATCACTTGGTCAGATTTTTGAAACAGCCTGTATATTTTAGATTTTTTAAGTTTCTTTTATTCTCCTAGTTCCAACCTTATACTGTAGCGCGGTGTTACTTTACAACAGTTTTAACATATTTGTCACTAAAACTACCTGTAAAAATAAGCTAATAAATTGGAGGCTAATGTATGTGATATTTCTGATACTTGGCTACAGCTGCAAGCATTTAAATTGTCAGACAAATGTGATGGTTACTTGTTTTATTTTTTTTAATTTTTGTGTAAAGTCACCTAACTGCTGTGTCAAATTACACAGTGATATAAAAATGCGTAAAATTCAAAGTAGGACTGTATGAATGGAGACTTTACACATTTTGTAAATTTTAAAAAGTGTGTCGACCCGAAACATTTATTTAATAAAAAAAAAACTGCTAATTTTAACAAAAGTAAAAGTTTAATTCTTGTAACACATAAAATATCAATATAGAAAACTGTAAAAAAACATTCTAAAAACGAAAAAAGTATAAATAAGTAATATTCAGTCTTAGAAATTGTAGTTTGTCGTGTCTATTAGTTGGAATGAATATATCCCTCTCTTCACATCTTGAGGTTTTAAATGTTTAATAATATCGTCTTCACTTTGTTGTTGCCCAGTTTCCTTTTATATACGCGGCCCATATTGTAAACTGAAACAAAAAGTTCATATTTACCGAGATATTTACCAACTTTATAAATCCAAACTTATGTGTAAAGTAACCCTAATGTACAAAAAACAACATAACTTTCTAAGGGAATATTACATTTATTTAAAATTGTGAATACATAGTCTTCATAAACCAACTTATGTTGTATATAGCCAAACAATCTCAAAACAGTTGCCAAATTAAGGCAGGTACCCTTAGCACATACCTGTTGTTGAAACGGCCAAAATTCCGCGCCACTACAAGCGTCCACCACGTTGTCTCACAACAGACTAAAAATTGTTCCCTTATTGTAAAACTCCAGCCATCATGTGGCCTTGACGAATGATCAGTTGATTTATTGCAACTTTGTCAGATTTCATCAAAATTTAATTTTTAGGGGGAACATGCCTCTCTGTGTAAAGTGACCAATAAGTTGCAAAGTAACACCGTGCTACGGTATAGTTTTATCGTTGACTGATATATTATTAAAGACTGCTCACGACTGTCACGTCTGACACATTTTTGGCTCACCATGCGCTTTCCGGAGATAAAATACAATGCAGAATACATTGTTAGCCATCAGAGCTATCTGTTTTCCAGGACATAAAACTATAGCCGTGAGAAGGCTTTATAAATACGTCAGTCAACGGTTTTATATAGTTATCTCTAACAATATATTTTTAGTATTTTTTGCAGATATGTGAATTTATCATATTTGACAAAATTTATAAAAAAAATGAAAATTTGCTGCTAGGCTATATTTTTAGAGATACCTAACTAATATAAAACTCTGTATGGATGGAATTGGGACAACAGAAGTAATCTAAAAACCCAAAATATAGGTACAGGGTGTCTCAAAAATCGTACCAAGTGAAACTCACTTCTGGTTAAACCAATTTTTTATTACTCCCCGTATATTGATTGCTCATATTCCCCGTTAAAATTCAGTTTTATTTTTTTTACAGATATTTTTGAAATAACTTTTTAACAACACCCTGTATATTATGTTTGACGCCATACTCGAATTCCTCGAAAAATTCTAGACAAGTTTAGTTTTTGAACCGTCAATATATCTTTGAAATTACTTTCCAAAGTGTATGTAGAAACAATTTGAAGTTATGTTAATTTTTAAATTAAGAAAAATCATCATTTTATGTTTGTAATGTCGATTAAATATAAGGTATAGTTCGAATTTCATAAAAAAGAAGCAGAAAGTAAATTCCAAAAAGCTATGAAACATCTCATGAGAATTTAATTAGATGCCGAATTAGCTATTCTAAAACTTTTGCCATTAATTTATTATAACGGCGTTCTAAATATGACCATGCAAATAATTGCGGATTTAGCTTTATAAATTTTGTATTAACATCAAAGTTTTAATTTGTCGGTACTTTAAAAGCAGGTCAGCTTTGTCCGGTGAGTTTGGCGGGAGTTTGGAAGTGGTATACCACAGATTCGTAATACCAAAAGTTGGTGACGCATACAATATCTGCTGGTTTTAAAATTGAAAAAATATATATTTATAGGTACTTATTTATAAGTTTTGCAAATTTTTGAGTTGTACCTAAGGTAAGTAATTTTGAAAATAAATCGTAATAGATCAAATTTGATCTGAAGATGTTCAACAAATCACAAAGGATGGCTGGGGCTGTGAACAATAGGGATGTTCACAAAAAAATCTTCCACATTAAAGCCGTGAAAGACAAAAAAATAAACAATATTTTCTGTAGAAAAATTAGCGAGAAGTATCTGCATTCGTTTAAATTCGAGCATCGGTGTACATTACTGTCTCAATAGGGAAACGCAAGCGACTCTCAAGCTGCTGCCCTTTGTGCATATTACCATAGTATCGCCGCATAAATAAGCCACATTTTTCTGTGTTCCCACAATAGGCGCCGTAATACTGCTGATAATAACGGCTGTATTCAGCGTGTCGCAAACACCAGTGACGTGTCACTCGCCCTAACCGTTTTATATCCGCGCCAAATTCGCTGTTTGTATTTTGCATTTATTCCGTAAAGCCGTTTTGTGATTGATACACGTTTCTATAAATATTCTGATTAGAATTGGAAATTAGTGAACATACACCTTTTTATGATGCAATTTCAAATTTATTTATAAATTACGTCACTGGTGGCACGTGCCTCGAAAACTTATAATTCCCTTCGGCCTGTATAATATTGCTAAAGTCAGTTGAAACAGCATAAAAACTCTAATTGGCGTCACAAAAAAAAATACAGGACCTAAGCGTCACGCATTTTTCAAAAATATACCAACATATTCTACAAGCAACATAATATTTCACTTTTAAGGTTTTTTAAGGTTGTCGTCAAACACAACGTAAAGGTTAATGTACCATATAATATTGTCAAAAGGTCTCTAAAAAAAGCCATATAGATTATAACTATTTAGGCAAGTATATCCTAAGATCTGTGAAATTATGGCACGGCTATCCACTGCATTTCGCTGCAAAAGTGGCCAGCCGTCGAACAGTGTACCCATGCAAGTATATTGTTGATATATTATGCGAGCATGCAGTCACTTGTTTTTACTACAATATCTAACTTCTCTGTCTCCTTCATCTCTTTTTGCTACTAAAACCAGGTTCGGTTTAATATGGTAAAAAATTGTTTTGTCTCGTATTTTATTGCCGAGGCACCTGTTCTCGAGCTACCCTGGTAAAGTATAAATAAACCACCGAACTATATTGAATATACTTAGTTCGGTGAAATGAACTCACTTGGAATACAGTAATATACGGGGCGCGATCTATTTCATAGCATTTACCACGCTCTGATACTGGTAAAAATACCAGTCTTATCATCAGAAATCACCAGTATAAATTTTTCAGGTTTTTATGCGGTCGACGTCGACCTTTTCAAGGAGGCAGCCAATAAGAAAGTGAGCGTAGCGATTTAATTGGTCGGCGTTTCGGAGATTCATCGAGCAGGTGTCGACGTAGGCCAGTTAGGCCAGTATAACCAGTGCCGTGCACGGAAATAAGGATTACGCTTTATTTTACGGATTTTGGTTTTGTGTATAGAATTTTGTGTGGTGTTGTTTTGTGTGAAAAAAATTATTGGTTTGCTTCGGTTTGAATTATTTCAAAGTTTATTTTATTCTTTTCTAGAGCATTTGAATAAAATTTTTATAATATAATTACTAAGGGCCGCGCGCCGCCTATGACTCGGTCTTGTTTTACAAAGCAAACGCCGCCCAAGCATTTTTATGATCTTCCAAGTGACTTCATATTTATACCATACATAGTTTTGCATGTTTTTGGAGATAGGAAATCAATTTTGGCATTATTTTTAAGACACTATGTTATTACCATACCAGTAATGTAATATCTAACAATCTTATTTATAACTGCCAGGTTTAGGTATATTCAAAGTTCAAAGTTATAAAGGTCGACTATTGATCCTTTAATTATCAATTATTAATAACATTCGCGCCAATAAGCCGCGAGATTAGTTCAACTTCCGCTAATAAGGAAGTTCGGTTAAATTCTGCAGTCGATATCCGGAATAATCACATTATCCCGGAGTTCTGCTAACTCGACGGAACACGAACTTGAACCCGGACTCCCGAACCGTGGGATAATTTTCTATTTCCGTTAGCCTCAAACTTTTTCAGTTATACTTTGCGGTTGTCTTGTTATAACTGGGGTGGGTGTAAAGTGAATTATTGAAAAGATTGAAGTAGATGGTGGTCAAAGTCTTATTAAAAATGTATGTTGTTTTGTGGCACTTTTGGGTGTAAACGCGCGTACTGAAAGGCGAAATTACTTTCTGGCGAAAACCCTAACGGTGTCGTTTAACAACTTTAAAATGTCTATTTTTTTTATTTCTCGAACAAATCTAATTTTGGCAAAGATAAATGCTATAAAACCTCTGTGGAATTGTATCTTTTTGCTAAATTCATCGTCAATAAGTGAGTAAGTTGCTAATAATTGCTGTTGTTTTAAATATTTTTTGGTGAAAAAAATTAGATTCGTTTAAATAAGTAGTCACTGTCATGGTCATGCAATCAGGAGTATTTTTGAGAAAAGGATAAAGATAAATCCGTAGCTGTTATATGAACCGTCGATTCAATCAACGTATGAACTAAACGTACCTAACCTATAGACCATAAAAATAAGTAGGTATAGGTATGGTATAAATGAACTCACTTGGAACAGCATAAAAACGCTTGGGCGGCGATTGCTTTGTAAAACAAGACCGAGTCGTAGGCGGCGCGCGGCCCTTAATAATATTATAAAAGTTATATTTAAAATTTAAATGCTCTAAAAACAATAAAATATACTTTGAAATAATTCAAGCCAAAGTTAACCAATAATTTTGTTACACACAAAACAACACCACACAAAAATCTATACACAAAACCAAAATCCGTAAAATAAATAAGCGTAATCCTTATTTCCGTGCACGGCACTGGTTATACTAGCCTAACTGGCCCACGTCGACAGTGTCGACACCTGCTCCGCGTAAAAACCTTTGAATTTTATACCGGTGATTTCTGCCGATACGTCTGGTATTTTTAGCAGTAGCAGAGCGTGGTAAATGCTATGAAGTAGATCGCGCCCCGTATACTATGTTCCAAGCGCGGCCCTCGTAAAATAAACTGCGGACTGTTTTTCCAATACAATCATTTGTCCCACCTATATACATATATCATACCGAAAGGTCGGCCATTTTGGGCGCATTTGGCTGTTAGGTGTCCAATTACAATACGGAATTTTAGAGGGATATTTTAAATTTGAATAATGTCAAATGTACGAGGGCCGTGGTTGGCCGTTGTCAAATGTCATTTTGTGTTACCACTACAAATTTTGTTTTTCCCGCTAGAATGCACTCTAAATCCCCTAGAATGTACCCAATATGGCGGCTATCGAGGCGAGCGCCAGCGCCCTCGGCCGGATGGCTAAAAATTGGTGGAGGGACTAGGGCACCATGGCGGGCCGTTATTCCAAGTGACTTCATTATAATTTATACTTTACCATGTGATCACGTACATTTTTATATTTTTTAGGTTAGAAAAAAGTGTCAGATAAAAGTTGTAGAAGCCAAAGCAAGCTTTTTTCAGAGTTTATTTAGTTTTATACAGGGTGTTCGGAAAAGCGGTGCTAAACCAAACTTGTTTTTTTTTAAATGAAACACCCTGTATATTTTTAGATAATTAAAATCTGCTCCTTATCGCAATTTCAATTATGTATACATGTAATATTCTGCCTTTAATTTTACTCATTTGATGTCAATTTTTTCGAAACTCAAACCTTTGCAGAAAAAAATGTCATACATGATGATGAGTATTCGCCCTTAAAACATAGATGAACTTTAGAGTGTTATTTAAGTTCAAAGTAATTTGTTTACTGAATCAACAGGTTGTATACAAATTTGGACTATGGGGAAATGCAACCATATTTTTAAATAAAATTTGCTTTTCCACAAAAAGTTTAAACATTCTATAATCAGTAGTTGCATAATTTAATTGCGCATAAAAAAGCAACGTCAATGTACCACAGGAATACCGAAAAATATTGCCAGTTTGTCTTAGGTTTAAACTTTTTTATTTTGAGGCCTTATAAGAAATATACATAGTGTTATATTAATAAAACATTTTGTTAAAACTTTAGCCTGGCAAACTATAGAATTAGCGTTACGAGGGGCGAGGGCACAACGAAAAAAGAGACTCTCCGAATCGTGGTATTTTTCTAAAATTAATCGATTTTACATGAGTCAGGTTATATAATTTTATGTAATGTAACAATATGTAATGTATAAAAAAAACCCATGCCGGAAATAAGTACCCACCTTGGTACTCGCCCATTTTATTTAATTGACCACGAGTGTGTACTTTTTTTTTCCAAGACGTAGCCCCTGTACTTTAACCAACGAGCCGGCCGAGCCGCCACTGGGAGGAGAATTCGTTCTGTTTTCGACGGCTGCATGACTCGTCGGGCTTTTTGTAAGATGCGAGATAAAACTCGCAGAGTAATCTGCCAACTGTGTGTTCCTGATGTTTGTCGAATTATCCGGAAAGCACGTTTTCTTTCGACGCTTCAGGGGAACCGAGGAAATGCGCTTCTCACTTGTCCGGACTTTAATTATTGTTAGTGGCTCTCGAACGAAATTTCTCTCAGGAAACTATCGTGGGGAGGGGCGAAACACAGTAAATAGAGAAATGTGAGGTTTCGCAGTTTAAACCTACTACTTGTAGTAGTCGTTCTGGTGAAGGTCATATTTTCAGTTGTATTAAAATTTTCTTGAAAATATGTACCTACAATTTATTCTGAATTCTGAACAACAAAGTTTTCCTGTTATCTTAAGTAACGCAGCATAGACAATGAGTGAAAATTATACACATAACAAAAAAATATCTCGATAAAATAATACTGTTTGGCAGTATAAATACTTTTTTATACAAAGCCTTCGTTTGCAAAATACAGGGCTTCAAAGTTTTTCAAAAATATTAGATTTTGTCCACCACTATTATTGTACAGGGTGAGCGAAACTCATATTAAGATCCAATTATGACCGAAAATTCGCTTTTTTGATGTTTGGGAAAATGGCCGCTGTGACGTCATCGATATTATTTTCCCAGAAACACACAATTTTTTCCTATAGGTATATTGAAAGTCCTATCATTCTCAACAACTTTTGTAGAAACATATTTTTTATATATTTTATGGTTCAAAATTTACAGGGTCAGTCAAATAGGTAAAAAAAACATGGAATTTTTCCTAATCATTTTTCGACATCTAGCTAGCCATGGAAACAATTGATAGTCAGAAATTATTTAAGAGTACCTATGTTCGGGTGTCTCGTATTCAACTGGAATATTTTTTAATTTTTTTTGTAACAAAAAAATAGCAAACAAGTTAGTAACAAAAGCACAATTTAAAAAATATTCCAGTTGAATAAATTTAAGGGTGTGCAAGGCACCTTAACATACTCTTCAATAATTTCTGACTATCAATTGTTTCCATGGCTAGCTAGATTTCGGAAAATGATTAGAAAAAATTCCATGTTTTTTACATATTTGACCCTGTATATTTTGAACAATAAAATATACAGAAAATCTTTTCCCACAAAAGTTGTTGAGAATGATAAGGGCTTTCAATATAATACAGTGTGACACAATTGACAAGAAATTAACGTTGTTGTTCAAAGACCAAAAAAGCTAATTTTCGGTCATAATTGGACCTTAGTATGCCCCATCTTTTCGAAATTTTATTTTGAATTTTCGTGTTCCCTGGAACGTCGAGTTTCGTACCCTCGCCCTGATTGTACAATATGTTATATATATTATATGGGGATTTCCTCAATAATAATAATAATACCCATTATAAAAAATTGTATCTAATTTCTTTTTGAGTAAAAAAAAATAACTTCATAGCCGTGCTCCAGGAATTCGACTTTACCCCTGGTTAAAATTTTTGTACACGCCAAAGACTCACCCTGTATATGTATGCATAATGGGGCACTAGATTTGTTGAATGTCGACATTTTAACCCGATCAGTGGCGGAGGTAGACAAATTATTTGCTAGAAAAATGTTATAACCCTGTATATAGCGTACACTCAAACATTGCTTTCGGGTCGGATACCCACGCAATTAATTTTCTACAAAAAAACACTCTTCCTGCCGTTTTGGGACAAATTGAATTTGTTTTTATTTATTTAAAGAGTTCTGTATTCTAAATAGGATATTTAGAAACAAGGATGTATTTTTGTAGGTACCTGCAATTATAAATAAAGAGGGATGTTTTTGTGGCATATGAGAGTATCAAGTACAAGATGATCAATCCGTAAGCTCGGGTAGCTTAGTCGGTTAAGTGCCTACGGCCACATTAGGAGTCCCGAATTCGAGTCCCGGCTGGAACGCATGATTTATGGGTCTGATTTTAAATATCTACGCCACTGGTCAATTTCGGGCCTTGATATTATAACATTTTGTGAGAATCTGGTCATGCACTCGAATAGTGTTTCATACACTGGGAACTTGAAACACTGCACCCGAAAGAAGCCCATAATTACCAGGAGGTTTTCTGATTTCTTTTGTCAACCAAGCCGGCAACGCTGATTACCAAATGGTTAAAAATTACAAGAGGTTTCCTGATTTATTATGTCGGCCAAGCCAGTACCTCTGGTTACCGGTTAGCTATAATTTCGAACCACACCCTAATTAATCCTTAATAGCAAAATAAATCTGTGT
This sequence comes from Pseudeuparius sepicola, assembly GCA_963920635.1. Classification (NCBI taxonomy): domain Eukaryota; kingdom Metazoa; phylum Arthropoda; class Insecta; order Coleoptera; family Anthribidae; genus Pseudeuparius; species Pseudeuparius sepicola. The sequence goes on along the minus strand of OY987299.1, from coordinate 18,715,462 downwards.
AGTTATTTTATATGTACCTTAACTGAGTGGTAGGTAGCTGTATAGTTTTCAAGCTACTACACCTGGAGTCACGGGCGTAGCCATGATTTAGTTTTGGGGGAGGGGGGTTTAGTTTGAGAAGTAAATAAAACAACAAAAATATACTTACATGAAATTTAATATCTATATATTCATCCGAAAAACTACGACATATTTATAAAGTTCTTAACTTTAAATGAAATGGATAAATTAATTTCGTTCCTCTGCGCTAAATCTAAAACCATTAAAGAAGAAATCTTCGGCTTTTTCTTTTAAATATATCCACTACTTCATCTGCATGAATTTCTGTTCCATAGTGAATGTTCATTAACCATTAAGTCTGTTTTCACTTGTAGTGTTTCGTAAATAGTTTTTCAGTCTCCTTAGGCTCTAGAAAGACCTTTCTGGGGTAGCAGTGGATACAGGAATGGTAGCCAAGATTTGTAGTAATGTGTAAATATTAGGATAAAGGTTTTTATCGCACATATCTAGGCATTCCAAACTAGATTTCGGGGTAGGCAGTCTTCTTATCAGCATGCAAGGTAGCTGAAGCTTTGATAGCTAAATCCAAATTTGTTTCTTTATTAGAAACCCCTTGACCTTGACTACACCACTTTTTCCAGTAGTCCATACCTTTAAGTTTATCACCCTTCCTTTTTTCCCCTCCATTTTTCGACAGTAATAATGATTCACGTATCTATCCTTAACAAGGTCATCGAATAACAGCCCACTAAAATTACTCACTTACACGGTACACTTAATTCTCTTCACTATTCGTTCAGCACTTTTCACTTTTATTCGCTTCGAGTTCGCATGGAACAATACTGCCGTAAGCGCGGTCACGCGCCGCGGCGCCGCTTATATAGCAGCCCAGTAGCCGTCCAGTAGCCGTCCAGAAACTTCCACGAACTTCCACAAAGTTCCGCTCATTTCGACCGAGGGGCGTGGCGAATAATCGAGAAACAACGCAAAGTGTCCCTACAATACAAAATAGTTCGGCTGCAACTGCGTCTGCCTCTCGTCAAAAGATGGCGCTAGGCGCTACTATTACTACATATATTCAAACGTAATAATAATTTAACTCTTCACTCCTCGTATTTTTTCGGTATAATATTAGGTAATATTTTGCTTATTTCTTGCTTCGTTTTCGAGAAAGCAGCAATGCAACAACAAAGCAATGATGTGCAATAAAGCGGTTTTTATTTTTTTTTTCTCGAAAACGAAGCCAGATATGAAAAAAATTCAAGAAACCAAAAAGTTGTACTCTTAGTTCCTTAGTGCGAGAAAAATATAAAAGTTTTGAAAAAGTCAGTGGCGCACAGTTTTTTTTTTCAAAAATATTGGTCACGGTGCTCCCCCGGGACGCCACTGGACTTAATAATTTCAATCTAGTTAGGGCTAAATTAACCCCTCTCTACCGTAAATAACACAACACTGCCAGATTGAAACAAAATCGGCTAAAGGATTAAGATGTTGCTGAAAAAAATATATTTTTTTAAAAGTTTGACACCCTGTATCTTGAAAACGATGCGATACCGGACCTATGTTTATATAAACTTTTCGTCTTAAAACATATTGATTAAGGTTTAAAATCAATTGAAGTTTGGCTAGGTACTTAAATATTAGTATTTCTGAAAAGTTTTTTTTATTTTGCTATATTATTTTTTTTTAAATGTTGAAAAAAAAATTGTAGGGGGCCCGAACTCAAATCTTGCAGGGGGGCCCGCTGAAGCTTATGCCCGCTACTGCTACTACCCATTCGGCAAAAGTCGTGCCTGCCTGTTTTAAACAATCCTCGTTAGATTATATTGACGTCCCAACGACTAGTCTTAGACCACGGATTAAAAAGATAATTATATATTCTTAGACTGCCATGGGCCGCCGCCCCCGTAACCCATGCCTTATTCCAATCTCGTTCCCCAAATTATCACTGGCCGCGAAGGGTCTAGACTAGACGAGGGGTGGCCAAAGTCAATTTCGGACCATAGAGCCGCCCGCCCCCGCAGAATCTGATGAATTTTCGAGGAAATTCAGTGAGCGATATTGGTAGATTAGTCCGTAAGTTTTTCTTGTTACTGAATTAGGTGAAAATACATATGTATATCCTCACTTTTCTAGGATACTTGATAGATATATGGAAGATCGTCGTGTAATAATGTGTAACATTGTAATTAAGGGAATTCGGAACGGATGTATTATTATTTTTGTAGGAACAGCTAAGGAGCCCATAGAAACCTGGAAACAACCGTTGTTTATTGTTAATCATTGTTATTTTTGGGTGTGGTTTGGTGTTTACTGTTTACCAAAAAACGTATACCTATACCTAATGAGTATTAGGTACAACAAAAATGAAAAAATAGAAATTGTGCGATTAGTTGGAGATGGAGTCAGATCTTTTCCTGATTTGGTAATTAAATAACGCATGATTAACGTTTTGTCCCCTAACTAAAAATATTGTTTTGCTATGGAACCTCAAAATAACATAATATTGTAATTCAAAAATAGCACACTTTGCACTTTGCTAGCACATTTCCAAGCTCACAAACTATCACTATCAATAATTGTTCGTTTGTCGAAAAGCATATACTTGAGCAAGATGTACATACGTGATATCTATTGTACGCGGAATTCTTTTGTTACAGGGGTAAATAGGATTTTTTTGCTGCTCTATACAATGGCGGAAAAATCCAATATGGCGAGAAAAAACCTGTGGAAAAATTGGAAAAAACGAAGTGTGACTGTGGACACTGTGGTTGCTCGAAATAGGAGACCTACAAAATTTTTGACAAAGACATCAAGTTGGCCATGACTATATAGAAACCTAAACCTACCAAGTTCCGTTAAATTCGAGTTACCGATGCGGAAGATATTAACATTTTTAAAGAAATCGCATTTTTTGTTTTTTTTTAGTATAAATATCACGAATGAGTCAAGATATCGGGGATTTCGAAACAATATATTGTAGAGGGTATATTTATTATGATACTTAGAGCAACTTTTGTCTAATATTTGACCCACAGAAAATATACGCGTAGCGTAATAACATTTTGCCGGAAAAACCTACAAAAAGGGCACTTTACTGATGTGGAAAATTAGTTTCTTCATATAATTTCCAAGGTGATTTTTGGAAAGTAAAATTATGTCACAAAATTAGTTTCAAACCAAACAGCGCTGATCTCTCTAGCTCACATTTCAACTCGATTTTTTTTTTGTTATTTACACTTTATGTGATCTCAATCCGTGGACACAGTAATAATATTCGTATCTATTTTGTATTTATTATTATTTTTTATTTTATTAGTGGGAGGAGCATGGCCCCCATGCCCCCCCCCCCCCCTAAGACCGCGCCTGCCTATATGTTGTACCGTCGATCCTCAATCAACGGTTGTACCTCTTCTAGTTTCCGAGATACCAAGTGGGCATCGAAATTTTCACCACCCTGTATACTTATACGGCGTAAAAATGTCTTTGTTGAAAAACTCCACTGAAGGTCAAGATCTCTCGGCAAAATGTAAATACCTATACTATGTAAGTAAATGGGATTACTACGGTTATTCTTCGTACTTCCTTAGTAAGTACCTAACCTACCTATATACATATTACATACTTGAGCAAATGCTGTCCTGGTTATATCTGGAAAAGAGTCGGCCTTAGCCGGAAATGATATACCTCTCTAGAGTATCTAGCACAGTCACGATAATAAATAGTAATTGACACCCATTCCCCCTCACAAGCAGGTGACATCATGTGATTACTCCTAGTTCCTTGTTTGCAGTATAAAGTGTACTTACTAATAGTGCTATAAATATTACCCTTATTTATACAGACATTATTACATATTTATTAAATATGTATATTATGTGTACGACAGTAGGTCAGTAGGTACCTTTTTACTACCCTGATTTCAGCATTTTATGTGGGCTAAAGACCCTCCATACTGCTATTACCAAAGTTTAGGGCTATTATTGATAAACATACATATTACAATGTTATATTTACTTACCATGCAAGTCATCGCTGATACTCGTAGAATACAAACATACGGAACACTATGATGGTCGTATAGGCACTGTGGTTTCTAGAAGTCAGTCGGATATTGATCAAAATGAACACATTCGCGATGTAGGTAGGGTGATATTTATCAAAAATCAGTCAGCAGGTGAGGGGTAATGTACTTTCTGTTATGCTCCCCCAGTCTTGTGGAAACCCCCTTACGACTGCGCAATGGACCTCTAAGTAACTTGTGAGAATGCAAATCCCAGCGCCTTCACCAGAACATGAATTTGCTTGTGAACGTGTGCTAATATCACCAAAATGTTATTTATGATACTTTTCATTTTTGTTCCTTTTTTCAACAAAGTAATTCACAAAAAAATGGGATCATTGGGCACCCAGTAATTACAAAAAATTAGTGCGGTAATCGATATGTTTCGAGGGAAAAAAATGCATAAAACGAGATTCGGTAATTATGGAACGTAGTGTATGCACCGCCCGATTTTCTTAAAATTTTGGCTACCCCCCTATTTTCGAGGGCCCTGAACACGAATCTGACCTCAGTGTTTTGAGGTCGGACATATTTCCGAGAAAATGAATTTTCAAATTTATCCTTTTGACACCCCACTTTTTCACGGCGATATTTGGTTATAATCGAGATGAATTCAACTCAAATTGATCACCACCCTATTTTGCACCTTCTACAGCATCGAAACTTCGCGCAAACCCGCGGAAACATCGAAATTTTGAAAGATTTATGCCGTGTTTACGTCCGGCCCGGCCTCGGCGCGCCGAATGTCGGGCCAAATGTGTTCTGTGTTCAGGAGCCAAAATTTCAAGAAAATCGGCCGGTGCAAACCTGCAAACACTGCGTTCCATAATTACCCGAGATTCAAATACAGACTTCCGTTTCATGTATTTTTTTCGAAAACTATCAATTAATATTATTCTACTAATTTTTTGTAATGGCTGGGTGCCATTTAACCAATTATTTAGTATAAGAATAAATCTTACAAAAACTTATTAGCCCAGTACCTGGTACTATGGGGATTCCAATAAAATAATGTTTTTAATTAGAGAACATCCTAATCGAAATCGAACAAAAATCCAGCGAAATTGGAATTAAATAGGTAGGTCTAAAAACAATCTCAATAAATTGGAACTGATGTGTTTAATCTATAAATAGATAGTAAATAGATACGTTAGGTACTTTTTTATTGATTAATATAATATTACCACTGATATCTTTTTTATTGCCCTTGCCTTTCGGTAGGTAAGGGCGTTGCAATAACTTGTTAAATTAATGGGAATCCCCTCGTAACATTAGTCTAATCTAGGGATATTTGATTTACCACCATTACAGTAACATCTAGTCGCACGTGCGCATTTCGACCAATCAATAGCCTGGAAATATGTGGGAGGAAAGACCAAACTGTCAAATGATCGATCGATTGAGGTTAGTATTCTTCAGTCAAAATGTCAAATTAAGAACAACCCACAGGAAAATATTATAAATAATGACTTCTAGATCGAAATGTAAAGTGAATTCGGATGGTAGTGTGTGCCTGAGTGATATTTCAGCATCGTTTAATTCAACTGTGAAAGAGGAACATGCCTGGGCCCTGTGTTATCAACTATCCAAGTATTTTTTCGATTGTATTCAAACTGGGAAGCAAAATATTTGTATCATAACAGAAGTTCAACACGTTTTCTTGAAAACTGATGGAAATGTTCACGAGAATACGATCTTGGCACGGGATAAACCACGGAAGTTTCTCAGGTAATCGTTTTTTTTTTGTTCAGTAGATATTTTGCCATTGATTATAAAAGGACAATATAAAGTTCCAAAAATTCAGGGACTCTGTGAAGGACAGTAATTATGTGTCTGTTTGGTTGGGTGAAACCCTTTTTATTTATGCAGGAGCAAAGAAATACTTATTTTTATATATTCAGTATCTAAGGAAGCACACTGACGATTAAAGCCTTTTTCATTTTTTTAATTATTAAGATTTTCTATTGTAATTTTTGCCTATAATTAAGTAGGTACATCTAATTAAATACAAGAAAAATCCCAGTCATTTTGATCACCTTCTACCCTTGTCATTAATTTTATCTCTAATGTAATGAAGAGGATTAAAGGATTACGCTGTAATATTTCGAGTGGCAGAATTTCATTCATCCGCTATCTAAAGTAGGTACCTATTGGATAAGGTAGAAAGCTGTCGCGACGTAATTATTTACGACCCACAATACAATTTCATTCACGATCAACAAAGGGTATTCTACCATGTACATTTTGCACCTACTTCTGTAGCCATCAGCTTATAAAAATTACTTTGAAAGGCCAATAAGAGTACAGGACAAATATATTCGCCGTATTGTTCTTTAATAGCTTTATCAGTGCTATTTTCTAATGGCCCTGTACTCAGTTCGACACTCACCTCAATTTTCTAGTATATTCTGAAGAAAAAAGTCAGCCCTAACCAAAAATGGCAGTTATTTAAATTAAATTTATTAAAATTAATACCTATACAAAGAAATAAATTGCAACGAAATTCATCACAAAAAAATAATTAGGGACCGACCATATTTACAATATAGGCAGATATATGTATCAGCTTGAATCAGCCTTTAATTTGTACTATCACTAGATTACAAAGGCTATAAATATCAATAAAAAGGATTTTAAACATTCTATATTTGTTTTACACTAAATGATAGAAAATCCAGCTGAGAAGTTTTGTACAAGGATGCATTAGAATAAAGACAAGACTGACAGTAATATATCCCGAAATGAGCCTAAAAGCATAGCCGAATGAGTAAACATTGCTAAAAGTAACACAGAAATAGAGGGGGGAGAAGGAAGAAAATGATTAATATTGTTGCAATAAACAACAACCCTGTAATAACCCCATGGAGTCACGTCAGTGACGTCTTTCAACTGCGTCAGCAATTACGAGGCGCTCGAAGGAGGAGGGGACCCATGTCGGCGCGAATACATAAAATGCATTGTCGCGTTCCACAGAGACTATTATAATTATACATTATTATTACATTAACAGTACTGCTCTGTAGTCGATTGATGGCCATTGCGCTATAATAAAAATCTAGTTTAAGAAAGACTCCTCTTTGTTCTCCCCACGCCCCAGGGGTACTCGTGACAATATAAGTTATCTGCCAAGGCAAAGATGGACAGACAGGCACACTATGCAAAATGCAGAACGTTACTAAGTAAATTTTTGGCCTATAAACACTTTCAAATTATTTACAAATAAAATGACTAAAGCTCTATTATTATTTTGTTACATACCTACGCTTTTTCGTGGGGTGCAAAATAAGTATGAACATAACGTTGATAGGCCTAAAAAATCATCCTGTATAATAATTTTCTGTTTCAACCAAATCTAGACTCCGAACTTTGCTACTTTCCACTCTGCTAGAGATGTGTCAATCGTGAATCACTGTGATTCGATCACTTTAAAGTATTGATTGACCGAATCTCAACATATAGAAACGATCCAATCATGAAGCAGTCGGTTATTACCGACACTCCACAGTCCACACATCGAATGATCGACGATCGAACAAACTAAGACGGAACGAAATGATTCGATCTTTTTTTAAATCTGTCACCGATCGATTCGGTCGTAGTAAAATGAACGAATTACCCATCTCTACTACAACCGCTAAGTTCGGGTCATACCCGGGGAGAACACGAGCGCCATCCTTATTTAATGCTTTTAGACAACAGTTTTTGAGCCAAACACCCATATAAGATGGTCCTCCTTACCTCTACCCTCCATAATCAAGAAGAAAACATTGGCTTGTACCCTATTGTCAACTTGTGTTAAATATTAGACATGCCATAGTGACCTATGGGTATCATTTAATTTTGTACACCTTTAATAAGATTTATTTTTACATTTAATGTCCGAAAGCAAAGAGGGAACCACTTAAATATTTTTTGTTTTAGATGTGAAAAGGACATCGTTGCCGGTATTGGTGTCGTCATATACACCACCTTGGATCCAGAAATTAATGATGGCGAAGAAAGAGTCATCAGCAGCGACTTGGAGCAACTTATCAGCGACATGATATCGGACGAATCGAACGCTTCCGAGCAAAGCCACCATGAAACGGACGATGAAGGAATTGAGAGAGATTCAGAGGAAGGGGAAGAAGCTGGAACGTCTAAGTGCAATGCGCAGATTACACTGCAGGAAGTCATACGTAAATGTGAGACCCACTTGGGTAAGTTAAAAACATGATACAGTTGTAGAAACCATGTTAAAAATGCTCCAGGGTGCTAATGTCACTGTAACATTATTGTTTCCTAAAATCAAGCAAGCCGGTCATTACAAAATAAACGCACAGAATCTATATTAATTCTAACCTATTATTTAACACCCTGTCCCTGTACCTATCTTGAATATGGTACTTTTTCAACCTATGCTTAAAAATTAAAGTGGCCCAGTCACTGCCTACTAATTTTTGCAAAATCTCCCCAGTATCTACTGAATTCCTGTCATGTTCTTATGTCAGTGTCAGACATTGGCCAACTAGGGTATCCGTAAACAAGGCTTATATCAAAGATCATAAGAATATTATGATCTTTCGATCTTTGCTTATATGTATGGCATTTTTCACTGCCAATGGCAATTCGAAAAGTTACCTTTAAGTTTATTATTCCCTGTATATAATCTGTGCTATTGGATTTTTCACTAAAAACATTTTAAGAGGGTGTACAATGTTTTTATTTTGGACTCCTTTTATTTTTTTCTTTTCCACTATTTTCATCTTTTAAAGCTTGCTGATAAGTTTTGTTAACTTATCATTGACTGATTGACCCACATCCTAAATGAGTAGTTTAGTAATTTGTAAAATATTTTTTCTCATAAATGCTAATTATTGTTAGTTATTATGTTAATCATCAAAATCGATATCCCACCCCATTTTGTTGTGATTGTGTTTTCAAGTTCTTAACTAAAAATTACACAAAAATATGTTTGCAGGTTGATTAATTTTAATTAGGAAAACTTCACCAATGGGGTAAAATTCGTACTGCATACACAAGTTATTAAAAATTTGTATTTACCTTTGACACCCTGTATTTTTAAGTGGAGGAGTCCAAATGAAAAATGGCATAAGGAAAGTCCCACTATTTTAGGAAATCTAACTACCTTTTTGTAATTCTCTGTAGATTAGAGGAGTAAAGTGAACACTATAAATGAACGATATAAATAAACAAAAATAAGACAAAAGGCACCAACATTTCTGTACCGATTGATACCCAGGGTGCTCCAATATAAAATCAAAAATCTCATTGCTGATATCTCAGGAGGAAAAGATATTTTAAATTTTAATTAGAGTAGCCACTTACTAATTTCTTAAAGGGCCTAAATTCACAGTATTATCACGTATTAACACTGGAAAGCGGTTCCTTGCAATAATATTAAATAAAAATAGAGTACGTATGTTACAATGGCTTTAATTCTAACAAATATATTGCCACTTCTGGAGTTCCTCAGGGTTCCAATCTGGGGCCTCTGTTATTCCTTCTATTTATCAATGATATTGCTGATAATCTCAAATGTGGTAAACTTTTGTTCGCGGACGACTTAATCTATTGTTCAATACAATCCTTAGAGAACTGCTTATTTCTCCAGAAGCAGCTTTGTGAATTGGATGCTTGGTGTGTCATTAATCACCTGGATTTAAACCCTGCCAAGTGCAGTGTAGTTAGGTACTCTCGAAAAGAGTCAAATATAACATTTGATTACAAATTAGGTAACACAAGTCTTGCTTCTAAGGACAGTGTTGATGATCTTGGGGTCCGCTTTGATAGTGTCATGTCGTTCAATGAGCATTTCAATAATATTTCGATGTCTGCCTACAAAACTTTGGGTTTTTTGTTGAGACACTGTCGAGGCTTCACAAATATTGCGGCTTTGAAGACTCTGTTCTTTTCACTCGTCCGTTCGAAACTGGAATATTGTTCTGTTATTTCAAAGAAAATTTCTTAAATTTCTTTATTATAAAACTCACGGCATGTACCCTCCTCGTGGATATGACCATCAGGCACTTCTTAATGAATTTAATATGTTTTCATTGATAGTTCGCCGATCCGTTTCTGGTGTTTCCTTTTTATACAGGGTGAGTCGAAGTTAAACCGCCATACTCAAAATTTGAGTAGTATTTTTAAAAATAAATGGGGTTCTTCATATAACATTTTGTCCAAAAACGCTTCGTTTTCGACATACAGGGCGTCAAAGTTTTCTTTTAAAAACAGAAAAAAATTAGTATTTTCGGTTGCATTTATGCTATCGAGTTGAAAATTGGTACTTTTATGTTTTCTGGGACGGCGATTATGAATTTTCTATCAACTTTCTTCTAGCCGCTAGAGGGCGTTGGCTACGTCGTTACGTTCGAACAAAAGTGTTTTAAACTTTTTTGTCGTTGAAAAATCTGCATTTTAGATAGCGGAATATTAAATTACATTCGATTTTGAACAAAAAATGTCTCTTGTAAAAATACGAAAACCTTAACTGTTTTCATGAAAAACGCAATTTTGTGTCGCGGTGCGCGTGAATTCGAAAAAATTAAAATTTCGTAGTAGGCTGAGAAATGGGATTTATTCATTTGGAATTCTTTATTTACAGTAGGTATTGTCCTAAATTAACCATTTTTGTGAAATTAGTAATAAAAAGAACTTTAACCAAGACAACTTTATTAGCAAAAACATAACGAAAAAATTATAATAAAGTTGTCTTGGTTAAAGTTCTTTTTATTACTAATTTCACAAAAATTGTTAATGTAGGAGAATACCTACTGTAAATAAAGAATTCCAAATGAATAAATCCCATTTCTCAGCCTACTACGAAATTTTAATTTTTTCGAATTCACGCGCACCGCGACACAAAATTCCGTTTTTCATGAAAACAGTTAAGGTTTTCGTATTTTTACAAGAGACATTTTTTGTTCAAAATCGAATGTAATTTAATATTCCGCTATCTAAAATGCAGATTTTTCAACGACGAAAAAGTTTAAAACACTTTTGTTCGAACGTAACGACGTAGCCAACGCCCTCTAGCGGCTAGAAGAAAGTTGATAGAAAATTCATAATCGCCGTCCCAGAAAACATAAAAGTACCAATTTTCAACTCGATAGCATAAATGGAACCGAAAATACTAATTTTTTTCTGTTTTTAAAAGAAAACTTTGACGCCCTGTATGTCGAAACCGAAGCGTTTTTGGACAAAATGTTATATGAAGAACCCCATTTATTTTTAAAAATACTACTCAAATTTTGAGTATGGCGGTTTAACTTCGACTCACCCTGTATAACTGTATCCGAAACAATATACAGTGTGACCCATTTGTTTTGGGGTCAGTCTGTAAAAAGTGTATCAATCGTGCGATTTGGCTGATTTTTTTTTTAAATTGTAGAGCTCGATGAACTGCACATTTTGAACAAAAATTGCCTGGTTCGCATAAAATCCAAAGCCTACTATGACCGTTTTTATGAGCAAAATTTTAAGAAACCATATTAGCGTTTTTTTTTGAAAAAATCTGTGTGCGCCAATGGATTGAGCACCCCTCGAAATGGGTATGTACAAAATTTCATCAAAATATTTCAAGTAATAACGATTTTGTAGAAAAATTAAAAATGCAGCCAAGGTACGTCTTTATTTTCAAAAATTCAAAGTTGGCCATGGAAAATAATTGAATTGTAATAATACAACCTTATGCTTATAAACACAAAACATAAAAACAATTAAAATTATAAAATTTTTGTAACTTCTACCAAGCCTCCATTTTCTACAATGCATTTGTCGTTCCTCTTGCGTACATTCAAAATTAAATTTCGTATTTGCTGTGGAGTAATTTCCTCACAACTACGGTTTATCCTAGCTTGTAGTTCTTGTAAATTATGGGGTCTTGACTTATAAACATTTTGCTTAAGTGTACCCCAAAGAAAAAAATCTAAAGGAGTTAAGTCCGGAGATCTCGGTGGCCACTCACAGAAAGGACTATTTCGCCCTATCCAACAGTTTTCAAAATTATTATCTAGCCAGTTTCTGATTAAACGAGCATTATGAATAGGACTGCCATCTAACTGTAACTTTAAATTTAAGCGGTATCTTAATGGTAACTCATCTAAAGCATTTCTAAATTCAATTTCTAGAAAATTCAAGAAGCCAGCCGCATTCAAATTCCCTTCAAAGAAAAATGGGCCAATTATTCTGTCGCGTAGTATTCCACACCAAACGTTAATTTTTTGTGAATATTGTCTCCTTGCATTTATTATAAACTCTGGATTTTCAGCTGACCAGTGACGGCAGTTTTGACTTGATACTACACCATTTGTAGTAAACGTGGCTTCGTCGGTGAATAAAATTTCATTTAAAAAGTTGCCATTATGGAGATATTCACCTTGCAGCCAATAGCAAAATTCTAATCTTCTCTCCTCATCTCCTGGTTCCAGGGTGTGCAAAAATTTTGGCTTAAACGGTTTTATTTTGTTTTGTCTCAAACATCTCCTTATACTCTCTCTGGGTATATGAAGGTCTAAACTAGCCGTTCGAACACTATTTCGAGGATTGTCACTAAAGTATTGCAGAATTTGATTGTTATTTTCAACAAGTCCACGGCGTCCATTTTGCCTAGTTTTAAATAAATTTTTAGAAATCGATCCAGTTTCATCAAAAATATTGTTTATACGTTGTACAGTACTTCGACTCACTGATCTACCTGGGTGTCTATTGTTAAATTCGGCCGCAGCTTCTGCTGCCGAGCGCTCGTTGTCGCCCACGAGTCGAACAATTTCTATTTTGTCTCTTATGTTTAAATATTCCATAATTATGATAATTAATTGTATTGAGCACAAACAATTTCTGAACTCAATTTAGACAGTTTGACACTTAATAAAAGTAAACAATTCAATTATTTTCCATGGCCAACTTTGAATTTTTGAAAATAAAGACGTACCTTGGCTGCATTTTTAATTTTTCTACAAAATCGTTATTACTTGAAATATTTTGATGAAATTTTGTACATACCCATTTCGAGGGGTGCTCAATCCATTGGCGCACACAGATTTTTTCAAAAAAAAACGCTAATATGGTTTCTTAAAATTTTGCTCATAAAAACGGTCATAGTAGGCTTTGGATTTTATGCGAACCAGGCAATTTTTGTTCAAAATGTGCAGTTCATCGAGCTCTACAATTTAAAAAAAAAATCAGCCAAATCGCACGATTGATACACTTTTTACAGACTGACCCCAAAACAAATGGGTCACACTGTAGATTGTCCTTTTTTTCTTTCTAGACTAAACATACGAGTACCAAGACCTAATTCACGGCTAACATCTACATTTTACGTTCCCTATGCTCGTACTAATATAATGTTTAAGTCGCCAATTTATTTTACATCCAGTCTCCATAATATGTTGCCTGATGAATGTGATCTGTTTGATTGCTCCAAGCCTTCCTTTTTGAGGTGTGCCATTGAGTGCTTTTCATAATTTCACGTTATGTGTTGGGTAGTATTAGTATTAGTCCGCTGATAATTGTACTGTACAGGGTAGATACCCTGCGTGGGGCTCCCTATACTATGTTGATTATATTGATTGAGCTGTGCTTACTTTATAATCAGTTTTCTTTATTTTTTCTGTGGTGCTATGTTCCCTTTATATTTATCTTTGTATGTTGTCCTGTAAATGGATTTTTCTGTTGGGCAATAAATAAATAAATAAATAAACAACATTGGCATTTTTTTCTTTAGGAACGCTTACTAAGTCGCAAGCAGAGGCCCACTACAAGGCGGTTGTGAGAGCTCTGGTTGCAGAAGCCATAGAACTGTCTATGTTCCTGGAGAAAATAGAACAAGGCAACCTTTGCTTACCTTCCAACAGCTCTTCCAGTTCCGGCTTGGACCAACTCAATTTCTCTGACTGGGCGAAATTCTGGGTGCAGGTTATGGGGGAGCTGAGGACCGGCGTTAAGTTGAAGAAAGTGAATTACAGCAAGGCCCCGATCGAGTACGAACTCACGCCATATGAGATTCTCATGAAGGACATCAGGAACTGCAAGTACAACCTGAGGAAGATTATGGTTAATGGAAGTTTGCCGTCGAGAGTTACTAAAGATGCCCACGCGATTATTTTGGAGTTTATAAGGTCTAGGCCGCCGTTGAAGAAAGTAAGCGATAGAAAACTGCCACCTCAGACTAAGATATTGACTCCAAGGGAACAACTTTTGAATTCCATTAAGAAGGGGAGAAAATTGAGACCCGTACCTGTACCTAGGTGAGTAAACTTAATACAATCTTGTGTATATACTAAAGTTTAAATTCCAATGCTGTCAAAATAACGTATTTGGTGATATTCTTGTTTTATTTTTTTTTAATATGAATAAATTAACTAGGTTTTAAATTTTTAGGCACCTAAAAAGAGAAACAAATGCAGTACACTTTATTCAACTTACTACATGCTTGTAGCTTTATTCTTGTGTTTTATGTTACCATTTATAGCAATAAAAACGTAACAATTTCAATCTAATAAAAACCAAGTATATTAGCAGCATCGGACTACCGTTCTCAGTACACAGTATACAGTGTGTTCCAAAAAGTTTTTGATTTGTCAGAAAATTGTATTCTTGATAAAAGTTCGTGCTTGTCTTTGAATGATAAATGACCCCAACAAAAGTTGTGGATAACTATGTGTAGGATATACTCAAATTATTTTAAGAAGTCCTTACTGGGACTGTCAATTGGTAATTTCGATATCCTAAGTTGGCACCAATGCAGCAAAAACTGCAACCGGGTCATAAGTTCAGGTCAGTAACTAGCCCATTTGCACTAATAACACGAAAAGTAACACGAACAAGAACAACACAGATGATGGTAAAACTAACGAAACGTAGAAAACCCGCGAATATTTTCATTGCCGAATGTTTGAACCAGTTTGAACGATCTGGAAAACCTTCACTGTCACTTTGACACACCGAAGCTAAATTTGCCTGAGTCCGCCCATAGACGCTGCCAAAAGCAGCTGATTATACCAAAATACCAAAATGAAAAGTGTTTCCATGACGTTTGAAATTATTATTAAAATTAGTTGTAGACATAGTTATTTTTATTTATGGCGGTATAATCGAGATTGCAATAGGGTTTTTATCCTATTATGTTCTTTTTTCGTATCACTTGGGTAACTTTTCACATCATAAATCAATGAGTGACTGGTTGAGACGCATATACCAATGTTATACCCATGGTTAACAGAAAATTCCTAGGGATTTTGTGGAGAATGTTATCTGACAAAATTGGGACTTCTTACAGTAATCGGGGTATAGATGTTTTAGCTGTCAGTGTCATTTTTTTCTCTCAAAAGTAAACTACCTTTATTTTTAAAGATACCATTATAATTATGTGCAAATATAAAATTCGAAACATATTGCTCAAATTTTACTTTTTTTTATTTTGATGTTTTTTCAAAAACAAGACTACACAAAATTTTGTTATGGTGCTTAGTCAACAAATAACAATGGAAATACCAAACTCTTCTCAACATCGAATTGATAAGTACTATGGAAGTCGCACAAGTGTGGTTTTCATTGTGTTTGTGGCAGCCAACTCTAGAGAGAGATAGGTTGCAAATGGCAATAAGTAAGACGAGGACGCGTAATAAACGTGTCAGCTGATTCAGGCAAAGGATGTACAAAGGGATGTTGCATAATTTAATGGGCATGTTCCGCAATTCTCTTTATTGTATGATCTGTATTCCGTAATTCGGGACTTGTTTGTAGGAATGAGAATTTTTTCCTAGTTCAATTCGATGTTTTCAACAGCATTTCGAATATAACCCCAACCACATGTAAAAATTGCACAGAAAGAAATAGTGAATTAATTAAAAAAAATGTACATGGAATTTTATGTACCTGGAAGTAAATGGAGACAAATAAAATCCAAATTCCAAAATAAAAATTTATTTTAAAATAAAGGTGACAAAATATCTAGAATAAGGTGTACTTTCATCTTTAATTTAATAGGAAACACATTTAAGACTGGTAGCTTTTACATATTATATAATTTTTATTATTTAGGCATCTAACAAAAAGAATTACAAATAAGTACCTTATTATAGGGACCTGATCCTCAATTTCCATCTTTGACAACGGGAAGCGTTGCCCAAAATTCTATATGAAATCGCCCTCAATAAAATGTAGACTACAAATCCAAGTAAATATTTGTAGACGGTACAAAATTTTTCCTTTTTATTGCTGCAATCCCCTTGTCTCTAATATCACCTTACCTCTTGGAACCGCAAAGTTATTAGCAAAGATTTTTAAAACTATATATTTAATAATAAGACTTACGAATGAAAAGAAACCCCACTATTCTTATTCTTTCCGCTACGTTTGGTACATCCAAATACACAACAGGAGTTGACCATCTTTTTTGTAATCTACCACTATAACAGAGAGAATATAGTCACATAGCTACATTAAATTTTCTCTCTGATCTAAAAAATATTAAACCAAACACCAACTAAGAAAACTCAACGCCGTTTTATACAAAACTACCACCACGACACGAACTCAGATCAAATATAAATATAATAATTATTGGGACAGAAGGAAAATGACATTTGACAATGGAACTCGTTTGAAGCACAGGACACAAAAAATAGAAGTTAGGACAAACAGTTTGATGTTTTACCCATTTTGTGTTATGTGGTTTTTGCCAGAATCAGCTGATTTATTTACTATTTCACTTACTCAAGTGTGGCTGCCAGTTTCTCTCTCTACACTCCTTCCATCTACTTGTCAATTCAATGCTTCTCAAGGCGACTGATGTCTTGGCCAAAGAGTTAAAAGAACAGAGTTATATGTCTTTTAAATCTTGTTTCAGAACTTCATATAGATCGTCGTCGATTGACCAAAAGGCGCCCGATAAAGAACCTAGCACTCCTCCGAAACCAGCATGCCGAAGGTTAATAAAAGTCGATTTTTCCCAGTTTGACGATGACGATGACAATGACTCGATCGATACTCCAGACTCGTTGGAACCTGGCCTTTGGTCCAGCGAATACCAACAAATTTGCGACGGCACACTTGACCCTTACGATCTTGCAATTCGAGATTGCTCTCAGAGGTCTAGCGGCCGGCGGAACACACTAGGTAAGTCAATGATTTTTTGCATAATTCTGGTATATTGCAATACAGCAAGGGTATTAGATATTGTTTTGAAGTTCTTGGTGTTGCAAATCAATTATTGGGATAAATAGGGTAACTTGACGATATAGTTTCTTGATAGATGAATAAAAAATCGCAGATTTAGAACCTATTGTATGCCCTGTAGTTCATATGTCCTTGGTATATTTGTCAACATTTCAATGCGCATTTAGCACATAAGTTAGGACTATTGTTTGAAGTTTTATTCTTCACTGTTAAAACCATTCTACATCTCTACTTAAAATAATGAATCGTCTTGGCATTATTGATAAAAAAAGATTATACATATAAATATTTCTGAAAGAACAAATTGGCCAAAGAAATTTTTGTATGTTAGTCATAAAATAGAATTTCTAATTTTGAATTGATGAATTCCCTTCCCCTTAATAAAGGAAAATGACTCATAAAATTCCCCCTTTTCCTGAATATAACAAATCAATATAAAGCTATTACTTTATGTCCTTCGTTCACCATGTGTGTGTTGAGTGGCAGCTTAATTATTCTTGTAACATCATTGTGGATGAAAAGAAGGCATTCCTCTGAAGGTATATTGTGACTATTTATAACTCTTATTCCTTGTTTATGTTTGTATGATGTTTAATATATTTTTTTTTACCTATCTTACATACAAGAATTATCCAAGTAAGATCACAAAGTAGATAATCCTGTGGTTTTGTCCAATTTTTTTATTTTGTTTTTGAGTATTATATTACATAAATTCGATATTTCTATATTTACAGTGAAAATATTATGGTGGGATTTTTGTTTAATTAGATTTATGATTGTGCTTATTGTGTTTGAATGGTATGCTAGAATGCCACCTGATTTGCAAAGTAGTAACTAATTTAGCAGAAGTAATTGGGAACTTGAACAATTTTTTTATTTCTTTAATATATTTGCCTATAGAAAGAGCATGTACCAAATATCAGCCCTCAAATCGCAATATTTAATTTGCAATAAATAATTAAAGTTGTGACGGCAAGCCCGCAAGTTATTCATTTGAAACGACACGAAAAGCACGGGAATGGTTGTGACGTCACACCGCTCGATCGATCAGAAGGCAGTGACAGGAGTGACAGCTACACAGAATTAGGGAAGGAAGAATGGAAATTTAACGTTAAAATAAACAGTTCGGCGACCCATTTCCAGAGGGATCTGATGTAGGTCAAAAATAAGAACCACCTAAAAGTTTAAATTTAACAGGAACTTCTTTAACTGAATGGTGAGGCCACCGGGACTAGTAATTCGTACGTCCCGGGTTCAATTGCACAAGAATTTTTTTTTAATTATCACTGCATTCTACCTCTTACATTTATCACTGATTATCATTTTTAATAATAATTAGACAATGGTTATTATGAAGATTATTACTCACAATCTACTCCATAGTGTATTTAAATTCAAAGTGCTTACCTACCTAATATGAAATTATTGTCAGTAGCAGGAAAAATGTACATTGCTCGATGCGTAAGATCTTTTTGGCCTCGGAGAGAGTTTTAAGACCCGAGGCAACACGGGCGTTAAACAACCTCCTCGGCCAAAAAAGTGCGCTTACACATCTCGCAATGTATAACTATTTAATACATCACACTCTTTTCAAACATTATTAACAGTATCAAGACTGAGATAAACTATAATAAGACGGATAGACAAGGATGGGACGTCTCGTTGCTCTTTCTAAACAAAGCTTGCTTGGTGCTGTAGTTTTTATACATAGGCCGCCCATATTAGTTTATACATGGTGCCGCCACCCACCAGAGGTGCCGCCACCAACGAGCTACTTGACGTCACAAGCAAGGAGGGCGCGTTACAAGAATGATTTGAATTATGCAGTTTTTATTTGCTTATATTTATTACATAAAAATAAAAATGAGTTTTTTTGTGAACTGTGGTTCATTTAATGGCAATAAATTATGTTTGAAAGTAATATTTTTCAAATTTAATTTTTGTGCCAAGTTCCCCATTGGTTAATGGTATGACATGAAAATTTACAGTTATTTGTCTTTAAATGGCTTACACGGAAAGTTCCAAGTTTGCATCTGTTTCGGAATATTCCAACGATAACTTTGCTACTGTTCCCCAGCCGTTGCTGAGTCAGCCATCGGCTGCTACTCGGTACCCCAGTCGCGGCCAGGTTCCAGACAATCCTGTACCAGCAATGAGTCTGATGCAATGCAATTGGAACCGGAAACGGCCCGGGCAATACAGGAGGAACTTATCGGGAAAGTGACCGACAATAGTTCCGAAACGGTCTCCTTAGACGATCGACTTCAGTTGACTCTTGCCGAGATTGTACACGTGCGCACTGTACTTACAAAGGCGGAACTGGAAGCGTTGCCGGTTGAAGGTAACTGTCAGAATTTCCAAATATCACGACTGCACAGCAGGAGTGGTATTTTCTTAGCATTGTTTACCACGAGTTGTATTTAGGAAGAGAATTTAACAACTGCAAATAATTTAATTATTCAGTGTTTAGGCATAATTTGATGACCAAACTTATGAAATAAATTAACTACAAAAATTATAAATATTTTGCCTTTACAAAGTGATTTAAATATAAAAAAAAGTAGCCACAACTGGGATTTGAACCCGGGACCTCTTGCACCCAAAGTGAGAATCGTGTCACTAGACCATTGTGCTTCCATATAAAATTACTTAACTGGCTGCATACAATTTAAAGTTGAAGTCTCTTTGATAGCTGTCATTTAGGATGATCCCTCAGTTTTAAATATATTTATGGTGTTAAACTCTTTAAAATAAAGGGACCCAGCATGTCAGTCTATCACATAAAAAAAGTGAAGCCTCGAGGGGAAGTTTGTTTTCTGTCGACTCCAAGGAGACCACAAGGGGGCTCATACAAGGTTATGTTATATGTCAGTGTCCAACTGTCATCAGGTTTTATGTGACATGCCAGTGCCATAGATTCTAAAGGGGGCAAAATATTTCCCATCATAATTCACAATTTTTAAGTTTTCTAACTTCCAGATACTCAGATGTGTCAATTAAAGGTAATGCGGCCGCCTGTAATAGTCCCAATAATAATTGCAATCAGATTTTTCCTGTATCACCTTTAGTAATCATACAATTTCCATTACATGGGCATTACGTAGTAGTAGTAGTTCAAAACAAAAATCGTATTTTGTAAATTTTAAATTATTAAGCAGGTAGCTTCAGTCAGGTCTTTTTTTAAAGAGTTTTTATCTACGACTAGGACTATAAGTTTATTTTAAGTTTGTGAGGTATCTTGGGCGAGAAATAAAATTACAAAAATTTTATAATGAACACCGAGAAAAACTACATCATTAGAACTACTAGACCTGATCTTATTAGTCCATCCCGAAATCTGTGAAAGTTCTTTGGGTAGATACATTCAACAAGGGAAGAAAGTTCAAGTATACATATACAAATGGATTGAGGAACCTGGTAACAAGGTACAATAGCGACAAATTCTTAAATAAGCAAAATCGGCACTACTGACTTACCATACTTGTTACTTAAATTCGTGGAAATAATTGCTGGAAATCAATTTCGACTATAAAATAAATTTGTTTCATTTGACAATTGCCATATTCTGCACTTGTATACACAACATTGTCAAGTCTAATTTTTATAAATCATATAAACCATTATTAATTTTTACTAACAATTAAAGTACCTGTTATATTCATAGATTCTCCAATAAAATGGCATACTTGGCATCACTGATACCATTAGAATGAGCAAAGAATAGGCCTCACTTTGGAAAGTATAATTCTGGGTCCCCTTACTTTAAAGAGTCCCTGGTGTTAATAGATATTATTTAACAATCGATGTGTTAACTAAAATAATATTGTGTCTTCTAGTCCTACATTAAATTTTGTACTCTGTAAAAGTTATCGGGTTACCTATCAGTTTTAGCTACAACAATATTGGTTTAGCATAATTAAGAGAGTAAGATTTCAGCGAACTGCTGCTTTTTGCAGTATTTTTTCATTTACACAAACTATGCAAATGAAATAAGTTTTTAGTGGTAATATTGCTGAAATCATCACTTGCTTCTTTAATATTTCACAAATTATATCATTCCTTTGGCTCATATTGAGTTCTCTATAAAATGATCTTTCGTTCGCAGGCAAGGTTCGCCATGATGTGGAAAGCCGCAAAGTATGCTTCTTATGCCTAAAGACACGTTTCGGCATTTTTGGCCCGTGGGGACAACGTTGTTCGTTGTGCAAGCGCACGGTTTGTTCGCGCTGCTACTGCAAGATGAACATTCCGATGGAACATTTCAGTAGTGTGCCGGTAGTCTTGCTGAGTCCCAGCATAATGTGTACTCCCGAAGATGAGAACAGGGTAATATTTAAGGGTGGTATCCCTGAAACTAGACATAAATATCTGGTGTTTTTCTAGGATTTGTTTACCAAGACACTAGCCAGCAAAATGAACGACAGGAGCAGTAGCTCCAATCTGGGCTCACCGAAAGATGTAAGCCCGGAGCCCAGCCGACCGGGATCTAGTATGAATACGAGTACCATCAGTGATCCTGGTAAGTTCATTCTTTTGAATTGTTGGCATTTTTCCAGAAGTATTAAAAATCTTGGCAAGTCGGCTCTGAATACAAATTTAAAATTATCAGAGTTAAGTGCGCAAATTTCTTAAGATATAAACAAGGACATAAGGACGAAATTAGATTGTAAGTGATTAACTGACAAATAGGTCTCCAAATCGGAGCATTTGTAACATTATTTTTAAACAATAGAAATGAGTTCACTAACTGAGAATATAACTATTAGGTACTTGTCCAAGTAAAATCTACTAAAATATGAACTTTTTCTGTGCATAATTATTTCACAAAAAAATATTGACTTTTATACTTTGTTTTATGTCCAAAGGCTGGGTATTTCTTGGTATGGAACGTTAATTTTAAACAATGCTTCATTGCATCACTAAACTTTTTTTTATATAAATTGGAAATGCACTGGTTTTTTTGATTTTGTCACCAAGCTACAGCTTAATGGAATTTTACTAGCTTTAAGATCAAGCCAATATGTGTTTATTGATATCCCCTTGTCCTAACAGGAAAAGATCGATGATTAGCTTCGTAGCATAATAGAAATAATGAACTGCTGCTTTTCGTAATATTTTTATTTTTTTTTTTGTGTTTTCCGGATCTCACAACTTTCAAAATGGGCTAATACATCAATTTTTTTTAAGTTGTTTATCCGATTGTATGGGGTAAGAAGACTCCACGGTATTTAAAAAAAAATCTTGGCCGGGATTTACTCGAAAAAAAAAATAAAATGCAAAAGTTTCCGTTAAAATCAGGAAAACGTGGCAATGCTTATCGAATCTCACACACAAGAATTTTGTGCGCACGCACAATAGCTCCCTATTTATCGCTGTCAAAAGCCAAGCCTTGATCAAAGCATTGAGTAAAGGAATTATTCCTTTACTCGATGGTCAAAGTCAAAAGCAAAACCAGTTGGTCATTATACATTATGATAAGTCAGTAAACATGCAAACAAATAGAAAAAATCTTTTCTATTATTGTGATGATCATTTTCATGTGGCAAACACTTCTACTATTAGTTTTTTCAATACTAAAACTCAGCTTTTAGTTTTTTTCCACGTTATAACTTTGGCATTGATGTGTTTAAAATTTTGGTTAATAAACAATCACACGTACCGTATCGAATTTTACAATATAAATTATCCCAACTTGGCTTAATACCATCAAAGCCTTGTTGAGCAGATTTTGTCTTGTTTTATTCTTTGTGGATTGCTTTGTAGCATTCGTGTGAGATTAAAGTCAAACAAATAATGCTAATGGAGGAAATTTTGAGCAGAATTCAAATATTGAATCCACGTTGTGGAATTGCACTTAAAATATGGAAGTTAGTGTCCTGTCCAAAAGTAGTTGTGAAGGTCCAATTACACTAAAAAGTGGTTATTTCTGCACTAGTGAACCCATGACAATTTCAAAATTTTATTTCAAAGACTACCTACGGAAAACAGTGCTTGTGCACCCATTATATCAAAAAAGGTTACTTTTACCTTTACATAAAGTTGGTGAGAATAAAAAATAAAAATAGTCATGACCAAGTTACACACATAATGGTATGACCGCGCACAGGTGCTGTGACGCTCGTGCGACAAAAATTTACGTCTGAAATGACTAGTTGAATGAGTTTCCCTATTATCTCTTATCGCTTTTTCCACTCCCTGAGGATGACACAGGATTCGCTACCATTTTCAAAGAAAGAACATATAGATGGAAAGAAATTAGGGCATATAGAAGCAAATCCAAATATCTGATTTTCTCACTATTATTTTATTATATTAGCCTCGTTAGCGTTAAATTCCATATCTGTAGCTTTATCATAGTGCTCCGTATCTTTTAGATTTCATGCATTTTTTGTCAACCTCTGTATCTTGGTACTTTGAAATTTGTAGAATAATAATATTATCACTAAAATTAAGTTGTATTTAGTTGTAATACAACACAT
Organism: Pseudeuparius sepicola; assembly: GCA_963920635.1. Lineage (NCBI taxonomy): Eukaryota > Metazoa > Arthropoda > Insecta > Coleoptera > Anthribidae > Pseudeuparius > Pseudeuparius sepicola. The sequence goes on along the minus strand of OY987299.1, from coordinate 18,691,735 downwards.
ATTTACTATTTAATAAATATTACACAATCATTATTTTATAACAAAAAATGGTTTATAGGTATGTACTTACCGGTGTTTAAATTCATTATAAATTTTCGGCCATAAAAGTCCCAATCCATCTCTTTGTTAATTCTGTCTATTTGGGAAAACTACAGGTACTTCCTTTTGCCTTCAAAGTGCAACTTTTACAGTTTTGGACCACACAAATCAGCATTTCATTTGCGTAACATCACAATTCAAAAATTTTCAATTTAAATTTATGTGAAATTGATAACTGACGTATGTCAGTGCAACTTTTTTTATGGCTATATTTTATAAATTTGCCGAGCTTTTGTCGTAGTGACATAGGTGCACAAAAAAGTTTTATTTTCGTTCACCTAGCTGACATACCGTTATCTGTGTATCGTGGTCATGATGTATCTGTCAGTAATAATTTAAAATAATAATTACCAGCACCAGCATGACATTAAAACTTTGTTCTGTAATTTGAGTAGTGGCTTCTGAATAATGTTTGTAGAATTTATATTTATTTGTTCCGTTGACTGAAATATTCGTTTGTTCTTAAAATTTATTGCATTCAAATAAAGTGACTTCCACAGATCTACAGTTGCCTTTTCAAAAATATCAGAGGCAGTATATGAAAGCCTTGTTTATGGAGAGACTAGTTATCCTACTTATGACAGTGTCATAAGGATATGACAGAAGTAGGTACCTACAACAGTTAACACTATTAAACTTGCTGGGCTATTATTTTTATACACTGACCGGCAAAAAAAACCGGCCACTAAAAATTAGCCCCAATTTCTTGGGGTTGGATTTCTCTCGAACCGCTCATTCGATTTTGATGATTTTTTTTTAAATTGTAGATTAATTCTTCACTTACGAATGCTATGTCAGAAATTTTTATTCGGAATTTAATTTAAGCATATACAGGGTGTAACTAAACTGATGGTCAAAAATGAAACCACGTATTCTTGGAGTCAAAATAAGGGCACTTCTTCATATATTTTTTTCTCCTACGGGCCATAGTTTTTTTTATACAGAGTGTAGAAGTTTGGAGAAAAATACACATATTTCTTAGTATTTCTAGAAGTAAGTTATTTGATCACTGCTTTGACAACCGTTAAAAAACTGACATGCATTTTCGCCTATGCCACCTTGATTATTTACACGTAGAATTTTCTGCCTGCAAAGCCTTTTTCTGAGGCGTTCAGTATATCTCCGACAAGAACGCAGATAATGTTGTGATTCAAAAAACAAAATGTTCACAAAAGATGAGGCTATAGTGTGGTTCCACTTGTCAACAGCTTCTGTTGCGGCTGCGCCCCACAGGGTGGTGCAAGTTTCGGGGGAAAAATCGTCCCACTGTTAAATTAAATTCCGAATAAAAATTTCTGACATCGCATTCGTAATTGAATAATTAATCTACAATTAAAAAAAAAAATCATCAAAATCGAATGAGCGGTGTGAGAGAAATCCAACTTTGAAATTGGGGCTAATTTTTAGTGGCCGTTTTTTTTTTTTTGCCGGTCAGTGTATTATAAAAATTAGAATTAATGGGATCAATTAAATCAAAATTTTTAACAAAAATATACAGGGTGTTCCATTCTACAGGGTGTCAAATGTGAGCAAAACAGTAATTTTAAAGTCTTCTGTGAAGAATGCCATAGAATTACCTCAAAACAGTTGAATGCTCAACAGGGCCAGTCATACAGGGTATGTTTCTCTGGGCCATCCCAAAATGTCGAATTCTTATGAAACTTTATACAGGTTAGGAGTGCTCTGGAATTATTGAAAAAGAAACAAAATATAAATCTCTATTAGACTCTAATATTGGCTAACGAATCTCCCCGTAAACAAGAACCAAACCAACTGTCTACAAATCTCCCGTATACAGGTACCCCATCTTCGGGCCGGTTTCGGTCTAGGGCGGTCGCCGTGGGTCGCGCCTCGAGGGTCGTCGACCGTCTCAAGGGGGCCCAGATGGTCGTCTGCCTCGACTGCCGCATGATGGTGCTGCAGATAATCAAGGCGGCACGCGCAAACAGGCAGGCGATACGCAGCCGGGCGCTGCAGAGCCTGACGCTCAACCTCTCGCCGGTTTTCTAGGTGCGATACGTGTAGATCCAACTCCCGCTCGTCTTGGCCCCCTCTGTAGTAATCGGTGACAAGTTATGCGAGGAAGATTTTGAAGGTTTTGTGTCTTCTTGATAACGTAACAAGTATTTACTCATTCTCACGATATTTTGCTTGGATTTGCAGACTCATTTCGCGACTCTCACAATATTCGCAATATCATACAAGATGCGCAAAGAGAATACGCAGGTTTGTTGATTTATTTCTATGGAAAAACAAGCGGTTTTCTTTTAACTGTTGTGACAAAATTCTATTAAACTGACAACAGTAAGAAATGTCAACTACTTATTTAGGATGAATTTTTGATGAGTTTTCACATAGAAATACAAATCTATAACTTTGATATTTTTTAGCTACAAACGGCAAATTAATCGGATTACATTTTCTCAAGGGATTTAGAGTTCCTGTATTTCGAGATATGTTATGCAGTGAAGGTGTATTTTCAGAGGTGTTATTTCTTAATGGAAAAACACAAGGGGTTTTCTTTTAACTGTTGTGACAAAATTCTATTAAACTGACAACAGTAAGAAATGTCAACTACTTATTTAGGATGAATTTTTGATGAGTTTTCACATAGAAATACAAATCTATAAATTTGATATTTTTTAGCTACAAACGGCAAATTAATCTGATTACATTTTCTCAAGGGATTTAGAGTTCCTGTATTTCGAGATATGATATGCAGTGAAGGTGTATTTTCAGAGGTGTTATTTTGATATTATCTAAAATACGTTGATTGATTTACTTGATTAAAATGAACTGCCACAAACATATTTAACTTCAAGAATGTGTCTGCTTTGATATTATCAAGTCCTCTACATAGAATATGCAATGAATCAAGATTATGATTACAAAATCATTAGGTTATTCCCCAAATTGATAAACATTTGCTAGAAGTACTTTGATATTGTAAATAAATTAATAATAATTATACCAGTCAGTTGTTATCATACCCGGTAAATGATGGGTGTATCAAACCTCTGGGATATCGCGATAATATGCACTTTAATGAAAATTGAGCATATCGTAATTTTTGTAGGTTTTGTTTGTTTTTCAAAATGTTGTTGGGAAAAGTTTAAATCTACAAAAAGATAGGTTAGATCTGACATACCAAAATTCAAAGTGAATAATAAATGTTTTATTTCCGTAGCGCTAATTAGTGTAAAAGTGTCCCAAATTGGAGACTTTTGGGAGGTGTCTGAAGAAATAGACACAAAGTAGCTAAGGTGTCCAGTTCTCGATTTTCGAGAAAACTTGAATGCCGCAAACCCCATCCAGATATCTCAATTTGTTTGGTAGTTTCCGGTGGTTTTTATTTTTTCGAGTTACATGCCATAACTTTTTGGTTTGTCAATATTCTCAATGTCACTAAAAATATTTTTGTTTATTTTTGTACGTAAAATTTATTGGTGTAGAGATAATTTATTTGGGCAGCGGGTGACAAAAAAAAATCTACACCAATGTATTCTACGTAAAAAAATAAACATAAAATGTTTCCACTGAAATCGAAAATATTTACAAACAAAAAAGTTATGGCACGTTTGAGAAACTATATCTCCCAAACTAATCAAAATATCAGGATGTGGTTCCAAATAGCCTTTGCCGCATATTGTTCCAACTTCAGAGTCTAGCGAATTTAAGCAAATATTTTTATTTCAACTGACATTTCTATCTTTAAGCTTGTCTATAGTTCCTTTAATCAATCCCCTTCTTGGTTGGTTGACTGTTTGGCAGAAACGGTTACTTATTTGCAAATGTGAAGTCCTCACTTGACACAGGCATTAAGTGAATAGGCAATTTCTACAGGAATCAACTTTTTTCAGCACACTTGTGTTTCTGTAGAAACCATTTTTCACAGCCATTGGTTGTGTTTACCGTAACAATTAAAAATTGCCAGCGCTAGTAGGCACCCTCGGGCAATTAGAGGTGACGGTAAATGGCCGAATTTCTGAAACGGCAGATGTCTAAATGTTCAAATCGTTGTTTCGTTTTGCTCTTATTTTCTCGGCCTGCTTTCTGTTGTGCTTTGCAATAGACTGTAACTTATCATATTTCATTAAAAATGAAGAACATAATTTGATTTTTACATAGCAGCCCAATCTAGCATTACTTAGCACTAGCAAGACAGCACTGACTGAAATTGCAAACTACAACATCTAGCCGTTGGCTTTCAATGTCATGCCAGCGCTACCAAAAATATGTTAGGGTAAACACAACCATTTTTTCTGTTGCCACATGCTTCACTCAACTTAATATTATATTGTACTCCTGGTCTGGTCTGACTAAAATTTTCTATTTAGGGCAGGAATTCAAGCCGCAAAAAATAAATTTGGAGTGCTTGAACTATTAAAGCTCTTCAAAAGTTGAAATAACTGAAACAAAGACATACAAATTATGCATAACAAAGACAAAAACAAAAAATGACTGAAAGAAGCAAAAAATAACACGTGAAGGAATTCACTGATCGAATATTCACAAATATTAAGGAAGATGAAAGAACTATTTATGAAAATAGGGAATTATAATAAATAGCTCAACATAGTCATACATTTGTACTTAGAAAACAATGTGTAAAATATATTCCCGACATTCCTGATTTTTATTCTTTTATGTTACCAAGATGTTTTAGGTGTAAGTATTTTAATTCACTGTGATTTATTTTAAGCAATTTATTCAGTTTAATTTTAACTAAGTACCTATAAATCAGTTTATTTGATTATTAAGTTATATTTATTAAGTATTTTAGAATAATTTAAATTAAAACGATATTTGGAACATAATATATTTTTTTATTAGAAAATTAACAAATTGATTTAACATACTAAGAAAATAAAAATATAATCAGATATTTATGAAAAAGATACATATAAGTAGAATAGAAAATGCAGAGTTTATTTATTTCAATGAAAGATATGTATATTTCAAAAACAGACCGGATGCTACCTATTATCACGGAATAAATAGCTTTGCAAGAGAAGCATCCTTAATGACATATGCCAAAAGTAAGAGAGTCTCCATTTTAATTTACAGAAAAATTACCAGTCTTTTAAACCTAAATTTGGTTCTAATGCAATCTCTTTACTATGTAGATTAACCTAAAATCAAGTAAAATGCATAAAGTTTGTCTCTAGAAGATATTTCAACCAAAAGCAAGTCTCCGTTTGGCACATGTCACTAAAGAGTTGTCTGTAGTACTCGTTAATCTGTGCTAGTATCAATATTTCATTGATATTTTAAATGAATTATACTTCTTTGCCTACATTTTATTTAAAATGATAAGCACGTACATTATTAATTTTATTAGCAGATAATTCAGGGAAACTTCTGCTGCAAAATATTCATAAGTAAAGCACTTAATGTTAGAAAATATGAAAGTAAATCTTTTGTTAATTTTCATTTTAATGCTCTCGAGGGAGTCAACATACTGACAATTGCTATGATCATCTGTGATGGTAAAATCTACCCTCGGTAGATACACCTATTAGTTGTCGTTACGCCAAAGTATTCACTATTTATTCGTATAAAATTAAATATAATCTTAGGCGAATAAGAAGAGAGTGGTTCAATACCAAGTCTCAAGTGCGAGTACTCGACAATTGTAATTAATATATCAGTGTCTTCGGAAACTTAGTAGGGATATTAACAAAACATTTAAATTAAGCATTATTTAATACTAAATGAAATGTTCTAGTCCAATATCTAGGTGACGAAAAAGCAGACTCATAAAATATCACCAATTTTTTATATACTTATGAGGATGGTTACCTGTTTTATTTTGGAGTCAGCTCCTTCCCCTTTAAGTTTTTATTTATTTTTTACCTTACAAATAATGAAAACATTCCCTTTAAACAAAATTCTGGGACATAGTGTAATTGCATAAAATAACTCCATCACAATTATTTTATTTGTTTATATATGTAGGTATTATTTATTGAGCCTGTAAATTTTTTCGTCGGCAGAGATTCCTAAATTGTATTTACCAAAAATATAGCAATTTTATTTGAATAAGTAAAATGTATTAAAATGGAACCAAAGCAGAGAGTAGTGCAAGTAGTATTGACTATATTTTAGACAGTTATGGATGCTGTGAGATTGGCTGTAACCTATCACACAGAAAACACTGCAAAGAAAAAATCATGGTTTACGTTTGTAAATATCCCTGAAATTCTAAAAATTTACATTTATAAATGTTTATCAAATCGGTAGTGATATTATATATTGAAAATGTTAAGCCGCTGACACAATGGCAAAAATAAAGCATAGATATCGAAGGTTTCGTTCACATATTTCTTATTTTTCCTATTGTGTCATACTCTTTTAGAGAATTCTATTCTTAATTCCATATTTTTGTTGATTTGTAAATGAATTGTTAATAGAGCTCTATTAATCAAGACATAGGATATTTTATTTTGGTAACTGTAATTTTATGTAAATTCTACATTTAAAGATATTGAACGAAATAAATTATCTATGTTATAAAGTTACTTTTATTGGATAAACTGAAGACCCCATAATATATCAATGACTATACAGGGTGGCCCAGGTTTTTTGATCAGGACTTTAACATTTTGTAGAAAAAAAAATTATAAGGTGGGTTGCACATATAAACATTGGTCCTAAGTTCTTGGTTTCCGAGATAGAGGGCGTTGTAGTTCACTTTTTGAAATCGAATTATGGCAATATCTCCCAAAATAATCAAGCTGCAGAATGAAAATTTGGCACTGCAGTTTTTTTGGGGATCGAGAATAAACTGAAAATATCAAATTCTACATATCTCATCTCACAGAGGGCACCATTTACCCTTTTTTTGATGGGGCTTTTACTCGTAACTTTTTTTTAGATTATCTTTTTGGTCTTGCAGATCCATCATTTTTATGCATTTTTTATTCTGCATCAAAAAACTACTCTTCTTTTATGACAATAAAATCGATCATTTGCGTCGAAATTAACAAAACGTGCCCCAAAACACCTGTTAACTCCACATTTGGAACATAAAATTTTCGCCTACCACTTTCAAATGACATTCTGTCATTTCTGTCTTGAATGACACAGAATGTCATTTAATATCGTTTCACCTCAGGGACTCTTTAAAATAAGGGGACCCAGCATGTCACAGTCTATCACATAGAAGTGAAGCCTTGAGGGGAAGTTTTGTTTTCTGTAGACTGTAGACAAGGGGGCTGGTACAAGGTTATGATATATGTCAGTGTCCAACTCCCATCAGGTTTTATGTGCCAGTGCCATAGATTCTAAAGGAGGCAAAATATTTCCCATCATAATTCACAATTTTTAAGTTTCCAGATACTCAGGTGTGTCAATTAAAGGTAATGCGGTCATAATAAATTTGTTTCATTTGACAGTTGCCATATTCTTCACTTGTAGATACAACATTGTCAAGTCTAATTTTTAGAAATCATGGAAACCATTATTAATTTTTACTAACAATTAAAGTACCTGTTATATTCAAGATTCTCCAATAAAATGGCATACTTGGCATCACTGATACCATTAGAATGATGAAAGAATAGGCCACAGAATATAGGGGTCTCACTTTGGAAAGTATAATGCTGGGTCTTTAAAGAATCCCTGTTTCACCTTGACTTGACAATATCTTTGAGAAAGGAGAAAAATCTGTTCTCCGAAAGATCATAAAACCATTTTTTTTTAGTTACGTTGAAAGTTTCATTCTTTTAATATTTCCCATAGCAACTTGAAAAAGTTTTTAATCAGTTTGGCTCAGGTTTCTCTGGAGAAAAATCTTTTATAAGGTTTTCCCCAAAGATACATGGTTTTTATTTTTTTCTACATACTGAATTTAAAAAATTGACTCCATTTTATTGAATTTGTCCCCAAAGATCACCCCATCTCACCCATTCACCACTCGATTGTCACCAAACAAAAATTTTAAAAAAGTGCTATGTAAAATTTTTCATGGTGCAATTTTGAATACAAAATTGTAATTTCTGGGTACATGATGATCATGAGTCATGATCTTGAGAAGTTTTTTTTTATAAAAACAACCCCCCATATTTTTGCATATTTAGGTGTTGAATGTGCGATCTTCTGTAAAAAAGCTCTAAATGTAGACCTTTGATGACATCTCTTTTAGAAAACCTAACTACGGTTTGGGCGATATTAAAAACTCATTTACTGGAAAACCACTTTAATATTACAGATCGGATAGAAACATTTTAATTTTAACGATAAATACAATTAAAATGACACATTCAAGCTGGAGCAATCTCAAAATAAAAAAATAATGTTACGAGTATAAATTATATAACGTAATATAATAATTTAAAATCAGACTAAAACTTCTCCTCATCTAATCCATGCTTAAAGAACATCATAACAGGCACTGAATTTCCATCGATCTCTCTGTACTCCATCAAGCCCACCATGCCGTCAATTTCCATGGATTCTCCCGTGAAGAACTGCAATTCCTTAAATCTACCTAGAATGTCCTTCATTACTTTGTTCATGTTTGTTTTAAACACTTCCACTTGGTCAGGAGAGGTCTCTTCCAGTTTAGCTACCAGCCTGAAAGGATTTTTATTTTAAAACACATCGGTTGCTGCAGGTAAATTAATAATGCAAAGTAATATAAGAGTAACGTCTGTCCTAAATTTTACTCAATCTGTTTTAGGATTGACCGTAAAACAGATCAATAACAATTTAAATTTTATATCGCATGAAGGCACTGAGTTAACACACTGCAAATGTTAATCAGTATTAGATCATGCTTAAGTGGTTCCTGACTTTGGGTAGAGTAAATAGCGCAAGCCAGCCGAAATCGCCATCACATTCGTGATATACAGGGTGAGTTTTTTTTCGATGCCCACTATGGGGATCTCGGAAACTAGCAGAGCTAGAACAAAGGTTAAATGGGGAAAGAATTGCAGTTTTGAATGCTCAATCTAATGCCCCTTTTGGATTTTCAAAAAAAATTCATGGCTCACTAGATATTTTGAAAAGAGTGATTTTTTGCTATTTCATCAGATCTCTGTAGCTCCGTTATTTCTGATTATACAGAAAAACTGTAGAGATAAAAATTGTAGATAATTTTGGACGTAATAAGATAATCTAATCCAATTTTTTATGTTGTGTCTGAATGAATATTAAAACAATTTTTTTAGAAAATTATTAATGTTATTCAAAAAATATATTTTTCTTCTTAGGTCATGTTTTTTTGTATTTAGGCATAACTTTTAATTCTAAACAACTTTTCTTAATAACATTTTGCTGAATTCTTTGAAATAAGGGTACTTTAGTCTTGAACAATTTTTATATTTTTTGACCTACCCTGTATGCTGTTTGACTTGCAACCATTCTAAGGGCACCTAATATGATTATCGAACATGCACCAACTTTCGGCAATATTTGTATTTTGGTTGTGCAATTAATAAAAAAAATTCCCATATGTTGCACACTAAAATGGCCACCCTGATCAAGATTTAAAATGCAAGTACTTAGTTATAGCTCTAAATGCTTACCATTATCAAGACTGATGTAATGGGGAACTTGAACAATTTTTTTTTATTTCTTTAATATATTTGCCTATCTATAGAAAGAGCACATACCAAATATCAGCCCTCAAATCGCAATATTTAATTTGCAATAAATAATTAAAGTTGTGACCACAATCTATTCATTTGAAACGACACGAAAAGCGCGGGAATGGTTGTGACGTCACATAGCTCGATCGATCAGAAGGCAGTGACAGGAGTGACAGCTACACAGAATTAGGGAAGAAAGAATGGAAACTGAACATTAAAATAAACAGTTCGGCGACCCATTTCCAGAGGGATCTGACGTAGGTCAAAAATAAGAACCGCCTAAAAGTCCAAATTTAACAAGCACGTCTTTAACTGAATGGTGAGGCTACAGGACTAGTAATTCGTAGGTCTCGGGTTCAATCGCACAAGAAGTTTTTTTTAATTATCTCTTTATTCTACCTCTTATATTTATCACTGATTATCATTTTTAGTAATAATTGGACAATGGTTATTATGAAGATTATTACACAATCTACTCCATAGTGCATTTAAATTCAAAATACTTACCTACCTAATATGGAATTGTCAGTAGCAGGAAAAATGTAATACATTGCTCGATGCATAAGCTCTTTTTGGCCTTGGAGAGAGTTTTAAGACCCCAGGCAACACGGGCATTAAACAACCTCCTCGGCCAAAAACGTGCGCTTACGCATCTCACAATGTAATAACTATTTAATACAGCACACTCTTGAAACATTATCAACAATATCAAGACTGAGATAGACTATAACAAGATGGATAGACAAGGATGGGACATTCTCGTTGATCTTTCTTAACAAAGCTTGCTTGTGCTGTAGTTTTTGTACATGTGCCACCCATATTAGTTTATACATAGTGCCGCCGCCCACCAGAGGCGCCACCACCAACGAGCTACTTGACGTCACAACCAAGGAGGGCGTGTTTCAAGAATGATTTGAATTATGCAGTTTTTAATTGCTTACATTTATTACATAAAAATAAAAAATGAGTTTTTTTGTGAACTGTGGTTCATTTAATGGCAATATATTACGTTTGAAAGTAATATTTTTGAAATGTAATTTTTGTGCAAGTTCCCCATTATAATAATTACCTAATCTAATAAGTAGGAATAGCCTATTTTTGATACCATTACTTCTTACCGACAATTATTTTATAGGAGTTTTTTTATATAGGTATACAATCTAGCGTTTTGTTTTTTGTTTATGAAGTTTAGTATTTGCGTTATTTGAGAATCATTTTTTGTTTTTATTTTTTGAATTTATTTATAGTAAAGTACAAATAAAAAACGCTGGAGTTTTTTTACAATATTTATACCTTAGATATACAAAACTCAATTTTTTTAAAATAAATATCAAGATTTGGATACATATCAGATATATACATATCGATAAATATCCGATATTTTGATATTTATATAAATATGATGATATTTGCCAACCTTGAAATAAACCACGAGTCATAAAAAAACTTCAGGGCCGAGGTACATGTTATATATTTTTTTGAAGTCGGAAAAAAATGTTTTATTGGCGAAAAAATAATCATAAAGGATCACCCGTCCATGAACCAACTACGTGCGGCGTTGCTTGAATTTGATGATCGCTCTACCTACGTCAAGTATGACAAGACACGGCGCCTTCGAACAGAAAAACCAAACTGCTGCTTATTGTGCAGCCTCCATAACAAATCTATTGATATTCAAACCTACTAAAATATTTATACTGAAAGATTCCGCTGCTATAGGTAACAATTTCGCAATGTGTACGAAAAGGTGAATGGGCCTTTATTGCCCGGGTTTTGAATATTTGGTCATTTTTGACAGGCGATGTTTCCACGTCTGACATTTGATGTTTACATCTCCCCAAGGCCTACTTATTGAAAAAATCGTACAATAATGGGTTACTTCAATGCCGATTTCTGAGCTTTTAATGACGATTTTGGGACACTTCACTGCCGATTTCAAGAACAAATTGTTATTTAGGTTTTTTGTTCCCAGACATGACAAATCGATTCCACTAGGTTTCAAACAGGCGACTTTCGATTAGAGGTCAACTTGATTATTTTTGTGCATCAAAATAGGGGTGCACCCAATGACGTTAAAACCTATAGACGTGGTGCCCCATTGTTAAAATGCCCTTTATTTTGACGCCAAGATTAAATATATCCATACTACTCTAAAAACATGCTACAAACAAAGACAGAAAGTCAACCATCAACCAACTATACACCCGGTGATTTCAGGTTATAGTTCCTCCAGAATCACACTTAGATATCGCATGTTTTTTCTTGTTTGGGGGCGCCGGAAGCATCGGAACCTCACCTGAAGACTCGGGGGATGGTCTAACGACGCCAGCCACCGAGCCCAGAGTCGAAATAAGTTCGCTACGGCTCGACAAAAAGGGGCAATTTCTGACAATCTCGCGACATTTTCGGAATAATTTAATGGAGCGCTTAGATTGTGATTAGTTCTGGGCGTCAAGGGTTTATCAAAACAAACCTGTCTATAGGTTCTGACGTCATTGGGTGCACCACTCGCCTATTATACTTGTCAACATTCCAATGCACATTTGCTATATTTGGTGGTGTTTCCAAATCGCACGGTGATGTCTAGATAAAAAAAAATTGCAGATAAACGAAAAGGCTGTATATTGAACCAACCGATCGGATCTTTATACTTACTTAAGATTCTACCGATCGTGTAACATAGTGCCCACTATTAAGTATAGGTAGAAATTGCTTGATAAATAAATTATAAAGTGGTTAAAACTAGGGTTTCCAGTCCCGGTATTTAGTACCGGGATTGTCCCGGGATTTTATCCAAAAAGTGTGGTCCGGGGATTTTCCTCATGGTCCCGAAATCTTAAAAGTCCCGAATTTTTTTATTACGACATAAAAATGCCACCAATTCCCCTGAAAACCTAAAAAACTAGCGTAGGGGTCGTAGGGGATTCACTGGCATTCATATTTTTTAGTATTATTATGATTCTGGGCCGTGAAGCCCGTGACGCTGTGGCCTGTGACCTTACCCCATAATGTAGTACCATACATTTAAATTAGTTGCAGTTGGAGCTACTTTAGTTGTGTGTTGTATTTTTTTAAAGTAATCTTAGTTTTAGTTTGTTATTTTATGTTTGGTATTTTGTAGGTAGGTACTACCCACATCTAAATAAAAATATTTCATTTTTATAAACTTTTTCTAACAAAATTTGTTGTAAAGAAACAAAATCTTGATTTCGGGACCATTTTTTGAGACTTTCGGAACTAGTACCGGGACTTAAAATTTGGTACCAAAGTCCCGGTCCCTAGGAACCCTAGTTAAAACAAATACTCAGGTAAGGCAACAATTTTCATTATTTGAAAAAATAATAAAGGAATACCTTGCTAAACATAACACAAAAACAAATAGGTACTTACTTATTTACTATTTTTTTCACCTTGCCCACTCCTCGGATTGTTATAATTTACTTACGAAAATTGCAACGAAAATTGGGACTGAGGCCTTCTTTTCAAAATAAGGGGTGTTCCAAGATCAACTTAACAATAGATGTGTGTTGTGTGTGAAAGACAAAAAATATTTTAGTTGAAATTTGAGCTTTTGTGGATCAGACCTGATGAAAGGTATTGAGAAATTTCATAGAATATAAAATTGTGCCTCTATGTTGCATTTGAAAATAATTGACCGAGGTACTTTGAGTTGGCAACAATGGGCGCTGCTATAACAGGGGAAAAGGAGACTTATTATTGTGACAGTTGGGCGCTGGTGCTGCCCATCATTGCCATCTTTCACGATAATAAGGTGCAAATGAAAATAAGGGTAATTATGGAATACAGTTACTGTATGCACCGCCCGATTTTCTTGAAATTTTGGCCTCCCCCCCCTATTTTCGAGATCCCTGAACACGAATCTGACCTCAGTGTTTTGAGGTCGGACATAGTTTCCGAGAAAATGAATTTTCAAATTTCCTTTTCACACCCCACTTTTGCACGGCGATATTTGGTTATAATCGAGACGAATTTGGCTCAAATTGATCACCATCCTATTTTGCACCTTCTGCAACATCAAAACTTCGCGAAAACCCGCGGAAACACCGAAATTTTGAAAGATTTATGCCATGTTTACGTCCGGCTCCGGCCAATGAAGTGCCTTTTTAAGGGTCACGTGGGAGGTCACAAGGTTTCCCAGTGTATCAGCTGATCATCTGTATTGATTTTGTGTAATATTTTAATATTAATTATCCAAAATAACGCTACATGGTAGTAAACAGAATGAATTCAGAGTTGCTAAATCAGAATATTATAAAATCGAACGACTTCGCTCCAATGACAATGATTGTTGTTATGGTTTATCTTTCTGGCGTTGATAACACGCAGGCGCTCAGAAAATTCTAAACAGAACGGAAAAAGTTTATAAACGACTTTGGAAACCGAGCTGCGGCAACGTCAAACAGAAACGTCGAACTTCAAACGGCAACGTCAAACGTAAAAGTTTATAAATCCGGCTCAAATATCGCCGTGTAAAAGTGGGGTGTAAAAAGGAAATTTGAAAATTCATTTTCTCGGAAACTATGTCCGACCTCAAAACACTGAGGCCAGATTCGTGTTCAGGGACCTCCAAAATGGGGGGTTAGCCAAAATTTCAAGAAAATCGCGCAGTGCACACAGTATATTCCATAATTACCAAAATAAGATGCAAATTACTTTCTAATCGATCAATCCCAAAGTGGGCAAGATACCTAAGTAAATATTTACAATTTCAATAAGTGTAATTTTTGTATAATTCCTTCTTTTACCACTTACCAGTGTTTAAGTTTACTCTTTCGGCTATGCCTTTTCCAAACGATCGGTAGAATATCAAATAATTACAAAGATCTGACCAGTCACTTCAATATACACTGCCAAACGAAAAACTAATTGTACTTTTGCTATTTGCATTTATAAATTGGCACCATTAAAAAAAAAATTGGGCATGACCATGTTATCAGCATCAGCTACAAGTTGTGTATATAATCATCTCTTTAATTTTGTTATTGAATTGCATAAATATTATAGAATGCAATCCAAATTAGGTAATATTATCATCTTATCTCAACGTTACGTTTTTTCTAAACTAAAATACAAATGTTAACTCAAATGTTTATTAAACAATTTTTTATCTAAGGAAAGATTCTCTACATTTTAAAAGACGATTTTAGTAGTTTATTATTCTAGTTCTAGCAAAAGTAGGTGGTGTGGCAGAATAAGTACAAATTGTAGATCAGAAAGTGAAAGTAGAGACAAGTAAAAAAAGCACTATATTAAGTATATCAATACTCACTTTTTCATGTAATCCTTGAGGTATGCGGTGTAGGATTTTTTGTCACCAAAGGCGTAAGTTTCTGCCAACCTGTGGTTCAACACAATATCGACCCCACTTTCAACTCCCTCTTCTGTGCCTTCGTCACCATCTTCAGCTGATGGATTGGCCCCGTCGAGAAGAACTTCACCATGTTTACGTTGAACGTGCTTTCCGTAAACTTCATACAGTACTTCATCTACTAGTTTCATTTTGTAGGTATCTGAGAACATTTCATCTCCTGCAAAATCGGAATACCTAAGTGTTAAAAATAGAACTTTCCCAGCATCAAAAAAAGATCGGAATAATTTTGTTTTGATGAGGACAGATGGAAGTTTACAGGTTAACTTTAAAAACATGAATATTTTAAGAAAAGGACCGGAAAATGTTAAAAATATTAGTTCCTGTCGAAAAAATAGTGTATTTTAAAACTTACGTACCAGTGAAAATATCTTTATAGATCCTCATTTTGTAAGATTGTTAGGATTTCTCGATCGGGGTCCAAAAACGACCGTCCGATTAAAAGAGTTTTATAAAAAAGGCCGAAATTTGACACTTGGTGTTGACAGAAAGATGACAAATCACTAAGGAATGTACTGTCAAACAGCATTTGCCCTGTTGTTGTTATTATGTTGGTCGCCTGAGTTGGTCACAAATAGCTTTGTTCCAACACAAAGACAATAATAGTTGTAACTAGAGATCTTGAGTTCTAACGTCGGTTCGAATAATAAAAACGATCTCTGAGATCACGACAGATAACGGTATGTATGTGCTGTGACGGCAACCGTGACGCTTATTCGACAAAATCGTGGCTACCTTTTATTTTTCAACGGAAGTTTGAGTCGTTTGACTCCTTTTATAGCGAACCAATCAACCACATATACACCATATTTGGACGATATACGCCGTTGAATATAAGAAATACGCCCCCTATAGGCTCAATGTTAAACTAGTCTATGGGCCATGCCAACAATGAACAACAACAAAGAACAACGCAATGTAGACCCGGTGGCTAGCACAGAGAAATGGACCTACTTCATTTCTCTGGGCTGGCACCGTTGGCACCGTTCCCATTTGTTCCATATCTCCACAAAATATATAGGTTCATATACCCCGATTACTGTAAGAAGTCCCGATTTTGTCAGATGACAGTCTCCACAAAATCCCTAGAAATTTTCTGTTAACTATGGGTATAACAATGGTATATGTGTCTCAACCAGTTAATGACGTCACTCATTGATTTATGATGTGAAAAGTTACCCAAGTGATACGAAGAAAGAACATAATAAAATAAAAACCTTATTGCCAATCACGATTATACCGCTACAAATAAAAATAACTATGACTACAACTCATTTTAATAATAATTTCAAACGTCATGGAAACACTTTCATTTTGGTATTTTGTTAAAATCAGCCACTTGCGCCAGCGTCTATGGGGCGGACTCAGGCAAATTTTGTTTCGGTGTTGTGAAAGTGACAGTGAAGGTTTTCCGGATCGTTCAAAAGGGTTCAAACTTTGGGCAGTGAAAATATTCGCGGGTATTATATGTTTCATGTGTTTTACCGTTATCTATGTTGTTCTTGTTCGGGTAATTAGTAGTTATTCATTGTGCAAATGGGCTCGTTACTGACCTGGGCTTATGACCCGGTTGCTTTTTTTGCTGCATTAATGCCAACTTAGGATGGCGAAATTACCATTTGACAGTCCCAGTATGGACTTCTTAAAATAATTTTACTATATCTGTGGAGTCTGGATGGCCCGTGCGGCACCGTCGTTATTGCGACGGTGCCGGCCCATGCCCATAGTCGCTTTCGGGTATTGCACTTAGAGCACTCCAGAGCTACTCAGGAGTACTCCACTTCCATTTCATTTTTTCGGGTATGCTTGTGCTTGATGCTCCAGAGTTGCTCTTTTTTCCTCCCCCCTGCCCCCTCGAGCACCAGCCGTTTATTAGGTACGTGACGCTCCGAGTTGCGCAGTAGAATCATAGACAAACCCAGGGTTTGTCTATGAGTAGAATCATTGATTGTCAGTTTGATGTTTTATGGACCTTCGGTTGATTCTCTTGCGGAGTCAATTCTAATTACCGAAAAATATAACTTACCATAACTTCACTATCAACCATTTTTTCCATTTCTATTTGCAAATTATTCCATCGACGATTATAGCATTTGCATCGTAAATTTAAGGTTAGCTCGTAGACATAAAACAAAAATAATAACTGGATCGGCTGGATCCTAACATCTAGTGATGTAAATACTCGGATGATTTAAATACTCGGTTACTCGAATTCGAATGAAAATAATACTCGGATTAATTCCGAATTCGAATTAAAACTTTTTTATATGATGCGGGTGGGGGCTGCGCGTATATCGCATATCCGAATACTAAACCATATCGAATTAAAGCGGGTATATGGTATAATCAGCGTCCAGAGATTGGTATAATATGAACGAGGACGAGGCGAGGCGAGGATTGCCGAACATGAACGACGAGTCGGGCAATCGAGTCGCCCGAGCCCGCGCCTGTGTCCGTGTCGTGAATTAAAAATCATCCGAATTCGAGTTCGTATTGTATCAGAGTAAAATACTCGGATTAATCCGAGGATTTCAATACTCGGATTAAGCGAGTATTTTAATTCTAATTCTTACATCACTACTAACATCCTAACCGCAGTAACGGCACACAAGCACAAGCAGGATACTTGATACCACAGATTACTTAATAGGTCTTGATACTCGACTAGACTGACTAGACACGAATCTATTTTTTAAGGAAGAGCATACCTACATAATCTTTACACAGCCTCTCGCACAAGCTTGCTGCTGACATGGACTCCCAACCCAAAACAGACTATAATCGTTGACTGAAGGCAATCATTTCAACCGTTTGTGTAAAATTTGTCAGGTAAACAAGAATGTTTACTGGATATAAGCAGAGAACAAGATAAGAAACAAATATGTTTGGAACAGATATAGGTATGCAATACCACAGACCTATATAGCAAAGCTATATAGGTCTGTGGCAATACCCATAAAGTAAAATACCATAAGGGTAATGTGAAATGCAGTTTTATGTAATATATTGGGAAAACATTCTTTATCTTTAAAAAATACTAGGTATTTATGGGTAAACCTTAATTGTTGCTATGACTGTTTTAATTTTAATCATTTAAAAAAAAACAGTATATTAATCACTTATTTCATACTAATTATTGTAAATCTCAAGATTTTGTTCAAACGGAAACTACTGGCGTCAAAACTGTTTTGCAAAAATAATGTTTAAGTTGAAACATGTTGATTTGGGTCAGATCAAGATTCCGATGTGAGTGATAATGAGCAGGGAGATTAGTTAGCCTTTAAGTTGGTAGATATAAGTAATTGTAAGAAAAAAATGTATAGAAATAAAATCATTTTTACTATCACTTGATTTGTTCACTAATACCTTCATCTATACAAATACGCTTAATAATTTTCTACAATAACTTAAACATTACACAGTTCACAGCACAGTTGAGATATTGTTTATCCTGTGGTTCACAGTTCTATAATAATAATATCTCTCTGCAGTATGTCCACGGTTAGAGTGTCCGTCCAAACATAGTTATTTATTATAAGGATGGATTTTTGTACCTGTGAAATATAAATCTATTGGTGGCATATATCAGTTAAAGGGATAATCAATTGAAAAAAAAAAAAAAAAACTGCTCCGGAATCTATGGGTCGATTGGGGCCGTAGGTGCTTTGAACCAACTAAGCTACCAGAGTATACGGGTTCCATTGGCTAGGTGTTACTTAATTCAACTGATTATTAGTATATATAAGTAGCGAAGAGATGTAAGAGACTATACGGCGTCTTCTACAACTACTAGAAGGGGTTAGAGGGTGTAGGGCACGATAAACTTACCCACGGTATGTCATTGCGCATCTTGTGACGCGTCAGTTGCGAGTCAGAATTTAAATTGCTCCATATGTCTTGTCTGCGGCAAACGATTTTTTGGCAAAATTATTATTAAAATTAAATTATTACAAATACAAATCAAAGTAGGCAGATTTTTTCGAACATTTGTATTATGGACTATTTTTTAATTTTGAACAACTTTTCCTGATAACTTCCATATCTTCACCATACTTTTTTCGATAAAATGAAAAATAATAAATAAGGATTTCAAAATAAAGTTACTTCTTAATAAAAGTTCCTTAATTTATTTATTTTTTATCAATAATTTTAAGAAATTCTCTAAATTCCTGCTTCTAAAAAATATTGATGAACAACATGTTTGGACAACATTACAATTTTTACTCCATCCGGATTCACCATTGTAATCAATTACATGGGAGCATTGGAGCCTTTGAAAAAACTATTCATCGACTTTCTTCAATTTTACAACAATTTTACCCATCCAGCGAGATTTTATTGCATCCTTCAGTATCCAACAGATTTATGCAGATTTGAAGCATTTCGCAGGGCTTATGCCAGAATTAACAGGTGAACACATTTGGTTGTGAAGTAGTATAACATGTGTTGAGAATTAGGTGATTTTCTTTTCTTTGTGTCGGCTTCGAAACATGACATTCTGGTAAGTTCTTCAAGGTAATACTCTTCAACCCGCAGGAACAATTACCGGAATCATTAATTTTTCACACTCCACACAACCGGTCTTTGTACTTCGCAGAAGGAGACTAATTAAAGATCGGGCACACACAATTTTATAGCATAATCTCCATATTTCCTCTTTCTAAAGTCTTCTCAGAGAACGTTAGTGTTTTCTATCCAGCAATCATGGGACTTATCGACAGGGGCGGATGGGCTTTACCTAACCAGCCCGGGCATTTGTTTCCCAAGCGGCCCCTAAACATCTCATTCGGCTTTAGATTTTTCTTTTCTTAATTATTATAATAACACTTAAAAAAACAATGTAGATAATGTAATTTTTTAATAAAACAAAATATACATGTTTTATGAAAATATCAATAAAATCATAACTCTCGTAAAATAAATAAAACTTTTTTCTCTAAATATAAAGATATAAAAATAACAAAACATTCAGAAGCGTAGAAGGGCCACACCATTATTTTATTTTTCTTGAATTCGAAATTCCGACTTTTAAAGTCGAAGGCCAACTTTGAAGTCAAAATTCCGACTTTTAACTCGAAATTTCGACTTTCGGCATTTGCCCGGTGTCCCGGTGGTCCCATCCGCCCCTGCTTATCGAGACCTAACCAACGCACCAGCACATTATTTTCTTTTCGACATGACACTTTTTCAATATGGTAAACATCTGGATTTGTGTTTTTTTGCAACAAGAGAGAAACCGATATTTATATGTATGCCGTTGAACTCTTCGAACAAATATGTGATGGGATTCTTGATTTGAACCGTTGACTGAAATATTTAAAATGACTTACAGGTCATAAGAGAAAAATGGGCCTTCCAAATTCTCTGAGAATCCCATACAACTCTTATCTCTTCCGTCGTCTGTGGGTCTAAGCAGCTATCGGCGGTCGAGGCAGCAGCTTTTACCCGAGGCAAGTTGTCGGATCGTGCAGAAAATCTTTGAAATCCCGAGACTGCAAGAATTTTAGAGCATTAATCAATAATTTAGAAATTGATATAAAAAATAATGGAAATAATTTGGCTATGTTTTTCATTTATTAGTGGACCAACCTGTTTGTTGCTATTCCTGATCGGCGAATAATATTTTTTTTATTAACTTTTCCTAATCAGTTATGAAATATTAAACTTTTACTCAGTGGATAGTTTTGAAGTGTTACTTTTTGTCTCCATCGGAAATAATAGGATAGGTATATACATATACTATTTCTATTGATCTTTTTTGTCTAAATCAATCAATCAATTATGTCTAAATCCAATCTATTGAATTTGTAAATGAATAAAAATCCCAAAATTAAACATAAATTTATTACATAACAAACATACAATTTTTCCATATATATAAGAAATAAATACATCGTTGCCAGCTTTAAAAAAACATTAAAACTTTACAAAAACTTTAATAAAAAAATAAATCCTCATCGATCATTTTCGAACACCTAACTTTGACAGGTCGGCCATTTTCCTTGGAGGACAAGCAAACTTTTAAAATGCTTATGAATATATTAGGAAAGGGCTAAATCGCGTAGTTCTCAGAAATCCAAAATCCAATTAACAGTTGTCCCTGGAGGATTTCCAAAAGTTTGAGGATTTTGAGGTTAGGCACTTGGGCTTTATAATGTAGGGCTTTGTCAGATATTTCGATATTTGTATTGTTCTTTCCATTTTCTACTCTGCAAAATGGAAAGGGGACATCTTCAGATTTATATCAAACTTAAATAAGTATTATTAATCGATAAAAACTTTAAAACGTAACAACTTTTTCTTAAAGAAAATGACAAACCTAATAATGGGATATCGCATCAGTTTGTTGTGGTCGTCCTCCAGAAAACATGGCCGGCGACTAATGAAGTGACAAAATGAAAATGGTCTATTGCCCACACCTCACTGCATACTGTATGGCGGTGGCTGATGGTACGAGTTCGGGTTCATCTGCTGCCTCTGCAGGTGCGCCACGAGCGCCGGAGACGGCTGGCTCCCCTGCGGTCCCGCCTGCTGCTGCTGCTGTTGCTGCTGCTGCTGCTGCTGCATCGCCAGCATCTGCTGCCGCATCCGCTGCTGCTGCTGGAACTGCGCCTGCTGGTTCGGCACCCCCGGCTGCATGCCCTGGGTGCCGGGCCGCGAGTAGGGCGGGGCGGGGCCCCCCTGTCCCCCCGCCATCGCCCCCATCGCGTTCATCGTGACGTTTGGCGCCTGCTGCATGTACGGCCCCCTCGGCGCCTGCCCCATCTGGCGGTAGTCGGGCTGGCCGCCGCGCGGCTGCCCGAAGCCCTGCTGCTGCCCGGCGAACATGCCGCCCTGGCCGCCCTGCATCATCTGTGGGTTGGCCTGCATGTTGCCCTGCATCATGGCCTGCGAGTTGGCCCCGTAGTTGGCGTACTGCTGGCCCATGCCGCCCTGCATGTTGCCGTACTGGTTCGGGAACATCCCCTGTGCAAACGACACGACAATAATCAATCCGATAGTGAAAATCAACGGGTTTTTATGTCCTATGGATAGAGAGCACATACACGTATAACAACAATTCCGAAACCGGCATGTTCATTTGTGAACTAAGGGGCCATAGGCGCCGACTCCGCGGGTGACAAATACACAATTTGAAAATATTATATGTCAAATGTTCCCCATAAAATCGTCCATAAGACTAAGCACTTTTGAGTTATTTACGCAAAGTTAGATAACTAGTCATTTTTTGTTTTGTTTTGTTTTTTGTTTGTTTTTGTTTAGAGACCGTGTCTTAAAATTCAGCCAGCGCCGGTTTTAAGGGGGTGCTAGGGCGCTAATAGCACCCGGCGGTTAATTTTAGGAGGCGGTATAAGCTGGTCTAATAACTAAAAATAAATCACATTTTGTTGCTATGTCGCTCACGACGCGACACCTTCATTTTGATCGTCGTCTGCAAACATAACATCTGAAACGTTCTCCTATTCATCATCTTATTCATCTGTACGTAGAAGATTTTACTGTCCCCCTGGATTTTTGGACGAAAATAAAAATTTCCAAGTGAAAATATCCTAAACGCAGAATATACAACATTGATTCATTGATTGAATATAAATTGGAAAATTGTCATGTAATAATGTGTAACATAGATACATTTATTGAAATATTATTGTCAAGTAGCTAACTACCGATTCCACGAGACTTGGCTTTTCCCATACATAAGCCCAGGGCTGTATGTGGTTTGGGGGTTCAAGCCCCCTACATTGAAAAAAGACGAAAAATACATTATACTGTTATGATTTTGTAATTTTCTATACCTCTTTTAAACTATCTGTGCTTGTATAGCCGGTTTAAAAAGCAAAGATTTTTATGGACTCACACTAAAACAAATTTCAAAATTTCTATTGGTCACAGTTGTTCTATAAAAGAAGACTGAGTAGGCTTCTTGGCTACAAATGTTACGAGTCATAGTGAAAAAAAAATTACTACCAGTTAACAAGAATATGTTTTGCTTAGAATTTCTTTTCCCTAATTCAAACTGTTTGACCTTGAATATTTAAAAAAATTTCGCCTGCGGCGCAATTTTTTGCCACAAAGATTCAATTTATTATTATTTTTTAAATTTCTGACTAGCTCCCAATTAAAAAGTTTAGCTTGTTGGGCAAAAGCAAAAATTGAGAGAAAAGATAAGGCGTTTTTTAAACCTAGCACCCGGCGATAGTCAAGCTAAAACCGGCGCTGAATTCAGCGGACTTTCATTCGTATGAATCAGCTCTTATTTGTTTCCCTTTGGAGGAAGTAAGAGACAGATATCCAGCTGATTCATCGGGATGAGAGTCCGCTGAATTTTAAAAAGAGGCCTTTCTTATAGAAATGCCTTTATTTTATTTCATTCTATTTACGTTTTGTTTTTTTAATCATCAGGGTGATAACTGTTCGTTTTTTTCTTATGTACTTATATTTTATATTTATAAATAAAAAAAATTAAATGACATTTTAGGGGGAGGTTGTATACCTTGGGCACCCAGCCAAATTTTGAGAAGTCGGCGCCTATGTAAGGGGCTAATCCCCAATGACAATCTCTATAGACTCCCTCTCGCCTGTATGTGAGTGACATAGCCATTATAAGTAGTGATGGGAATAATCGGGATATTTTCATAATCGAGATATTAGTAACATTGAGTGTTTCATAATCGAAATAATAATTCGAGATATTAATCGAATTATATATTGATTTTTATATTTATGTCTCGGTCGGTTCGGTGTTCAGTCAACCGATTTCGAATATTTATTCTAAATATTTATACTATTTTTTAATTTTTGGTGAATGAACCGGGATTCTACCTACTGTACTCCCAACTTGCAACAAAATACAACAGCCAACGGTTTGCATTTTCCAGCGTTTTCTATATCTATCTCTGTTCCACTTAATAGTGAATAGCCTTCTCACTTTCTCACAGTCTCTCTCGTCGGTACGAGAATTCGAGTTCGGCGTTCGGCTTCCATTTTAGTAATATTAATTTGGCGTTTCAAGTTTCAACTCAACGTCTCGCTCTCGATTCGTAAGATCTCGACAGTCGACAGTGTACACTACTATTTTAATACTACTAAAAAATTATCTCGAGATATTTGAAAATAATCGAAATAATTCGATTCATTCTATAATCGAATTATTTAATTCGATTCTTCCCATCACTAATTATAAGTTTAGTACCTGATTTGGAGCCATAGCACCAGGATGTGGTTGCCGCTGCCTCGGAAATCCTCTCTGCATTTGGGCATAGCCGCCCGGTTGTCCTTGTGGAGTCTGGTTGTTCTGTATGCCGGGCATAAAGTTGATTGGTTGCCTCTGCCTGAGCATATTCGACAGTGCTTGCTTGGAGGTGTTGATTTGGGGCCTCTCCAGCCGATTAACTAAAACAAGACATTCCATTTACATACCAAATTTGTATGCTTCGTGTTAAGGCAATAGGATGGGCAGCTATTGTGACCCCCACTCCCACGGTAGGCGAGTGTGCGGAGTTCGCCCTACCATATTTTATCTTCGTCTTTTTCAAGCAAACGATACACATTAGAATAGTTCGATTGCCACTTCTTAGCTTGCTATATGTGTATGTATATTTCCATTTAATTTCCCTTGAGAAAAAAGGGAAAAAGACATAATAATTATGTGATTTTGTATGTAATTTCTTATCACTTCTTTAAACTATTTGTTTTAGCAAGTTCTAAAAAAAGTTGTCTGCAGAACATTGTAGTATGCACTTTCCTTATCTTATTTTACTTAGCTGTTATTTTGCGATAATAATAATAATAATGATAATGATAATGATTAAATCTGCGTAATTATTTCTACAGGCAGGCCAACAGCTCCACACTACATAGGGCTATATGCGGAGCAGACGTCTCAACACCGCTACGTCTGACGGAACACGAGCGGCAAAATCACCACAGAACCGACAACGATAAACTACAGAGGTGGTTGGGGAAGCCGCTGCACGGGAGGCATCCTAATGAGGTTAACCAGGAACATGTCGACAAGTTAGCGTCGAACTATTGGCTGACCTCGGGACGAATGTTCCCCGAGACGGAAGGCTTCCTACTGGCCATACAAGATCAGGTTATACCAACTCGCAACTACCTAAAATTTATTGTAGGAGATGCATCGGTAGTGGATGACAGATGCAGATACGGGTGCCCAACTTCAGAAACAATCCAGCACATAACAGGAGGATGTCAGATGTTCGCATCAACGGAATATAAGGAACGACACGATTCGGTTGCCAACTGCTGCTTGTGCAGGCAGAGAGGGTCCCATATTACAGCTACACACCAGAGCCTGTTCTTGAGAACAGCAACTACAAGATGTACTGGGATCGTACAGTTCTGACAGATCAACGAGTTGCCCATAACAGACCGGACCTTATAATAGTTGATAAAATTTCTAGGAAGACAACTCTGATTGATGTGGCCATCCCGAACAACAACAACCTGCGTGTGAAGCAAGTCGAGAAGATCGCGAAGTTCAGAGACTTAGAAGAACGAATTAGAAGGCAATGGGAAATGGACAACGTTCAGACGATTCCAATCATCGTGTCAACAACTGGTGTCATACCAAAAAGTTTGCTGAGAAACATCAAAGAGCTGGGTCTAACTGATAATCTTTACAGGTCCATGCAGAAAGCGGTACTACTTGCGACAGCCCGAACCGTCAGGAAATTCATGGGGAGTGCAGGAACGTCCAACAACATCAATGTCACCTAAGGCCCGATAACATGGCAAGGGTCTCGTCCGAGCCAGATCCTTATGGTATCCGGGATACCCGGGATCTGAGTGAATGTTCCCCAGAGAGGGAGTGCGAATGCCTTTTGGCTAAGTCGAGATGATAATAATAATAATAAATGCGCAGGGGGGGGTCTGACCTGAGAGAGAGGCAGACCCACGGGTGTGACGATCCCGCGCTCCCCAGTTACGCAGGGATGGGTCTGACCTGTGAGAGGGGCAGATTCACGGGTGTGACGATCCCGCGATTCCCAGTTACGCATGGAGAGGTTTGGCCTGTGACAGGGGCAGACCTACGGGTGTGACAATCCCGCGATCTCCAGTTGCGCAGGGAGGGGTCTAGCTGGTGACGGGGGCTGATCCTCGGGTGTGACAATCCCGCGACTCTCGGTTACACAGGGATGGATCTAGCCTGTGAGAGAGGCGGATCTTCGGGTGTAACGATCCCGTGTTTCCCAGTTAACGCAAGGAGGGGTTTGACCTGTGAGAGGGGCAGATCCTCGGGTGTAACGATCCCGCGTTATCCTAGTTGACCTGTGTGGGTAGCGGGTTAGAATACTCCTATCGTGGCTCCGCGAGTCGTAAAAGGCGACCGAGGGCCGTCACTCCCACGTTACGGGAGAAACCCATGGAATGGAGATTAATAGGAGTTTTGTCATGGGGCCGCTGCCTGGGGATCGCCAGGGCATGTCTGGAGCCGGCGCTGGACATGACAGCGAGCGGGACGTCGGTGACAGGGCGCTGATGAGGCGGGCCCCTGTTGCACAAACAGCTACAGCCCAACAACAACACGAACATCTACAACATGGGAGCCAAACGAGAACTAGGGTTCCACCCACCGAAGGTGCTGTGCGGGAACTTCAGCCAGCGTTCACAGAGGCGGGATTACAACGACGACGCATGAAATGGACTGTGTCCAAGAATGAATCGATTATGCGTATTTTTACAGGGTGACAAACTTAGGACAAAAGATTATCGGCTACCGACAACAACTGCATGCCGAGTTCTGCAGGGAGTTTCCACACATGCAAGTGTCTGAACAAAGAGTGTCAGATCAGTATCGCACTATTCTAAGAAATAACCGAATTACAGAAACACGACTTAACGCTATCAACGGGAAGTTGAGCTAGAGATCCACGGCGAACACATAGACATAGATGACAACAACAACAATGGGGAACTTCAAGAGCCTGGACAACAACTAGAAGCCGAAACGGTAGAACCAACAACCGAGAGTCTGGAATCGGTTAACGAAGAACATTTTGAAGGCTTAAACACACATATGAGACAGGCAGTATTGCGATACGAAGGCACAGACCCACTGAGCAGACCACCGCTACCAAGATTAAATTCTTCTAGGAAACTTGCGATCGTGCTCGATCTTATGAACACAAGAATTTTACCAAACTATGTTTCAGTGACACCAACATTAGAACGTATGCACATGTTAATCTACTGTGCCGCAACGGCAGTCACCACTTGTAATGGGTGCCAAGATCCAAACGGCCCAAGAGCCGAATCGTGCAAGACCAGAACCACGAATGGCTCAATGGGAAATGCGACTAAATCGGAAGATCGAGAGTCTCCGTAAAGACATAGGACAAGTGACGGAATATATCAGAGGAGTTAGAACTAGAAGGATCCAGAGGGCGGTGCAGGCAATACTGAGCCACACCCAAATGCATTCTCGGCATGACCCCGCGAACATCACTGCTCAACAATGTCTTGACACATTAAAACAAAAACTTTCTGTTTTCGCAGGGCGTCTGAGGAGATACAAGGCTAGTAACAACAGGAAACGAGACAACAAACTCTTTGAACGATCAGAAAAGGGTTTCTACCGTGCTTTTAATTCTAGCGCCGATGCCACAAATGCGAGTTACCCTAGCAGAGAACAGGTCGACGGTTTCTGGAGAAATCAACTTGCCACACCAGGTCCATACAATGTCAGTGCAAGCTGGATCAGCGAAGAACGCGAGATGGGCCGGAACTATAGCCAGATGCAACACGAGCAATTCACAACCGCTGAGGTCTCCGATGTCATCAAGAATTCCCACAACTGGAAGGCACCAGGTCCAGATCACCTCCAAAATTATTGGATTAAGAAGTTGTGGTGCACGCTTAAACAAATAACTACCTTAATTAATGAAGTTTTGCTCGATCCTCTGAAAATGCCATTGTTTCTTACACAGGGTGCAACCTACCTGTTACCAAAAGACCAGCGGAATACGGATAACCCTGCCAAGTACCGCCCAATAACCTGCTTGCCTACGCTGTACAAGATAATCACATCTTGCCTTACGCAGCGAATATATGCTCACTGCGAGCGGAACAACATCATTGCAATGCAGCAGAAGGGCTGCTCGAAGGGCGCAATGGGATGCAAAGAGCAACTCATCATAGACTCTGTCATCTGCAACCAGGCTCATTCCAAGCAACGAAACCTCCACATGGCTTATGTGGACTACAAAAAAGCATTTGATTCCGTACCTCACGACTGGCTCACAGGTATCTTAAAGCTGTATAAAATAGATCATCATACAGTTTCCTTTTTAGAACACGTTATGACAACCTGGCGCACTAAGATACAACTCAGAACCGCAAACAGTAACATCGAGACCGACACAATCAACATCCGAAGAGGGATTTTCCAAGGAGATTCACTCAGTCCACTGTGGTTCTGCATGGCGATGAACCCTCTATCACATCGGTTGAACTCTACAAAATATGGCTTCGCTATCAAAAGCAACAACGCAGAAGCGATCAAGTTGAATCACCTATTATATATGGATGATTTAAAACTGATCACCGCAACCAAAAACCAACTAACGCAAATGCTTAAAATTGTAGCCCTTAATATCATCCGGGGAAAGCTCGAACAAAGCGCACACGAGATGCAGGACGGCCAGAGACAGAAGGCTTCCTACTGGCCATACAAGATCAGGTTATACCAACTCGCAACTACCTAAAATTCATTGTAGGAGATGCATCGGTAGTGGATGACAGATGCAGATACGGGTGCCCAACTTCAGAAACAATCCAGCACATAACAGGAGGATGTCAGATGTTCGCATCAACGGAATATAAGGAACGACACGATTCGGTTGCCAAGATCTTGCACCAGGAACTGGCGGAAAAACTTCTGCTTGTGCAGGCAGAGAGGATCCCATATTACATCTACACACCGGAGCCTGTTCTTGTGAACAGCAACTACAAGATGTACTGGGATCGTACAGTTCTGACAGATCAACGAGTTGCCCATAACAGACCGGACCTTATAATAGTTGATAAAATTTCTAGGAAGACAACTCTGATTGATGTGGCCATCCCGAACAACAACAACCTGCATGTGAAGCAAGTCGAGAAGATCGCGAAGAATAGAGACTTAGAAGAACGAATTAGAAGGCAATGGGAAATGGACAACGTTCAGACGATTCCAATCATCGTGTCAACAACTGGTGTCATACCAAAAAGTTTGCTGAGAAACATCAAAAAGCTGGGTCTAACTGATAATCTTTACAGGTCCATGCAGAAAGCGGTACTATTTGCGACAGCCCGAACCGTCAGGAAATTCATGGGGAGTGCAGGAACGTCCAACAACATCAATGTCACCTAAGGCCCGATAACATGGCAAGGGTCTCGTCCGAGCCAGATCCTTTTGGTATCCGGGATACCCGGGATCTGAGTGAATGTTCCCCGTAGAAGGAGTGCGAATGCCTTTTGGCTAAGTCGAGATAATAATAATAATAATTCTCACCCTCACAATACTCCAAACTAGGAGTACCCTAGAAGCATCCACATGCTTGTGCGGGGGAAAAAATTCTTTTTTATTTTTATTATGTTTGTTACGGAATATGTTCTGCTTTTTTTACTGAATTAAAGTACTTTTATACTTTTAGTTACACTATTACAACAGAATTTTTCTTATATATTTTTTTATGAATGGCTGGAGCATTTATGCGCAGAAGCATTTTGAGCATTTATGAGCAGGTCATTTTTAAAAGTGTCTGGTCATTTTTGGTCACTGACCGGCAATTTTGGAGCATTTATGATCATTTATATGAATGTGGTCAGTTAGAGAATTAATAAGAATTTTTGGTCACTTATGAGCATTTATGGTGGTCAGTTAGAGAATTAATAAGAATTTTTGGTCACTTATAAGCATTTATGGTCATTTATAAAAAAAAAAACTCCTTTTCTAACCTAGAAAAATACAAAACCATTCTAACCCAGAATATTATTGTGAACGTGAATTGCATGTGTTTCCTAGTTTTAAAACAAAATTCAATAGTCTGGAATTACTTCAAGAAAAGAAGTGAAGTAACTTATTTTGTTTTGTTTTGAATCTGAATATATATTTTATTTTCTTAACCTTTTGTTATCCTTGATAGGGACTACTCACCTGTTTTTTGTTATAACAATGAACAAAATAAAATCAAAATATCTACGAAGAATTAGTTTTATCTTATTTTAACAATATTTGAATATTTTATTGATTGCTAAACTCACTAACCTACATCCTAGATGTACTTATGCGTTGGGTCTTCTAAATCTGTCTTAACTAGAAATGTTACATATTTTATATTTACATATTTTTTATTTTTGTTTTACTTTATCTCTTATCTTATTCTTTTTTAATCAAAAGTCATACATATGGGGTCTTGTTCTAATAGTATATTTCATTACGAGTCTGGAAATAAAGATTTTTCCGTGCGCGCGTAACAAATTCCCGTGTGAGGCGCAGCCGAACACGGGAAGTCATGCAAGCACCGAAAAATCTATTTCTGGACGTGTAATGAACGATATTTTTTATTATACTTCTTTGAAAACGGAAACTTAAAACATTTTATCGGCATATTATAATAAATTTGATTGACAAAAAATAAACAATGCAGACAATAATATATTGTTTGGTATGTATGATGCGTTTCCATGGTTACTCTCAAATTATTTCAAAGGTGCTTTGTTGTAAATTAGTTATTGTCAGACAAGGTGAATAAAACTTCAAAAATATTACAGAAATGTATCTAAATATTGAAACACTTACGAATTAAAATACAAAATAGGTATATCTTAAATATCAGAGAGCATATAGAGTTTCTTAAATTTAGTTTACTTTGCTGTATATTTCTATTTTAAAGCCATATATTCGGTATTTTTATTCAGCGCACGGAGTTTTTCCATGCGCTGTTTCCGTGCGCTAGCCCGAAAAACCCCATCTTTCATTATTGCTAAAACATATGAAAATAAGGTGTTTTCAAAGAAGTATAATAAAAAGATCTTTTTGCAAGCAATCGAATGGCACCATTTTCAAAAATGACCTTAAATAGTCGAGGTCTCAGCGGTCATTTTTAAAAGTGACCTGCTCAAAATCATAAATGCCATTTGCAATTTTTTTTAATGGGCAATGTTGTAGGGAGGGGGCTATTTTTAATATTTGCATAGGGGTACTCAAGCACAGCCACTGGTATCTCATATTCCATGTTTGGGGGGTTAAATATTGAGTAAACAAAACTGACAGATATTCTATCAGTGATGACAGATTTATAACCTTCTGTATAGATAGTAGTTCATTCATCCCATATTTAGAGATGTAAGGAGAATATTCTCATAGCATCCACGGCTGGTTTTTGTTTTTTTTTTTGAGTATATTAACAATTTGTTTGTTTTGTTAGGTACTTTGTTACCATTCGAAATAAAAAATATTTTTGTTATTCATTTGTGAAAAAATCTTACTGGCATGTTCGTCGATTACCATTGCCTAGGCGTCTATTTTGCACTCACCCTGCATCGGTGGGTAGTACCCCTGCTGGGGTGGCGCCTGCCCCTGCCCGTACCACTGCTGGCCGGGCCCGGCGCCGTACTGCTGTCCCTGTTGCATGGCGGCGGCCGCCGCCGCCGGCCCCTGCCCGTACCCCATGCCGTGGGGCACCATCTGCGGCCCGACGCCCTGCCCCGGCGCCATGCCCATGGCGGACGGGACGGCGCCCTGCCCCATCGGCCCCTGGCCCATCATGCCGGGCCCGCCCGGCCCGCCGACGTGCATCGGCCCCGGCTTGGGCTTCCGCTTGCGCTGGCCCTTGCCGCGGCCCTTGCCCGCCACCGGGCTCTGGTCCACCGACGACGGGGTGTCGGCCTTCAGGTCACACTGGGGGTCAGACGGTCAGGCGACGCATGCACGCGGGGTGGGGGGAGTGGTGGGGGGGGGGGCTCGCCCGGGATGCATGCGTAGCGGTTAGGGAGCACATACACAAATAATTTTCATTCCCGCGTGTGTCGGTGCTTTGTTCGAAGATTAACTTCTTTCTTTTCGCCAACCGTGTATCTATGAGTTTCGTTAATATACAATGTATCCCTTAATTAGCATTCGAAGGGAAAAATGTTCTATTGCTTGCTTTTTCAAAGTCATTCTTGACAAAAAGTGTTGTTTGCAAAAATAATTAGATTGCAGGAAAATCATATTATATAAATCCCGTATAAAGTTTCAAAAAATTCATCCCTTTGAGATGGCACGGATGGAGCCAATGTCAAATGCCTTAGGAATTACGAAAAAAATATCATAGCCCACTCGATTTCGCCGAAAAATACAACTTGTTTGTGTCAAGATAGAGAGACGGGATCTGGACCAAAACTATATTAAAGATCTGGTGATACACGACAAATATGTTTACATTTGTTTGAAATCCTAAATGTCTAAATTTCATTAAATTACTCTTTAAAATGCCTTATTCTTGTTGTACCCCCGACTCAAATTTTTGTCTATCAGAAGGCTTAAATAGATAATTGCTATAAAAAATGCAAATTTCATAACAGAAAGCAAATTAGAGTTTTCTCATGTATGTTTAAAACATTTTATTATAAGTGAATCAGTTTTTACACGATTTTGTTTTATTTTCAAATAGTTTTTCTTACACTGCTTATAGGAAAACTTTCAAAATTGGAAGACGACATGCACAATAATTAAGTTTATGCGTTAAATACTTCCTCTCTATAAATAATTCAATCCACATATCTGATGGTGACAGATTCATTCTCTGAGGATGTTTGACCTGCTAATTTTTTTAGAGACAGATGCAAATTATTTATTTTAGGATTAGCTTATCTTTACAACAACACAATGTCTGAAAACATTTCAGATTTACACCTTGGCCTGAAAGACTTATCTTAATATTTCACTCATAATGATTTAAGTTTTCTAAGGCTTTGTGTTGCTTTGTATAACAGATTATAGTAAGCACTAAATAGGTAACAACGCCCTTATTTGATATTGGAGGCAAATTTGCAGCATATAACTGAATATCAATGCGAAAGGGTCTATAATGCCCTATAACTTCAATTTCATATACTAGCATCACTCCAGATTGCAAACAACAATGAAATTATGACGCCATGCTCGGGTCTTTAATATAGTGTTAGTCCAGACGGGACAAATTGCATTATGGTAAAAAAATGCTGCGCTGAAAGATTTTCTTTCCATGGCCTCCCCCGATTATACACTGTGTCCCGGAGAAGAATGAACAGCATGGGGATATTGCAAACGGTGAGAGATAGAGCAATGGTTAAATCAGGAAAAAGTTGCGCAATTTTGAGGTCAATAAAATGGCACAAACAGATTTCTAATATTATTTTTCGTTTTTGAGTTATTTTGAAAAAGTGAAATTTTGCATTTTTGATTTTATTTTTTTCTAAAGTTGTTATCACAGATAGAAAAAGAAGAACACTTGCTTATGGCACTTTTTAACGGGCTTTAAGATGGCGTTTTTGGATTTGTTCTACAACGTTTCGTTTTTGAGAAACCATCTTCAACTTTATTTTTTTAAATACGGACTCGAATTTTTTTTTGCAGATTTTGAAAGCACTTTATTTAATAATAAGAAGTCTAAATATTAATCAGTATTGTTAACAATTTAAAAAGGACGGCAAAAACTAATAACAGTCACATACGATAATAAAAAATTAATAAAAATCCTCCAGAAGGCTTTGAAACAACGAAACCAATCCCTTGTCATTTTTCATAACTCCCACTGTATCATTTAGTACTTGTCCCGTTTTCTCACCGAAGTAACAGAAATCATTCCGTAATTGGTTTCGATAACATTACGGAACGATACACGAAGTTACCGGAAATTACCGAAGTAATCAAGCATTCCGACCAAAATAAAATCTGTAGCTTGTGGTGGGGGTAAACATTTGTAACCTATTTTCCTATTTATTCGGTGTTTTCTGGTTGTAGTTGTTTATAACCTTGGTGTTTTGTGGTTGTTTATGAAATGTGAAAGTCAAGGGAAGGCTGTTATTTTCTATTTGTTTGGCGGATATAATCATATTTGCTTCTTCGTAATTCATTATGCACGCCCCGGTCGGATTCGTCCACAGAACACCCTCAACACAACTACAATAATAATAAAGTTCTAACCTCAACTGTTAACAACTCAAAAAACACAAATAGGTTAGGTTGATGAAGTAACGAAGGCGTTCCGTTTTGAAAGTTATTTTTGATTACAATTGACAGAAAGTGTTCTGTAAATTCTGTAAGAAAACGGAACACGTATTTAGTTAACAATTTTTATCATTAGAAATGGAGGGTGCTTTTTCAAATGACGACAAATTTAACATGTCAGCATGTTATATCTTGTGTCACAGAAATAGTGTAGAGGCCGAACGAATGTATTGTTGCAATTAATAAATGGCAAAAGTTATTGGTTTCGCTGGCTTAAAGCTTTCTTCTCACAATTAGAAAAAGCGAAGAATTTACTCCAAAACACCATGCGACACTGTTTGCTGTACAACAACAGAGGAAAACACTTACCAGACAGGGCCGTATTTAAAAATATTAAGTTTTCGAAGTCAAAATAAACTGTAAGTTAAATTTCTTAAATACAGGGCCGCATTAGAAAAAAATGAATGGAAAAAAAGGAATTTTCAGTATAATTGTCTCAAAACATTTTAAAAATATATTGTGTCATACATGTTATATCAGAAAATACGCTAACTAATCACAGAAACTACGTCTCAAATAAATACGTTATCACGCTTCTTAAATTTCTGCAAACTTCGACTTCTTCTATTACACAGACTCCACATCCGTTCTAAGACCCTCTGGAAAAATCTCGTGCTTCTAGCATTTCCCTTACCAAGCACCAAAAGGCTATAAAAGCCTCTGATGCCATTCGGCGGTAACAATCATTATTATTAGCATTACTCGTTCAGTTCAGACCAATCTTAAAACATTCATTGTTCAGTCCAGTTCAATTGTTCAATTTTTTCCAACAATTATTAAATCCAGTTCAATTGTAAAAAAAGGTTCTTGTAATAATTATTAAATAAAAACCAAGTGAAAAAATAATTTTTTTAAAAGTTATTTACCGCTCGGTCCGCGTAACATACATCATGGTATTTGCAATGAAAAGTGCTTTCAAAATCTGCAAAAAAAATCCAGGTCCGTAAAAACGAAACGTTGTAGAACAAATCTAAAAACGCCATCTTAAAGCCCGTTAACAAGTGCCATGAGAAAGTTTTTTCTTTTTTTTCTATCTGTGATAACAACTTCTGAAAAAAATAAAATCGAAAACGCAAAATTTTACTTTTTTCAAAATAACTCAAAAATGAAAAAAGATATATATTGTTTGTGTCATTTTATTGACCTCAAAAATGCGCAACTTTTTCCCCATTTAACCGTTGCCGTATCTCTCACCATTTGCAATATCTCCATGCTGTTCATTCTTATCCGGTGTATAGAGATTTCCGTTTATTTTTTTGTTCATTATAAACCCCAAGAGAAAGTTATCGAAAAAAATGTTTTTTTCATGGTACACACAATTTCCTCAAAACAGATACCTTTTAGGTGAAATAAAAATTTCGTTCTTGCAGAAAGGAAGGAAAACGGCGTGAACAAACTTTTCCCCGCCTACTTGGTTTTCGAAATGCGCACAACTTTTTCATTTTCAGGGATAGAAAAAAAAGGGAAAGTGCGTGCTCACATTCTTTAAATACCTTGCATATTTTATCTGAAAAAAAAAAAATTATCCTCGACCTACTGGATTTTCGAGAAAACACATTAAATTTTTTCGGTTTCAAAGAAAGAAACTTGATTCCTTTGGGTACGTAAAGAGAACACAAATGTAAAAAAAGACAGTTGCGATGAACGAAACGAGCCTTTAAAATTCAAAATATCAAAAAATATTGTTATTCGAAATACCAAGTGATATACTCAAATTATTTTAAGAAATCCTTACTGGAACTGTCAATTGGTAATTTCGATATCCTAAGTTGGCATCGATGCGGCAAAAAATGCAACCGGGTCATAAGTTCAGATCAGTAACGAGCCCATTTGCACTAATAACACGAAAAGTAACACGAACAAGAACAACACAGATGACGGAAAAACTCACGAAACGTAGAAAACCCGCGAATATTTTCATTGCCGAATGTTTGAACCAGTTTGAACGATCTGGAAAACCTTCACTGTCACTTTGACACACCGAAGCTAAATTTGCCTAAGTCCGCCCATAGACGCTGCCAAAAGCAGCTGATTATACCAAAATACCAAAATGAAAAGTGACGTTTGAAATTATTACGAAAATTAGTTGTAGTCATAGTTATTTTTATTTATAGCGGTATAATTGTGATTGCAATAGGGTTTTTATTTTATTATGCTCTTTTTTTAATAACACTTGGGTAACTTCACATCATAAATCAATGAGTGACGTCATTAACTGGTTGAGACACATATACCAATGTTATACACCCATGGTTAACAGAAAATTCCTAGGGATTTTGTGGAGAATGTCATCTGACAAAATCGGGACTTCTTACAGTAATCGGGGTATATGACATTTGTGACGAATTCAATTTTGACACCTTTTTGTCAAAAGAAAGTGATTGAGAAGATTGGATTGGAGTAACCTCTTTGGTCATTTCTCTGAGGGAGTAACCAATAATATCAGAACATAAAAACAGGTTTTACAGTCTAAAAGGCAAAGATATTTTCGGGTGGTACAGTGGACTCTGAAAACTGCCTGTGTAGTGACTATGGAGGGTAGAGGTAAGGAGGACCATCTCCGTGTTATAAAATTGTCCCTCAAAACCATTAAATTAAGATGGCGCTGCTGTTGCTGCCGGGTTCCAAATCTACACTCCGAACTTTGCTACTTTCCACTCTGCTAGAGATGTGTCAATCGTGAATCAATGTGATTCGATCACTTTAAAGTATTGATTGACCGAATCTCAACATATCGAAACGATCCAATCATGAAGCAGTCGGTTATTACCGACACTCCATAGTCCACACATCGAACGGCCGACGATCGAACGAACTAAGACAGAATGAAATGATTCGATATTTTTTGAAATCGGTCACCGATCGATTTGGTCGTAGTAAAATGAACGAATTACCCATCTCTACTACAACCGCTAAGTTCGGGTCATACCCGGGGAGAACACGAGCGCCATCCTTATTTAATGCTTTTAGACGACAGTTTTTGAGCCGAACACCCATATAAGATGATGCTCCTTACCTCTACCCTCCATAGTAATGGCCAAGTCGAACAATATTCTTAATTAGAGGGGACGAGGCATTATATGAATTGGGCAGGGTGTCTACCAAATCGAGTTTTTAAAATTCCCTGACTTTTCCAGGTTTTCTCTGACCAAAGAGCAAAAAATTCCCTGACTAATACCTACCTACTGAGATAAATATGCGAATATAAATAAAATGGAAGAGTCAACAGATCCGCTAGGATGAAATTACTCTGAACGATCGTGCTTACTAACAAAAAAAATCAAAAGCGGACTATTAATTTTAGTGATGTCCCATGACATTAATTAAATAAATGTGCAAATTAAGTCCTATTATGTTTTCGAAGTAAGTTATAAAGTGGCTTGGAATTTCAACTTTTTGGCAGAAACTGTTGCTAACGAGGTAAATACAGTATAAATAATTGACACCCCCTTTAACTTGCTAGTTTTTGAGGTTAGAATTTTTTTTTTTATAAAAGTTTTAGATACTAATACAACGTTTTTTGTGACGCTATTATATCTTATACAGTGTTCTAGAAAGCCGTGGCAAACATAACTTTTGTTTTTTAAATGGAACACCTTGTATATTTTTGGATTATCGAATTCTACGCATTTTTCCGATTCCAAGCATATAATGTTATATGTTTGCTCCAACCGTTCGTTCAGAACTGAGCCTTTTTTGTGAGGGATTACTCTTTGGGTCATAGGTTGCCATGGAAGGTAAATGCCAAATTATAGTAACAATTATTGACAGTTTGCAAGTATATTCACGCTTTGGAAAACAAAATGGGCTATTTTAAGATTTCAGAGAAAATCAAGAAGAGAAATTGAGAGAAATGAGAAATTTTAAATAGTAAGTAACATACCTAGTTAATAAACTTCGTTAGATTATTATTTGAAATTTAATTTTTATTGAAAACGACAATAACATTTAGAAAAAGGATATACGTATTACAAATGCTACTAACTTTCTGATTGTTAGGTCAACAATAAAATTGCTGTGTTCAGTATTTACCTAATATGTGGATTTCTTTCCGAATTCTACCTTTCAGTGTTCCTACATTTTTCGGTCTGTCATAATAAATTCTGTTTTTTTAAATAACCCTACAAAAACATAAAAATATATCCTTTTTCTAAATGTCATTGTCATTTTCAATAAAAAATAAATTACAAACAATAAATTTGACGAAGTTTATTAACTATGTTACTATTTAAAAATTCTTATTTCTCTCAATTTCCCTCCTTCGTTTTCCCTGAAATCTTAAAAGAGCCCATTTTATTTTGCAAAGCGTGAATATACTTGCAAACTGTCAACTATTACTATAATTTGGCATTTCTCTTTCATGGCAACCTATGACCCAAGGAGTAGGTAATTCCTCAAAAAAAAGGCTTAGTTCTGAACGAACGGTTGGAGCGAACATATAATATAATACATACTTCGTTGGAATCAGAAAAATGCATAGAATTTAATAAACCAAAAATATACAAGGTGTTCCATTTTAAAAAACATAAGTTTTGTCTGCCACGGCTTTCTAGAACACACTGTATAAGGTCCAATAGTGTCACAAAAAACTTTGTATTAGTATCTATAACTTTTGTAAAAAAACTTTTTTTTTCAAAAACTAGCAAGTTAAGGGGATGTCAATTTATAATGAGCCACCCTGTACAATAGGTATTAAAAAAAATAAAGATACAAGATTTATTGTAAAAATATAAAGTCACGTATAAAACAAACAAATATCTGTTACACATTCTCCAAAATAAAAAAATATATATATAAAAAATAAACACCTTCAAAACAAAAATAGCTTCATAAAATCTTACTTGGTTAGATCATCTTCGGAGTATAGTGCACAGGGATCACATATACTTAAATAAATAACATAACTGTGGAGTAGAATCAAAATGAATATAAGATATAATTTTGATTAGTTTTTGTAAGAATTAAAGATTTCCTATTTTTATATCTATTAAACCTCAAATTTTCAGGTATTTGATGGATTTCCCTGACTTTTCCCTGATTTCCCTGACCAAAAATAATTCCCTGACATTTCCCGGTTTTCCAGGTTTTCCAGGTTGGTAGACACCCTGATTGGGGCACCACGTCTATAGGTTCTGATGTCATTGGGAATAACAATTTTTTGGGATTTGTAGAAAATATAAATATCTGGAAGCTGTTATTTCATTGACAGCGGTTTTCGAATGTGTTCTGTTTGATCCTAGTTTGAGGTAAATCATAAATCATATGCATGCAGAACTGAAATACTAAACATTGCAACAAACAAACAAATACAAAATGACATCATAACTACAAAAAAAATCTCACCGGCTTATCCGGAATTGGCTCCAAATCTTCTGGGGGTAGGGGCGGGGGATCCAGGTAGTGCGAAGAGGGCTTCTGCAGGTTGTGCGTGTGGAACTTCAACAAACGGTGAGTGTCCTCCAGTGTCAACGGTTTCCGTTCCAGCTTCACAGCGCCGAACCACGCCCAAGAGAGCGGCGGAGGATTCTTCATACCCTCCAGTATATCCCAGTTGCTTACCCGCTGTTTGTCTGTCAACTGCAAGATAACATTGATCACAATTAGTGAAGTCCTGTTGCATCTGCAAGAATTCCACAACGGGACTTGAGAGCAACGTCCGAGGAATTTTTTTATGATTTTCTTCAATATATAGAATCTGAAAATAGGTCAATTCCTTACTACTACAATTATTGCCTTTCACATGACAGGATATATTTTATTCAACACTGTTCCAAATTTTACTTAACTACATTTATAACCAGTAAACTCTTACTCTTAAAAACTAGTGCAGCCTTATAAAAGGCGATAGGGTTCTTGACAATGTTTTCTAGAGGGTTTAACCACCTGTTTAAAAATGCCTCTGATGTCACTGATTTGCAAACACCACCATATGTGAGAAACAGGCATTGAAGTTGACAAGCATACCATGGGACAAATGAACTACTGACCACGAATACTTTACAACATTTCGCCGAAAAAATTGTAGTTTTGGTTTATTTTCGTGTGTTTCTATTGTGTAATAAATGCATATAAACAGTTGATATCGACAATGAGTGATTATTTTATAAATTTATAAGCTCAAAATCCCAAAGCAGCGACCAGCTATTAATAAAAACTAAATGTTTTAAAAATATAGACCCTTTTGCACCGTGGGACTCAATATTCAGTTAAAGGTTGCGAATTTTCCTCCAGAATCAAATATGGACATTATTACCTATTTAGTGCTTACAATAAGATGTTATATGAAGCAACAAAAAACCTTCAATAACTTAAATCACGGAGTGAAATATTAAGATGAGTATTTCAGGCCACGGCTTAAATGCCTTCAAATATTTGGATTTTTGTTAGTGGATATGTAGAACATAAAAAATTGGAGACAACATTGTGGTGTTGGAAACAAGCTAATCGCGAAGAAAGTAATTTATTCTAAAAAAAATTTCAGGTCAAACATTATCACAGAATGAATCTGCCACCGATAGATATGTGGATTAAATCGTTTATATAGACGAAGTATTTAACGAAGAAACCCAGTTAGTGTGCAAGTCGTCTTCCAATTTTAAAAGTCTTCCTTAGTGTACAAAACTCTATTTAAAAATAAAGCAAAATGTGTACAAATTGATTCACCTGTAATAAAATGTTTTGAACGTACGTGAGAAAACTTTAATCTAAATTTTGTTTTGAAATTTGCACTTTTTATAGCAATTGTCTATTTATGCCTTCTAATAGAGTCGCGTCGCGTTTTTTATGTTTAATGCTCAAAACACTTTACCAATTCGGGTAAAAGTAACATTATCTCGACTTCCTCTACTCCCTTAATTAACAACACAACAAAAACAAGGCATTTTAAATAGTAATTTAATGAATTTTAAAACATGTAGCATTTCAGACAAATGTAAACATTTGTCCTCCGGCGATCATCAGTTCGTTGGAGTGTCCTATGGAATATCCTGTCAAATTTGCTTACTTTCTTTAGGTTATATTACTGTCATCATTGTTAAATCGAATTATTTAATCCAAAAAGATAAGAGCTTTGTTTCTGTTTTT
This sequence comes from Pseudeuparius sepicola, assembly GCA_963920635.1. NCBI lineage: Eukaryota > Metazoa > Arthropoda > Insecta > Coleoptera > Anthribidae > Pseudeuparius > Pseudeuparius sepicola. The sequence continues at coordinate 18,650,313 of OY987299.1, read as the reverse complement.
ATTTCAAGGATAGTTCACAACAGTTCAAAACTTGCACAGAACTAATTGAGCAGTGCCGCAGTTCTGAAAGTTACAGAAAGCGGAAACGCCTTCGATGATTCATTTGTGATTTGTGGTTATTTTGTTGGCCCTCTTTTTTAGTTTTCCGTTCTCTCTTGTTGCTTGTTGAATCAGAAAATATTCTTCAAAATCTGTGGCTAATTGCACAGAATCCTTGCATGTTTTTCATTTTTTGGTTGGTGAAGGTGAAGCAGAACTTCTGCGGAAATCAAAGCTTACAACACCCCTTTGTCTTCATCCATAATAGTCTGAATAAGATCTGAAACTTCTTAAAGTACAAATTAATGGCAATACCACCAAAAAATTTAGATTATATGTAAACAACAAAAACCGATGTTTTATTGACATTCTTGCGCAGGTGAAGAACTAGAAATTTTGAATCGGTTCTCTCATAAAGCTGGGACTCATTTGGATCATTCATAATCGTTCAGGATTTTAAAAACCGACGAAAAGGAAACAGAGCATTTTACCATTCCAACTGGTTCTGAAAAATGGAAACATTTTGTAGCAAGTGCAAATCGCGAATTGCAGCAGAGAATATTCGCAAAATAAGATCGCTAAATTGCACCTATTTCATATACCTGCGATTATAATTTTTTTAAATCTAGGGAATTTTAAATATATACTAATATAACATAATCTAAAAAAATAATCTGAAGAAAATCGGAGCTTTCGCGCATGCGTCAACATCAATTTCGCCCCTTATTCTTGCAATATTCGCCAAAACTTGAGCCAAAGTTAATTTTTCTGCCGCCTAAGTTTCAAATTTACGAATTTGCTAGAAATTGAAAGTTTTATACATGAGAATATCGTCAGTTCAAATTAAGCAATCAGAGTCATTTTCGCGATTTACAACTGTATGAACTAGGCTTTAACCATAAAACACCAAATTGTTTCAAACTAAAGTGAAAAAAAAATCAGTGATTCTGGTAGGTACATACTATGGAGGGTAGAGGTAAGGAGGACAATCTCCATGTTATAAAATTGTCCCTCAAAACCATTAAATTAAGATGGCGCTGCTGTTGCTGCCGGGTTCCAAATCTACACTCCGAACTTTGTTACTTTCCACTCTGCTAGTGATGTGTAAATCGTGAATCACTGTGATTCGATCACTATAAAGTATTGATTGACCGAATCTCAACATATCGAAACGATCCAATCATGAAGCAGTTGGTTATTACCGACACTCCACAGTCCACATATCAAACGGCCGACGATCGATCGAACTAAGACCGAATTAAATGATTCGATATTTTTCTGAAATCGGTCATCGATCGATTTGGTCATAGTAAAATGAACGAATTACCCATCTCAACTACAACCGCTAAGTTCGGGTCATACCCGGGGAGAACAAGAGCGCCATCCTTATTTAATGCTCTTAGACGACAGTTTTTGAGCCGAACACCCATATAATATGGTGCTCCTTACCTCTACCCTCCATAGTACATACTTATCTGACAAAAAACTAGTTTCAAGCTACTTTTAAAAAATGGTCAAGTACCCTATTGTGGCAGTACGGAGTTGACGTATTTTCAGATATTACTTCCAATTATTTTCGAAGATATTAAGGAACATTATCAACATTTTTCCTCAGATAACCAGTCGCACATACATAACATCATGAGGCACTTATAAAATAGAAATGCAAAAAAGATCCATTTAAACGGCATTTACCTGTAAATCAAAATAAGTTTTGTTTCCTTTGCTGTCCATAAGATTAGTAGCTGGCTCTACGGCTACAATTTCAGTTGTCATCCGAGGCATCGGCAAAAGTTGTCGAATATGTTGCAGCGAGGCATTTTGCTTATCGCCCACTTCTTTTTTAACTTTCTTCATGAGATTCTGGTACATTTTCTTTCCGTCGTCCTAAAAAAATGGCAAGTGCTTACTTTTAAGGTCGGATTTTGTAAAGAAAAGTTTAATTAAGAAGAACAACCCAACATTAAAAATTAGTAAAGTAGGTCTTTGAAATATAATTTGCTATGCGACCATTATTTATATTAATTATTATTCTAGACAACTTTGTCCAAAAAAATTTGATTTCATTATCATACCCAGTTGGTACTTTTTCGGAAAAAGTTACTTCAGATGAAAAGTTTTGCTTGTCAAAATAATTAGATCACTTCACTTTACTGCATTTTTGAAGCAAAGATTAAAGTGTAAAAAGTTGAAGTTACCAAGTTTTCTTTTGCTTGTATATTCTAAACAAACAAAATAAAAAAACTACCAAAAAGTACCCCAGATCCCCCAAAATATTATAAAAGTATCCCCGAAATTTGTATATACCTGACTGTCGGTGGCTAGTGCCGAATGGACCAGCGTCGCCAGCATGTCAATGACTGTGGTGAACAGTTCGCTGTGCGTGTGGAGATCGATAAGTCCGTAGGTGACGAGTTGGACCAGCAGCAGCGCCCAGTCGGTCGTAGCTGACGAATTCCTTTGGAACGCCTCGAACACGCCGCCCACCAAGGCGAACCTCAGCTGCAACCCGTCCAAGGTACGCTCGTTGCTGCAGATGTCTTGCAGATTGCCCTCCTTGGCCTGCTGAACCAGCTGGAATAAAATACATGGGTTGGGATAATTTTAGAATTACTCCATTTACCATTTACCGAACAAATAACAAATAACCATTTTAGAACCAGAAACTTGTGCTTCAAATCATGCCACATCATATTTATTGATGCTAAAGTATAGGCAATGCTTTCCACAGGTCACAAATATAAAAAAAAAACATACAAAAATCCATACAATCTTTATTTTTGGACATAATCGTCTAAACTTCATTTTGTTAGAAAGATCTTCAAAAACCGCTTCTTTTGACCTTACTACCATTTTCAAAATGCAAATCCAGGGCCGACTAAGATTTTTTTATACACCCGATATCCACAGAAACCATTTAGCGATTTTTTTCTTTAAAATTTGACACCATAACGTTAACAGTACACCCCAAAATTACCATATACCAAATTTGAACACAAAAATATACAGGGAGTCCTATTCTTCAGGGTGTCAAAGTTGAGCAAGTAGAAATTTTAAAGGCATCTGGCGAATTGCATCTTTGTTCGTTCTGAAAATATTTAGGGCTACGGCACCCTTCGAGGGCATATTTGAGGTAATGTTTTTGGTTAGTTTTGGGTCACAGAACACCCTGGTTATGGCAGGTTAATTTCGGGATCACTATGTATACATGATGTCACTATTTAAAAATACATTTAAGTTATAGAAAGCTCTTCTCGCCAAAATACTTTTAAATTCCTTGGCCAATAGTTCTCCAACTTGTGGAGCCAGTTTACTGAAGATTCTAACAGCTATACTATCAGTAGACAAATTAACTTTCCTAGGAAAGTTTCCCGGCAATGAATGCTGAAATTTTAGATTTGCCATCATAAGTGCCTAGCCGGGATTCATCAAATAACCTAAAAATTACAAAAAAAAGGAACATAAGAAAAAACATCCGTACATTAAAAATTATAAAACAGTGCTATAACTTCTGAAATTTGTGTTTACATGATTTTTTAAATCATTATTTTTTCATATTAGTTTTATCTTTATGTTTTTCAGTTTTGTTTTTATGTTTAATTTGTGCTTTATTACTCTTTACGTATGATCAAATATCGATATATCCCTGGTCGGAGATCTCTACAGTATACAGTGTCCTTCAAAAAGTTTGGGGGAAATTTTTAATTAACGTTTTATTTTTAAATATAATTTTGGGGTTACCTTTTGCTTTAAAAAAGATGAAAAATGACCTACTCAAACGTGGTCTTGTGACTTTCGTTATGTGTCAAAAATGACATTAAAAAAATATATCGCCAAAAATGGGTTTAGTTGTTAAAATATCAAAAAGTTTTAATTGAAAAAGTTGTTTCTTTTTCAATTTTACGTAAGTGTACCAAATTTGATCGCTCTACTAAAATATTTAGTTTTTTGCCAAGTTTTAAAAACTCGAAACTTCGTAAAAACTATTTTGTATCACTAGCTTTATCATTCAATTAATTTTTATTACTAATTACCGATAAGAATAGGTATTTTTCAAAAGAAAATGATATTTACGCTTTAAAATTCTGTTATGTTTGTTGCAAAGTTGATGTACCGTCTAGCATTTGGGGTATAAATTTAGTTACATTACTTTTCCCAGTTCTAAATTGATGCCAAAATAATAATAAATTAAATATCATCAAACTATTTTACGTATCTAAGCAAAATTATTTTTAAAAAAGAAAATAGGACATTTGACAATATTTTTAATTGCTCAAAAATCGTTATCGGTTTACAGTAGATGCACCAACATAACACGTAATAAATGAAACAAGGGCATTTAACCCTTACTTATTGATGATAATTAAAGAGGAAGTTGCACGTATTTTTTCAGGCTGAAATCTACAGTTTCGTTTTATTGTCTAGAACGCCAAACGTGGCCACTTCTGTGCCTGTCAGCAGAAACGATATTGCAATGTCGCCGGGTGCCCGTTTCATGAAACAAAGGAAAATTTTACTCTTCTATTCAAATATCTCCAGCTTGCCTATGAATATCTATTATTTAATGTACTGCAACTTTTGAGCTTTAACTAATGCAACTGAACACAAAAATGTAGGCACACATATACTTTTTTTTCTAATTACGAATGTGTTCTGTGTATTGACTCCTCTATAGCAAAATGGTGTCTGTTTATGCTGCACACGCTAGAAACTATATTCTTGATTTCTGTCACGTGACACTTTGGTTAAAGTATGTGTATATGGAACATATTCGATAAATATTCAGACTTCAATAATGCGTAAATATTCGGGAATGTGGCAACGCCACCCACATCATTCCGTATGCCGCTCAATCAAAACATTAGTAGATAGCAGTGAGATTTATGATAGTATATTGTTTGTGTAGATATTGAAGGGTTATAGTTGTGTACTGTAGGTAAATTGTAATGGACAAGAATGACATAAAAGGGCAGTCCGATGGTTTGCCAAAATTGAATTGGATCTAATAATCCGATGTTTACGTCTAATGAAATTCGTGAGATAAAACTACAAAGGTTTGTATGCTGTAGAAATAGTAAAGTATTATGAGTTATTAATAAACAGAGAACTTGGGGCTAGGGACCACCTTGAACGCACTTTTATGAAGGTGCCAAAAAAAGTTGCAGAAAAACAATCACTGAATATTTACAAAAAAACGCTTCTTGAGAATATTTGGTTTCACGGGGCATCCTAAGTCTGGGGGTTTGAGGTTAGAATTTAGAAATTTCAACTTTCCTTGCAACTTTCACCGCAGAACAAGGTTATGTCTCAGAACACTTCAGTGGTATCGCCATGTTGCCAAATTGCCTTTATAAAATACTTGTGATGTCATAAGCGCTTTCTCGAATAATTTCGAAGAAAGTTTAAAAACTCGCTAATTACGTAAAGATGATTTTTACAAATAACCATAGGGTCATATGGAAGTGTCCAGGAATCTTAGATCTTTAAAACGATCTTAGATCTCTAAAACGATCTTAGATCTCTAAAACGATCTTTATATCGTTATAACGATCTAAAATCTTTTCCTCATTTGTTTTCGTTCATTTTTGAAACGTTTCTGTGATTTTTTATATAAAATAATGTTTTATTTTTGAAGAAAAAAAAATAGTGCTCTAGGTTGTTGTAGGAATAAGAGTTTTTGTTTTTATATCTACATATTTGTAAAATATGTTCTTATTTTTACCTCAATTGTTTAGTAGTTCGTTTTTGATACGTTTCTGCGATTTTTTTATACAAAATAATATAAGTAGAAAGGTAGGTATATATTTTTTAGAAGAATGAATAGTTTTGTACGAACAAGGATTTTTCTTTTTATACATATAATCTACATATTATTTCTAAAATATATGTATTACGAATTCAGTTACTTACATTACTAACTAGCGTTCATTTAAAGCAGTTTACCTCAGGAGATCTCTAGATCTCATCTAAAGTGCAAACTGACGTACATTTTATCTACAATTACAAGAACCTATTTTGAGATCAAATTTAAATGGATGCTTTATGTTGATTTGCATTTTATTTTTAATTATCTATTTCTCAAAATTCCGAATTTTATAACTTAAGTTATAAAATTGAGAATTGCATAAATAATCGGTGAACACGTTTTTACAAGAAAAGTCCAATTCTCCATAGGTATATCAACTGCTCGATTACTTAACCAGTTCGGTTAGAGCAGTAACTTTACGTAACTAGTTACGTAAAATTTTACTTTACACAACTAGTTACGTAAAACTGGACGTATCATCAATTGCTCAGGTTTTGAAAGATGTCACTTTATACTATGTCAAAATTGGGAAAAGTATTTATAGACATCTATATCTATTAACTAAGTATATAATATCATGAATTTTGTTCAAAGATCTTAGATCATTTAGAAGATCTTAGATCGTTTAGAAGAACTTAGATCGTTTAGAAGATCTTAGATCGTTTAGAAGATCTTTTTTAAATAGATCATTTTTAGACGATCTTTGATCTAAGATCGTTTGTGCATGAAAAGATCTATTTTTAAACGATCTTAGATCATTTTATGAAAAACGATCTGATCTATGATCTAGATCTTTTTTGGCGCGATATTTCCCAGCTCTGCCGTCAATCAATGGGAATGTTACAAATATCGAACATTCGGTAAAGTTGACCTCCCGCGTACTGGACAAACGAGTCAAATGTTCACCGAACACATGCATCGTCCGGGACCGGCTCAGACATGTAACTTTGTGGAGATTGTAAAATTTCGAATTTTACCATCGCGTACCTGGGAAAGCTGCTGGTGCAGCGACGACAGCAGCCCCTCCCGCTGCCCCTCCTCCTGCCCCTTCAGGCACGTCAGCACGAGGCTCAGGAATGGCTGGTGGCCGAGCGGGCTGTGCGCCTCGCCGCCGGGCCGCGCCTTCGCGCGCTGGTCCCGGCACCAGCCGCCGCCCTCCAGCACCTGCCCGGCGATCTTCAGCACCCTGCCCTGCACGGTGCCCGGCAGCTTCGACACGAGCGGCGCGACCAGCCAGATGGAGCTGGCCTTGCTGCGCGGCTCCGCCTTCTTGTCGTCCTGCTTGGGCGAGCTCGGCGGCGAGTTGAGCTGGAACACGTCTATGGCCGCCTTGGCGACGGTGTCGAGCCACTGCGACAGCTCGGGCGAGTTGGGGCCGAACTGCTTGAACATGAGCTGGAGGTCCAGCCACGACATCCGCAATGTCCACAGCTCCAAATTCTGAAAATAACAATAATAATATACCATAAGTCGTTTATTATTAACTTTTTGTATTAAGGGGGGGCTCGCCATTGTATGTTTGGTTGCCTGTATCAATGTATTTTTATTTCCAACTAGCTGGAAAAAGTAGCGAATTTCAAAGGATTACAAAAAACACGGGTATTTTTAAAATATCCATAGATACTAATGACACTAGTTTAAAAGTTATGGGCGAGATTTTTTTTTGAATTTCAAACTTTATGCCGTCATAAATTCGTCTATTTTGTCTCTTGAGCCGGAATTTTACCTTCGTTAAGATGGGCAGAGGTTTCCGAATATGCTCGGAACGAAAACCCGGTAGTACACATTGTAATTATCCAGTCTTGTTGTAAATAAAAAACATAGGCAAAATACCCTTAAATTATGCAGCGGGAATATCAAAAGTGTAGCTATTGTTTATCAGATGGCGCGAAAAACAGACGATCGATGAACGGTTGACGCTGTTGTTACAGGTCCAGTTTAATAATTACATATATTATGTTCATATGATCAATTTTACGTTTTGGCGATATAATATTTAAGCAACTAAGCTGTCTGATTACTTTTTTATGGTTTTGTATTACTTCCATATTATTATATACTATGAATTGCGAATTTTTAATATTAAAATAATATAAAACTTCAAAAGGTATATTCGGGAGACCCCCGTAGCTCAAAGACTCCGATTTGTGATTTTAACCCCTCTCTTTTCAGCAATGGTTCATTGATTTTTAGCTTGAAAGGTACACGGCGGCACTAAAAACTGCTTTAGTTGACTTTGCATTATTTATACGTATGTCGCCGTTATGTATTTTTCGTGAGGAAAACACAATCGTTAGCATATAAACTGACATTAGGGGAGAATTCATATGTCTATGTCTCTATATGTATAGGTATGTCGAAAATTATCTATACCGGGTGTTCCATTTTAATAAATGCAGCTATTATAAATATCTCAAAAACGAAAATCGCAAAAAAATCACATAAAAGTTGAAGCATATGAGGTGCAATGTAAGACGCACGTTTTCACTTGTAGGCAGACGACGTTTTCAAGGTCACTTGAATGTCAACTGTGTTTTTTACTGTTAAAGGCATATCTTTAGTTAAAGAATGTTATTCGGCACGTTTTCTGTAGGTATAGTATTGCTGGCTTAAAAGTTCTACACAATTATGTTTAGTTTTTTCAATGAAATGAAACATGGTCTTTTATGTGTACATAAGGTATTTCTTCGTTTGCATTAACACTACATTCAAACACACATTTTAAGTAACGCAATAATTAAGATAAATACATATCTCGAGAATAAAAAATGAAAAAAGAAATCGATATATTGATGCGAAAGAACATCTTCTGTACCTATATGTTAAATATCTACAGTATGACCTCCGTTAAGGAGTTACCACCCTGGTAAAATATCTTTATTTGTTTACCGATTTTGATAAACTTTTTTTTGTTAGGTTCAAAAAGCACATTAAACAATGTGTGTAACTTTACTTTTGGGCTGTAATCACGGCCACCTGTCAACATATGGGCTCAATTTCAAAAAGTACTATTATTTGTTTAATAATATTTTTATTAGGTACAGGGTGTCCGCCTGAAGGTGATAGGAACATTCACTTTAACCATTCCGTATTTTTTTAGACAAATTAATGATTTAAAAACCAGTTTGTTGCAGTTTTTTTCCAAACAATGTAATGTCGTTTGGAAAAAAACAATCGAACGTCAAACAAAAGTTATAACCAAAAAACCTTTTTGGAAAAAATGAAGATGGTGCAAAATGTATCTTTTTATTAATTTAAACATATTTTTTTTATTAACGGATAACACATATGCAGTTAACTTTGGGGTTACCTTTCGATTAAAAACGAGGAAAAATAACCGACTCAAACATGGTCACGTGACTTTCGCTATCTGTCAAAAATTATATTTAAAAAATAAAATCCCTAAAAATTGGCTTATTTGTCACAATTTCAAAACGTTTAACTTGAAAAAGTCGTTTCTATTTTAATGTTACATAAGCGCCTATTTCCTATTTATAAAATTTCTTAAAATTTTAAAAAGTCATTACTTCGTAAAAACTATTTTATATCATATATACGAGTATCATTCTATAATTTTATTAACTTTTTATTATTACTAAAAAATATCGATAAGAATATGTCTTTTTCAAAAGAAAATTATATTAACGCTTTAAAATTCTGTTTGACACAAAGTTGATGTACCGGCAAGCATTTAGGTAGTACCATAGAAGAATCTACTACGTAAATTCTTCTATGGTATAGTACCTATAAATTTATTTACATTACATTTTCCATTACTCTAAATGTATGCCAAAATAATACATATATTAAGATATCAGCAAATAGTAGGTATTTCATGTATCTAACAAAATTCACAACATTACGTCAACTTTGGATCAAATACAACATAATTTTAATTTCTTTCGGTTTATCAATATTAAGTACTTAATGAAAAGTTAATAGAATGATAAAAGATAAAACTATAGTGACATAAATTCTAAATGTCAGTTAGGGTAAGTATTGTGATCATTCATGCGGTTTCGAGGGAGAATTATTATATGTCATGACAGTAGATTTGACAGCCGGTAGGTAGTCCTCTTACTTAATATTTTACTCAACAATATTCTTAATAACTATGAAAAAATATAGAAAAATAAAGGAGCGTAAATATTCATATTATTATTTTGTGTTTAAGAATTCACAGTTTCAATCCCAAAATACACCAGGATGGAAGCGATGTGCTGTTATTTGTATAAAAAAGGGGGTCGGTCCGCCTGCCTCCCCCTAGACCCCTGGTTCCGACCAACGACCTTGCCGGGCAACAAAACAACTTATAAGGAACGGAAACTTATTTTAGCAAGGCGAAACATTACTTTTTATTCTCGCTCTGTACCAATGGCCGCTCTCCAACTCCAGCACCATCTTACAGACACTTGCGCAATTTTTGCGCTCCAGTACCCAATTTCTGTTTTAGCAACATTTATCCTAGTTAGGAACACGGTCAAATGAAGGTCGTCGCGAGGTGATGACGTTTTATTTCCGTCCTTAAGATACACATAAGAAGTTTGTATGATATAAAAACAAGTATCAAATTAAAAGGATTGATTGATTAGTTTTACTCACTAACATAAGTTTGAAACTAACAGACATCATAGAATAAATAAAACAAGTAGTACTATTTTTATTTTAACAATCACTTGCATTTTTTGAAACCTCCGGCAACAGATTGTATAACGAAATACTAAAATCCCTTTACTACTATGCAACTACTTGGAAGTATTAGTAATTAATTATGAGTTTTCCAAAAACGATTATTTTTTAAGTTTGTGTACACGCGCGGCCTCATAAATCGTTCCACTAGGCATAAGAAATAAGCAAGAAATCAAGAATTTTGGGTAAGTGCGGCAAGGTTGCGCCAATTCCACGTCTTCACAAATCAACAACTTCCCCTACATTCCCTCGTACCGACCCGCTCCTCCCCGTAGAAAATAAAAATTGCGATACGTCAGTCAACGAAAATAGGTTAATAAATCGCTGCATTATCATTATAATAAAGTGGATTTAAACTTTTACATAGTTTCTTGGTGTTTTGAGATTCACGTAACGTGAAATTACACTGATTTCTTTCATTGTCAAAGTGGTATTAGTTAAATAAGGTATAATATCTAAGTATAATTGTCCTCGTAGTGGTTTTTTACATTGGTTTATTACACTTCTTTATCTTAACCGCGAACCAAATCATTGGTTTATTTCAATTTTTAAAGCTTCCCTGGAGTCCTCGGGTGAGGTTCTGATGCTTCCCGGGCCCCCGAAAAATCGAAAAATGAGAAAAAACAAGCAATTTCCAATAGTGGTTTCAGAGTATTTCCCGTCGGTTTCGTTGATTCTACAGCCGTCCCGTTTCTCGAAAGTGGTTAATCGTGAATAGGGAATTTCTCTTAGATATCGGATTTTCAAGGTTCTTTTTGGTACCGAAGGAAAGTACGACACCCAATTAAGAGATTTACCACCTTCTTCGATTTTTAGAACGGCTCTATATTCGAGGTTGTCGAAAGACTTTTGCGAAAAAAGCCACCAATGTCCGTGGGCAGGGTTAAACCTAACAGTGCGGAATTTAATGTTTTTTGCACTATAACTGGCAATGTCACATAAGGTAATGTCGCGTAACTAAGATGTTAGATTTGCCGTCACTTACGCTTTTAAGGTTATCGCTGGCTTTCAAACCGCGAGAGAGGGGAGAGGTAATTGCAACGTTGTCAGTTGAACGCCTTTGCGTCCGCACGTATTGGAACGATTTCAAGGGCCGGGCGTGTACTGTCAGTATAGTCAAATTATTTTAAGAAGTCCTTACTGGGACTGTCAATTGGTAATTTCGATATCCTAAGTTGGCTTCAATGCAGCAAAAAATCCAACCGGGTCATAAGTTCAGGTCAGTAACGAGCCCATTTGCACTAATAACACGAAATGGAACAAGAACAACACAGATAACGGTAAAACTCACGAAACGTAGAAAACCCGCGAATATTTTCATTGCCGAATGTTTGAACCAGTTTGAACGATCTGGAAAACCTTCACTGTCACTTTGACACACCGAAGCTAAATTTGCCTGAGTCCGCCCATAGATTATGATTATACCAAAATACCAAAATGAAAAGTGTTTCCATGGCGTTTGAAATTATTATTAAAATGAGTTGTGGTCATAGTTATTTTTATTTATAGCGTTATAATCGTGATTGCAATAGGGTTTTTATTTTATTATGTTCTTTTTTTCGTATCACTTGGGTAACTTTTCACATCATAAATCAATGAGTGACGTCATTAACTGTTTGAGACACATTCTACCAATGTTATACCCATGGTCAACAAAAAATTCCTAGGGATTTTGTGAAGAATGTCATCTGACAAAATCGGGACTTCTTACAGTAATCGGGGTATAGTAGCTATACAATGTTATCCAAAAAGTTTGCATAATACGATTTGTTTTATTAGATTTATTATGAAATTTATTTATGATGGGTAGATAGATAGATAGATAGATGTCCGGTGACTATATTTTCGTGACTGACCGGACTATTGTGACCGGTCATTTTGGGTCATGCAAGTGGACAAATTCAAAAATTGCAAAAAAGTGTGCCATTCGATTGTTGATAATTTTCTCATCAAAATGGTATATAATACTTATATAAATATACTTGCAGGAATGGTTTTGTCATACAAATTGTAAATAATTGAAAATTCAACTTGGAACTTACATACATACCATTTTAATCGTTTTAATATTTTTTTTAATTTTGAACCTACATTGTGCGTGTTTTTTGCAGTGAATGTTTTTTTTTGTCAAAAAAAGTCCTTTTACAGTTTTGTCTTTTTTATTCCTTATTATTTGTCTTCCTAATTATAATCTCTGCTTGGAAAGAGCCACAAAAAACAAAATATTTAAATATTGTCAGAAATTACTTTGTGGCACAAAAGGTCCATTTAATTTTTAATTTAACAAAATAAAATATATAACACAGATCAAACGTATATACAATATATACCTAAGAACAGAGGTATTGTTTTTATTTTTATTACTTTTACTGATGATGATGATAATTGACGCGAAATAAGAAATAAGCCAATTAAAAGGTATGAGATGTGAAAGTTCCTAAAAAATTGTCGGGAAATTTAAAATTCTGCCTGGTTAAGTTGACCATGTTCTTGACCACCTAGACAAGTTGCATAATGACATGACCGCCGAACATTGACTGACTGGTAAATGACCGGTAATTGACTGGCCAAGATGACTGTGACCAGTTGACTGCCAACACTACTTGGAGGTTAACTTTTGTTTTAAAAAATATGAAAAAAGACTCACTCAATGTGTCACATGATATGTCAAATCTGTCTACTTTTTTTGAATCAATTAAATTTTTCCATTTTTTTGACCATACATTCCGAGCAGAAGGCATTGCAAATCACAAGGTACATTTTTACATTTTGTTCCCTATTTCCGATCCCATTGCTAAATTGTAAAAAATTATAAGGTATGTATTTTTTGTTCTCTAAAAAAATATAAAAAGAATTTAAAAAATCAAACTGGCCACACTAATTTGTTTCAGATAAAGAAAAAAGTAATCCGTTATCTTGGAGCGGCTGGCATCTTGAATAAATTATAATTATAATATCGAGTATACTAGATTGTATCGTCACCAGCACCAAAAGTATGTACAAAATTTCAGCCCGATAGTTTGGGTGGAACAGGTTTAAAATAGAGTTGCAAGATTGCACCGTCACACACTAAGTGCACGTCCACACATAAGGCGGACCGGAGAGCAGAGCGGAGATGGTAGCGGAGCATTCAAAACAATAGAAAACCTACTATGGTGTCGACACATACCGCGGAGAAGAGAGCGGAGAGTAAAGCGGGTAGCGGAGCATTCAAGCGTTGAGTGAGGAATAATGTTCAAGTCAGTTTGACATTTTCCTGCGTATTGGCGCGTATTTACCTTCGAAAATAGAGCGTTGTATTCTTATATACCTACTTAATAATAAACAATGTGGATCACGAAATGCTAATTAGTGAAGTTTTTAGTCGCAAACCCCTATGGGACATAACTCATGCACATCACCACAACCGAGGTGTTTTAGACAAACTTTGGGTCGAGATTTTCAAAATTATTTTTGTACAGATGATGGAATTAACCAAGTGTTTCCCTGCTTAGGTTTATTTCATGTACCCACACTGCAAGTTTATTTTGCAAAATCCAAAATTTGAGTTGTGAATTTTCACATAAAAATAATGCAGAAATCGACATTTTTATAGCTGTTTCTATGAAGTTCGACTTTTCAATGTTTTACTTACAACCTCTCTCTGCAATACGCCTTTCAAAGCTGTCACAATCCGCTGACTGTGTGGACACTACCCGCACTACTCTCCGCTTTCCGCCCTGCTCTCCAGTCCGCCGACAGCCTTATGTGTGGCCGTGCACTAACGCACACAGATGTACTAACAGATGAAGTTAAATAAAAGCAAATGGCATTTTTCAGTGATTTCAAGCATTGAAGGCCCGACTTTGATTCACCGCATCTCCAAAACAAATTAGCACAGCCTGTTTAAAATTCCCTTATAATATAAACAAAAAAGTACTGTCTGGTATACAATGTGTAAGAATATAGCCATAAGAAATAAAAAATTTAAAAGGGGATAGGAATAAAGTTGTACTTGTAGAGATGGGCAACGGAAACTTTCCAAGTCGGGAAAGTTTCCGTTTTTGGAAACTTTCCGGGAAGAAACTTTTAACGTATAGGAAACTTTCCCTGAAAGTGTCCGAAACATTCCCGGGAAACTTTCATGGAAAGTTTCCGGGAATTTATGTGGAAATTTTAAATTTTCCGTCATAAATGCCTGGCCAAGATTCATGACATAACCTAAAAAATACAAAAAAGAACAAAGAAGAATAATGAAAACTGCGCTATAGACCACAGATCAAATATATTTTTTTATTAGACTTTTTGACTTCTGAAGTTTAATAAGTTTAAATTAAATTAAACCAGATAAATCATGATAATATATGAACAATATGTGAATTTATTATTCTTTCATATTTGGTTTTATCTTTTATCCTTATGTTTTATTTTTTACTTTTGTACAGGGTGTCACAATTAAGATGTTACGAGCGATTATCTCGGTAATTTTTAAGATACATTGGTGGTTCAAAAACTAAACTTGTGTAGTTTTTTCCAAGAAATTGAATGCCGCCAAGAAAAAACAGTTTAATTTCAAACAAAAATGTTATTGCCAAATAACCGATTTTTTTAAAATTAAGATGGCGATTTTATTGCAATTTTTCATTAGACTAGTAAAGTGAATAAAAAATGTGCACAAAACGGTTGCATATCACTTTTGGTTTACCGGGAGTAATGGTTTTTTGTTTTTTGTCTCAGCTAAGTATGCAAAAAAATAATAGTATTTTTTTAACAAAAAAAAATCGCCATTTTTTACGTTTTTTACTGTAGGTAGTAATTAATTAATAATACTAATAATTTAAAATCTGAAAGTGGAAATTTGTAATATTATACCTTTTTTACAATATCATTAGCAAATTTCACTTAAAATATGACATATTTGGTATTTTTGGAAAGCTCTAAGTGTGACTAATTAAAGTAAACAATAAAAAAAGAAAATTGGAAACTTTCCGAAAGTTTCGGAAATTTTGGTCGGAAACTTTCCAGGAATTTTCGTAAAGAGGGAACTTTCCCATCTCTATGTACTTGCCACTACTTGAGGACAATAAGATATTAACAAAGACGGTGGTGGAAGGAAAGAGCGAATAGCAAAGACGATATGACTATAATAAAATATTAGAATTAGAGAATAAAATAGTGGGAGGTAATCTAACGATAAGAAAAATACAGTCGTACAAGACGTACCTCCAAAATCCTGCTGATCATGCTCTTCTGGTCCAAATCGTCGATGCTAGAGGCGGCGTCCGGATAACAGATCATGTGCAACAGCCTCTGCGCCTGAGAGTGGGACAGTAGGGGATCCAGCAGGTTGTCCATATCACAGAGTTCCTCGGGGTGGCTGAGACAACGTTCCAGCACCCACTGTTGCGAACAGATCTCCCTCAACACGTGATTCGCGAAGGCAGACAGAGACGCTGTGCCCTCCGCGTTACCTGTACTCATTTGCCTACAAGGTAGGTGGAATCTTTTTACTCCGTTACAAGAAAAACCAAATCTATAGTTCTTTTAGTAATTTTTTGTACATTCATCGGCATTTTGCATTGCCCTCATTTTCCATGTAACGGTATGATGCATAGCTAAAAAATCTGATTCGCTTCTCTTGATTAATGCAAATGTAGAATATAAAAATTGATAAGTATGGCTATACAGTGTGTCCAGGAAATAAGTGACAAAATTTTAACCACGTATTGTTTAACCTGGACCAACACTATATTAAAGACCTGAGCATGACCTCATATTTCATTGTTGTTAGCAGACTGGAGTGGCACTACTTGGGGTTATAGCGGGTATTCTGTGGTTATAGGTATGTCAGTTTCTGACGTTTAGAATATTGCATATTTTAAAAATCCAGCTTTATTGCTATTTACATTCTTTTTACGGTAACGAATTCTCTTTGCGGTCAATATTTCGTAGTTTTGTCAAACAACAGAGTTTTGATAAGTAGATTTGTTTATACAAACATGAAATTTCCATGCACATGAAGAAAATCGTATACACAGCCCATTACGTGAATTGAAGAAGAATAAACACTAAGTATTTCGGAATTATGGGATAATTAAACAAACGAATGGTCCACTATATAAAGAAGAAACTGAAAAATGTAATACGCGTTCTATACTTACTTACACTAGCAATGGGCTTCATTTCAAACCAAAAGATACCACTCGCCTTTCTTAAGAAAAAAGAAAAAGTATAGAAATATACCATGTAAAGTTGTCAAATTAAAAAGGACATAACAAACAAGCACTTTATTTTATTTTGGATATTAAATTCGTTGTAACAATCACATTTACATTTTGTATGTTATAAAAGATTCTGCAACAATGGTGTTTTTAACATAAAACCACCCTGTCAATTTTTTCATCATGTGGCGCCACTGGTGATCCCTTGAAACAGGTCTAATATAGTGTTGGTCCAGGTTTAACTCAAATTATTTGAAAAGTAACAACTTTTTCAAATATTTTTTCTAAAGAGAGTTGCTTATGGATCAAAAAACAGTGAAGTTGCGCATGGGAATCGATGATTCACTATCTAGTTGTGTTCATTACACATGTTCAGAGGTGCGGGTGCATTTTGTGAGCATACTGAAATTTACAATAATAACTAATTCAGCCATGGTAACTGCCTTCAGAACTTTAAGCTAGTAGAAAGTATACAGAAGGATTCCCGAATTGTCTCATCCAAAATAGGCGCATATCGTACATTTTTGTTCCTGTTGTAGAGTCAAATTGTTTTAAGAAGTCCTTACTTACTCGGACTGTCAATTTGTAATTTCGACATCCTAAGTTAGCACCAATGCAGCAAAAAAATACAACCGGGCACAGACTAACGAGTAATACAGACAATTCCTTAGCGACATATGTCAAAAGGAGACTCGCTTTTTAGTGAAATATCTTGTAAAGACGTGAATAATATGCATTTTATTTGATTTTACGTTAATCTACATAACAAAGAGATTGTATTAGAACCAAATTTATGCTTAAAATACTGTCTGTCTTTCTGTAAATTGAAATGGAGACTCGCTTATTTTTGACACATGTCCGTAAGGAGGCTTCTGTTGCAAAGCTATTTATTCTGTGAACCGGGTCATAAGTTCAGGACAGTAACGAGCCCATTTGCATAGCATAAAAAGTAACAACGAGAACAAGAATGACGCATATAACTGTAAAACTCACGAAACATACAAAACCCACGAATATTTTTACTGCTGACAGTTCGAATCAGTTTGAACGATCTCAATGCCACTGATCAGAAAAACAATAATTGAAAGTCGCATTTTTCAGTTATATAAAAAACATGGTGGCAAGGTTCGCAGCGTCGCCGAACTATATGGACTGCACTCACTAGGATTACTACGGTTTTCTAGTTTCTGTAGTACTTGAGCGAATGCTATCCTAGTTGTACCTACAAAAGTCCGCCCTAGCAGCAAATGGCAAAAAAACAACAAAATAATAGTGATTTCCCCCTCCCCCGCACAAGTATTCAGTTGCTTCTGGGGTACTCCTAGTTTGGAGTATTGCGAGGGTGAGAATTATTACTATTATTAGCACACGTATTGTAGTAGACTGGCTTTACAGCACAATGTATCGAAAGTTTCTGCAACTGAGGTCTTGCGGAAACTATGACAGATGATTTTTGTTAAGTCATGTGTGGCAGTTTAATAATTTTCATTCTTTCTTACTTAGTTTATCACAGATGTTATTATTTTGATTTGATAACCTAATATTCATCCCCATTTTTGCACATTTTTATTATTACGTATGTAATTATTTAGTCAGCCAAGAGTTTCGACTTTGCTCCAGTAGCAGTCAACAAAAACACATTAAAATTTTAAAAATATTTCAATATTTGCCTTCAAAACTAAAAATTATGTGAAAAAGTTGTTGCCTTCGACGAGTTAAATTCATAATTAAAATTTTGCCACTTATTTCTGGGACACTGTATAAGGTATGCGAAATTAGGTGATTTTTTTCTACATTATTAAATAACTTGAAAAGTAAACTAGTGCAAATATTTTTGTTTTTCTACTTAAATTGCTTTTTCTAAAACCACACCCATATTGGTGCTAACAAATAAATTTGTCCAGTGATGAAAATGAAGATAGAACCCAATAAGTAAGGTATATACACAACAGAACCAGAAATAATTGAAAGATAAAAGACATGTGCTTCAGAATATCCAAAGAAAATAAGCAGTGTCTCTACAAAAGATTTATCTTTGAGACAGTTTGATCTTCACAAAAGTAATCTAAGTCACTAATTATCTTGGATCTAGGTAGTTTTAATAAACAATCTTCTAAAACACATCTTATATATTTTTAAATAATAATCTTTGAACTAAATATTTTTAGAAGATCTCTCTTATTCATTGTTCGCAAGGGCAACAGTCTTAAATTCTTTGGAAAATAGCAACAAATATTAATTTACCCCTAAGCAAAATGGATCTCCAAAATCGTTCCTATATAGTACATACTGTACCAAATTAAGTATTAACTATTTCTAACTTTCTTAAAGATAGACCATAAGCTGATCTTGGAAAGAATGTAATACACTAAAAAAAATTTCTTGAATTTTCACTCGGATTTTATAAAGAGCCTCTAGATATATAGAAATGCCAGTTATTCGATTTGTTTGGGCCTTAGTGAAACCAAAAATGAAAACAGAAATTTAAATTTCCGTAACAGGGACATTATTGTTGCCATAAGACAGTATTTCCAAGAAAACATCGAATAATTATTATATATTTTCTACTTATAGGAAGCAATTAAGACATATAATTAGAAAGAATAATCTGTGCATACTTTAAATACCACAATAAAACCTATTAAAATAGTAAGAGAATCCTCATCAAACTGAAATTTTTCACTTTTTTAAATGAGACTTTGGGCACTACCCTGATAAATCGAGCGTGCGGCAACGCCGCTTTTCATCAAACATTTTCTGCCACCCCTGGACATTCGGAGAGTTACATTTCACAAAAATTGTCGAACCAGTCTTAGACTATTTCAAACCATAAGTTGTTCGTTTCATCGCAAAGTTATGGGCTCGCTTCTTTCACAAATGGAAGACGAATTTGTGAAGTTATGTTCGGATAACTAATATTGCCATATATTATGTCATATTCACCAAAGTAGTCGTCATAATCAACCTACAGTCTATCTTTAAAAGTAACAAAGTTAGTAATAGTAAACACTTCATTTGGTACAGACTGTATATTTATCCTTATTTACAAGTTTTAATGTGAGTAGTTCCCATTTGTATATATACATTAGATGACGAAATTATTAATATGTACAAATTGTCACTTGTAACAAACCCATGTATTATTTTATTAACATAATCCCAAAATCTATAAACTAAGAGGTTGCGTGAAATTAAAAACACAGGGTAGGGAGAGTAATTGCAATCAGGATTCGCATGGCCAATGTGCAAGCACAGGGTGACACAGACACTTAAAGCGAATAAGCCTGTAAAATTGATTTTTATTGTAAGTAGGAAATGACTTCATATATCAACAAAAACACTGGCTAATCCAAATTTTTAATTATCTTATTTTTTGAGTTGTCGAAAATTTGTAATATGATGTCATTTCGCACCTAAAGTAAATAGCCTTTAGAAACGAGTTACTAATTTGTCGACAAACCTATGTGAGGTCCTGGGTCCGCATACTTCCACGCTAACCCTGATAAAACAGAAGAAAATAAAACAAAACTAAAACAAAACTTAGGAACACATGTTTGTAAATAAATCCCAAAAAACAATAAAGAAAAATAAAAAACAGGTTGCTTGTTTCAACTTACGGTAAATCTAAATTTGGCCCGTCGGTACCACTATGCAAATCGCTGGTTCCCAAAATGTTGGACAAACTTAATTCCGTACCTTCCTTTGCTGTAGCATCACCTGAAATGGAAATATTAGTCAGTTCCTCGGCAACTGACGGTGCATTAAAGTTTGGCAATATGTCGGCTATTCTATAATTAGAGATCAAGAATAAATTGGCTATTTTGATATCGATTTCATTAACTAAGCGATGAACTCAACCAACAAAAAGTGTTATAACAAGTTATAGTCCATTTCGCAACAAAAAACAGACAGACGAAAAAGCACAAAGAACCAAAAACAGCTGGTATATCAGAAATTTGGCCGTTCAACATCACTTCAAGTGCTTTACTAACTGCCTGCAGGTGCCTTCTAGCTTTCGCATTTTGTAATCGTTACAGTAAATACCAGGGACCCTGTAAATGCAATCAATACTATAACCTCAAAAATGTGATTGCAACAAGAATATTTTGCATTTCCATTCTGTATAACCCGAGGTATAACCATTAGGAAGAACTACAAATAAAAACCGCAAACTTCTTTATACAATAAATTCATAGCCAACCAGTCTACGCCTGGTGTCAAATAGATATATAAAGATGGCAGAGTAAAATAATTGCAATGAGGAACAACAGCTATCAAAGTTGCCAGTACATTGGTGCGGAAGCAGCTTGTCGCCATATATTTTTTTAACAAAATGTTGGAATAACAATAAATTATCCATTGTATAGTACATAGTATCGGGATTGTCCCGGGATTTAACCCAAAAGTATGGTTCCGGGATATTCCTCATGGTCCCAAAACCTTAAAAGTGACGAATTTTTTTTTTATTACGTCTAGTGGTTAGGACGGTAATTACCCTGAAAGCCTAAAGAACTAGAGTAGGGGTTGTAGGGGATTCACTGGCATTCGGCGTTCGTCTTTAGTATAACTATGATTCTAGGACGTGACACTTGGCCTGTGACCTTACCTCTTACTGTAAAACAGTACCGTGTGGTCATGTGATTTGATTTAGCGTAGCCGTATATTTATACAGTTCTTTAATTAATACATAAAATTGTGGAATCATTAAAATTTTTAGGTTTTAAACTGAAATAAGAATATTTACTTGTCATACTTAGTCATAGATTTAAATTAGTTGGAGCTACTTTAGTTGTGTGTTGCGTTTTTTTAAGTAATCTGAGTTTTAGTTTCTTATTTTGTGGGTAGGTACTACCCACATTAAAAAAATATATTTAATTTTTATAAACTTTTCCTTAAAAAATTTGTAATTGATTTTGGGACCATTTTTCGCGACCAGTACCAGGACTTAAAATTTGGAATCAAACTCCCGAATACCTTTTCGGTCCCGGGATTTTGAAACCCTATAAGTATCTAAGACATTGGATTCCTAGTTTTGAATCTGAATGAAATACATTGAATAGATAATTTGTTCTTTTTCAATGCTGTAGTAATTATTTTCTTTAAATAACTTTAATAGTAAATACTTAGTTTATCAATACATAAATACAATAATAATAATAATATTTATTGATGATGTACATACAAGAGTATTTTCACAGGTCACAATGTTAAAATTTAATTACGAATTAAAAGCTAATGGTCTGCTGATGACAAGTAAAAGACAAGATTTCACAAAAATAATAAAATTAGTGAATCATTGAATACAACAGTCCTTATTCATGTGGATGGCAAGGTAAGATCATTAAAATCATTTTGCAAGTATTCATGGAGGTTAAAAAATGCTTTTGTCTTCAAGTATGATTTCAGAGTTATTTTAAATCTCGCAAATGACAAGTCTTTGATCCAGTCAGGCAGGGCATTATAGAGGTTTATTGCAAAGTAGTTGAGTCCATCTCTGGCTTTATTAATTCTATGAAATTCTATGATTAGGTTGTTCTTGTTTCTGGTGTCATATGTATGAAGGTCGGAGTTTTTATTATATGCATTTATGTTGTTCTTCACATAAACAAGACATTCAAGTATGTATACACAGGGTAACGAGAGAATTCCCAGCGCGACAAATTTATCCCTACAAGGATCATCAAACATCAAACCAGTCATCAACCTAATGCACTTCCTCTGGGCACCAAACGCCCGCAGCCAATAAATGCTATCACTGTTTGAGCCACAGAAAAAGTATAGAATTTAACTCGCAAGCAATGGTTATTGTTACTCATTTGTATAAATTAGCAAACGGGAGCGGATAGTTTTTCGATACACTCACCTACAATAAGCACAGCCTTCAACACAGCCAACACGGGCCCCACGTGTATATTCCTGTGAGCCGCTGCCAGTAAATGTCTGTCGCAACTGAGCCGAACCCCCAACGGAGACCTGGGCGTGGTCAGCGGCGGCGACCCGACGGAATACAGGCCCGGTTGCGGGCCTTCCGCCGTGCGGAACAGTCGCAGGAGCAAGTGGCAGGTTAGGCGCATGCCGCCCTCCGCGGCTCCGCCGTTGTTATCGAGGGATTTGACCTACGAGGGTGATAGTGCAATACGATTTGAGCCCGACAGATCAGAAGGTGTCTAATGAGTTGGATAGTTTCAAAAGATAGTGTGTAGATTCGTTATAATACGCAGAGAAGCAAATTATTTTCCTAAAAACGATGGGCGTTAACAATATCGCTTAACAATGTAATTTCAATTGACAGTTGTTATGGTTTTCTGCTCACCTGTGGCAGATTCAATTTTCACTAGTAATCGCCCTAGTGCTTAAATTATTCCCAGAAAATTTTGAAGTACACGAATTTTCTTAAAAAATTCGTATTAGAGACAAATTTCCGGATATTAATTCAAGAATGTGGGGATTCGGTAAGAAAATTCCATACCTACACGTAAATTAAAGGAAATTATTATCAAAATTTTTGTTGAGTATATGTTACAATATTACATTATAATAATGACATCTGTCAAAAAATTTCTGCTGTAATCACCTCCTGCTGCCTAGAGCATGTGACAATATTTCCGGAAATTCTTTGAGTTGCCATGACAACGAAGCAAAAAACGAGCCTCTGATTGGTAAAAAAAGGTAGGTATGGAATGTTCTGATGAAATTGCATTCGTGATTCCATTTCACGAGTCACGAGTCAGTGACAACTTCGAGTTTTTGAAATTATTATTAACCTAGTTATTAATTCGATGTAAATGCAATAAGGCAAAACGGGAGAGATGTTGGTGCCAAACATTTGTGTAGCGTTCTGACTGTTGTGCTCCCTCTATTATTTCTCTGAGAATAAAAAGAATATTATTAGACCTGTCAAAATCTGTTGCCCAATCTCTGTTAAAATGAATCTGTAAATTTGTATGTCACGTTAGATTTTTAATCTTGACTCTCAACTAATTCGATATTGTGTCAAAACTATGATTGTGTGAAACACTTGAGAGTGCAAGAGTAAAACTTAGTTCTAAAAGTTAAGTTTGATACCAGTTTGTTGCAAACCCACATAAATTTGATATTGGTGGTAAACGGCACAAACATTTTGAATCTAGTCTGAAAAAGAATAAGAGTAGTTGTTAAATTTGATAGATAACTTCAACAGATAATGGTAAACAGTGAAAATCTGCCTATCTCGTAGGAAAATTCTGTTACATATTGGAACTATCCAACTCACCGCAATTTCGTTAAATATAATTTGTTTTGAAGACCAATTTGCATTGTGTAGAGAGGTCCAGTAGCTAAGAGCGTTTCCAATATATTGTTGAATTTTAGAACATTTTAAGAACAATTAACATACATGCGGTCTATATAAACACAAATCAAACAGTAAATAAACATCATCAACTGAGAAATCTGTAGCTTTCAATAGACGGAATATTAATAACTTTGTTGACTGTGTAATACAACACACAACCACTTTATTTTCATACATATTTAAAAACAATTTTTTTTTAATTATTATTGGATTCAATCTTAGAAAGTCACTGACTAAAGCTTAAGTGTATATAGCAAATTAAGTTGAAATACATTTACATTTAATATTTTAAGTTGTGTGCTATTGAATATCTGAACAAGAAAGGTCTTTGAATTGAATGAATGCTATTTTAACAAAAATTTCATTTAAAAATATAATACGAATAATGGTTAGCAAGTCAATATGTGTGGCTTGGTGGGAAAATATTGAGATTTAGAATAAAATATTTGCACCATTGTCAAATTTGACAGTTGACATTATGTGAGACAGCCTATGTATATGTATATTATAAAATACGTAAGACGGAAATCGCCTTGAGTAGTAATCAACACACAATATTTTGATATCTGACACAGTGATAGGTGTCAGTTTGTGGTATTGAGGTACTTTTTCAAGTTATTGTCGTTAATTGTGCGGCTTGTGGCACTTCCCTGACTGCTAAAACTAAAACGTTTGAGGATAATAATCCATCAGTTAAGTAATTGTATAATTTAAATTAACTTTTGAGGCCATGCACCAAAGTAACATAAACATAATATATATGTATAATAATAGGCATACGCATAATTGGAAATTTAAAATTAGAATTGCTGTATTATCAAGGTTCCTAAACTTAAAGACATAAACGTTCCTTATAATGTTTTTCTTGTATTTTAGGTACCTACTGATTTCATGAGAAATTAGGATTTCGGAATCGATTAGTTTGTCGAAACAACTTAAAGGTGCGCGCCACTGTAAAAATGGAAACGGCATTCCGCCATATGCAGAAACTATCCCGGTCCAGCGTTAAGCCCAAATTTGTCCCTTCCTGGGGTTCTTTACTCAAAGGTTCCACTGAAAGGTCGGCCATATTGGACCCACACGTCATTGGCTCTTAGGTGGCCAATTATAATATATTTTAAATTTCAATAATGTCAAATGCACGAGGGCCGTGGTTGGCAGTGGTCAAATGTCGTATTGTGTTGCCACCACAAATTTCGCTTCCTAAACTAAATCCCCTAGAATAGGCCCAATATGGCGGCTATCCGGGTGGACGCCAGCGCCCTCTGCTGGATGGCTAAAAATTAGTGGAGGGACTAGGGCCCAATGGCGGTCCAGTTTATTTTACGAGGGCCGTGCTGCCATGAATTTATTGTCAACTTGTTAATGTTGACTTCTCACAATGTGTTTTAAATGCTTTTAGTTAGTTTTTCATGGACAGAGGGCTGTTAGGGTATCTCACAGAATGCCAACTTCCCGGAGAATATTTAATTCAACAGTGAGTTAATTTTTTAATGCATCGATTAGATAAGATACAGAACTGTATGAAAAGAAATGTGGTTAAAGAAAGAACATCTCAACATTTAATAGAAAACACAACATTCATACATCCACTACTAACGGATGGAGCCTTGTGGGCAGCCTGTCTTTCTTTTTCCGGAGAGTTTTCCGCCTCTGATTGCTGAAAATCAGTATCCTCTCTATATAATAAATGTCGACTCACACCAAGCGTAAAACATCATCAGTCACTTGACAGTAAGAAACGTGTTTCATATAGATTTTTTTTCTCAATGCCCTATTTTATTATAAAAGTAACAATAAATAGTAATGAAATATTTCAGATAGAAAAATGTAATCACTTTTCTTTGTTACCCCACTAGCCACTATTGAGAAACCTGACTTATAGAACAGTACTTATACTTTTTATTTATTTTTTTATTTTAATACATTTTCACTCAACACACTAAGCTTATAAAAAAGATGAACAATTTCATATATATTGTAAGTTTCAATAGGGTACTTGACAATATTTTTAATTGCTCTAAAATTGTACTCTGTTTACAGTAGATGCACCAACATAACACGTAATAAATGAAACAACGGCTTTTAACACTTATTTATTTATGATAATTAAAGACGAAGTTGCACAATTTTGTTCAGGCTGAAATCTACAGTTTCGTCGTTCTATTGTCCAGAACGCCAAAAGTGGCAACTCTGTGCCTCTCAGGAGGAACGGAACTGTAACGTTGCCGGTGCCCGTTTGCAATATTTCGTGGAACAAGGACAAATTGCAGTTTTCTATTCAAATATCTCCAGCTTGCCTATGAATATCTGTTACTTAATGTATTGCAACTTTTGAGCTTTAACTAACGCAATTGCACACACAAATTTTGTCACATAAAGACTTTTTTATTCCGCATATTGACTCCTCTATAGCAAAATGGTGTCTGTTTATGCTGCACACGCTGGAAACTATATCCTTCATCTCTGCCACGTAACAGTTTAGTTAAAATATCTGTATACGGAACGTACTATAAATATTCAGGTATCAATAATGGGGGAAATATTCGCCTATGTGGCAACGTTACCTGCCCACCTAGGCATCTAACCATATGCATATATCCACATGTCATCTAACACGTATGGTTTTTTGATCGGCAGATGACATCCCGTGATGCCAACTGTCATTCCGATTCCGTATATCGCTAAGTCAAAACATTAGTAGATATTAATATCTGTGCGATTTATTATAGTTTGTTATTAATATTTACTATTATATATATTATTTGCGGACCTAGTTATCGTGTTGTTAGATGTGTAAGGTAAGATATCATGGACCCTAAAAGGAAAATCCGTAATTTGCCGAAATTGGGATGCTTTTTAAGTAGCACAAATTTTTTCTAATAATCCGATGTTGGCGTCTGCCGAAATTCATGGGATAAAACTGCAAAGGTTTGTACCTACCTACGTTGTAGTAATAGTACAGTTGTATTATGAGTTATTAATAAAGAGAGAACTTCGGCCTAGGGACCATCTTGAAGGCGCGTTTATAAAGGCGCCATAGTGTTTAATACTGAGCCCGAATTCCGGCCCAACCTAGCCAAAAAATTTGCAGAAAAACGATTGAATAGGTATTTACGAAAAAAAAAGCACTTCTTGACTAAATGTGGTTTCACGGGGCATCATAAGTCTGGGAGTTTGAGGTTAAAATTCTGAAATTTCAACTTTCCTTGCAACTTTCACTGCCGAATAAGGTTATGTCTTAGAACACTTTAGTGGTATTGCTATGTTGCCAAATTGTCTTTTTAAAACACTTGTGACGTCATAAGTGCTTTCCCGCCAAATTTCGAAGAAAGTCTAAAAACTTGATAAGTACGTAAATATATATTTTTTAAATAATCGTAGGGTCTTAGGCAAGTGTCCAGGAATTGTTTTATCAAGTTTGTAAAATTTCGTCAAGTACCCTATTGTGAAAATGATGTTTTTCAAAATTAAAACACCTAATATTTTGCATAGTTTTCCACTTATTTTAATCCTAACCAATTGATTAATTTTATTATAAATTTAAACCATTACTTACCTTCAGAAGACTAGGTAAAGCGACTCTCCCAACAAAATCTTCTAGAGAAAAACAATGTCTCGCTATCAAAATACATGTGAATACTGCCAATGCATTGTGAATGCTTACATCCTAGAATCAAACAAACTATTTTAAAAAAGCCAATTAAGATTGAGAATACAGTACCTGTATGTCAAGTTTGTTTAAAACGTCAGTATAATAACCAGGATGAGAAGTTGGACAACACAAAACTAATAACACTCCCAGCCATTCGGAAGCTAAGGAATTACAACAAGCTGTCATTTCGGCACACATTATCGCCAAATCGTTTAGTTTTTCATTGTCCGTTTCGCGGCAAACAAAAATGACAGCGTTACTTACAAAAGAATATCTGAAAATATGAAGTAACATTGAAACAAATATATATTGTAATGCACAGGGTAAATCAGAGAAAATGCCTCAATAGGGATTTTTGATTGCTTATTGCACTGATAGATCAATCAGTTGGCTATACAATTTTACTAAAAAGTTTTTAAATTTTATTTCGCTTTAGTTTCATAGATTTTGGGGTTTATTGCTTAAACGCCTCTGACGTCACTCATTTGAGACAGAGTATATTTAGCAACCTGGTCTAAATTTTATGTCTATGATCTCCGACCCTTGTCTATCCACTAACGAAAGTTATTGAACAACTGGTTATTATGGGGAGTTCAGGTACTGTCAGCCAGAAATGTTTTGTTGATTATTTTCGAAATGAGTACTCCAAAGTCTCCAATGCTTTTCCTACCCACTAACGTCCTAATGATTAGCCAGTAGACAAAGTGTTGGAAACGTTAGAGTACTCGGATCGAAAATAATTAAGGAAACATTTCTGGCTAACACCGCCATCTGTCCTTCAACTACCCATATTAACCAGTGGTTGAATATCTTTCTAGTAGACAGGAAAGACTCCAACCCTTTAAAGGTAATGTTACAATAACAAAGGTGACAGTAATATAACCCAAATGTTAGTAAATGTGACAAATAGTCCATCGGTGATGACATATTAAAGACCCAAGCATGACGTCATATTTCATTGTTGTTTACGGACTGGTGTGGCGCTACTCGACAAAAAAAATGGCGACTTATTATAGGTTATAGAGGGGTATTCTGTGGTTATTGGTATGTCAGTTATTCTGACGTTTAAAATGTCCCAAATTTTAAATATCCAGCTTTATTATGATTGACCTTCTTTTTACGGTAACGAATTGTCTTTGCGTCCAGTATTTGACAGTTTTATCCTATTAACACAGCTTTTATAGGTAGATTTGTTTGTGATAACTTGAAATTTCCATGCACATGAAGAAAAAGAATAAACACTACTTTGGAATTATGGGATGATCTGATCAACCAGCTGAAGAAGCGAAAATTCTAGATAATATTATTATGGAAGAGTATTTTGTAACGTATGTAAGAATGAAAATAGAAAAGTTTGTTTATAGCTTCAAAGCGAACCAATATAGCCCTCCATATAAAGAAGAAAAAGAAAAATCGAATGTGTTTTATGCTTACTTACCCTACAACTAGCCATGGACTTCATTTCAAACCAAAAGGTACCAAATACTCTTGCTTGCTTTTTAGATTCGCTTTTCTTAAGAAAATGTATAGAAATTTGCCATGTGAACTTGTCAAATTAGAGGGATATAACAAACAAATATTTTATTTTATTTTGAATATTAAATTCGTTGTAACAAACATATTTGCAAGTTTCTATTTTATAAAAGATTCTGCAACAATGGTGTTTTAACATTAAACCACCGTGTAAATTTGTTTCGTCATGTGGCGCCAGTGGCGATCGCTTGGAACAGCGCTATGCACAGGGCTTTAAAATAGTGTCGATACAGGTTCTAACTAGACCAACGACCTGTGGATAGCGCTGTTTTAAGTGATCGCCACTGGCCTCCTCACGTTGAAAAAAATCGACAGGGTGGTTTAATGTTAAAAAATACCTTTGTTGCAGAATCTTTTATAAAATATAAACATGCTAATGTGTGTTACAACGAATTTAATATCCAACGAATTTAATATCCAAAATAAAATAAAATCAATTTGACAAGTTTACATGGCATATTTCCATACATTTTCTTAAGAAAAGTGAGTCTAAAAAGCAAGAGTATAGAATGCTTTAGATTTTTAAGTTTATTTTTTATATAGTGGACCATTGGTTCGCTTTGGGGCTTTAAACAAATTTTTCTATTTTCATTTATGCAAACTTTACAAAATATTCTTCCAAAGTATAATATAGAATATATACAGTGTGTTTCACTTCAAGTTGAGACAATTAATTATTTTTTTACGGGTTGACCGATTTTCAAAAACTTTTTTTAAAAAATATAGTGCTCCGAAAGATCTATATTTTGACACTAATTTTTTTCAGATTCGTCTTTTCCATGACCTACTACGATCAAAATTATACCCCCAAAAACTGCAAAAGTACATTAGGCATTTTTTTAGGAAAAAAATGAATAGCACAGTCGTATTGGCCATACCCGAAAACCCCACATACCAAGTTTCACGGTCATAACTTATACAGGGCGTTCACAAAATAGCTTCAAACATAGCAAAAATACGGTTTTTCGGACTACTCTGTACAAACACCGAGAGATATTTTAAAACTATTTCTTTGCAGTTTGATTAGGGCTCACATAAGCTATCAATTCCCACGATTTCATGGCCCTGCCTTAGACAGGGCGTTCGCATTAAAAATACAAAAAACGAAAAAAAAATCGATTTTTCTCTTGGTGTTTTTTTTACATTTTTTTTCTACAATTTTAACTTATGCCTATTAAAAAACATAAACAATATTAAATTTTAGAAAGTATTTTCAATAAAGGGCACCCTGGATGTCCTGGATACGTGGATACCAATCAATTTTTAAATTTTTTCAAATAAAAAATTGGGTGCTTATTATTGAAAATACTTTCTAAAATTTAAAAGTGTTTATGTTTTTTTAATAGGCGTAAGTTAAAATTGTAGAAAAAAATGTAAAAAAAATTAAAAAAAAAACACCAAGAGATTTTTTTTATTTTTGTATTTTTAATGCGAACGCCCTGTCTAAGACAGGGCCATGAAATCGTGGGAATTGATAGCTTATGTGAGACCTAATCAAACTGCAAAGAAATAATTTTAAAATATCTCTCGGTGTTTGTACAAAGTACTCCGAAAAAAATTTTGCTATGTTTGAAGGTATTTTGTGAACACCCTGTATAAGTTATGACCGTGAAACTTGGTATATAGGGTTTTCGGGTATGGCCAATACGACTGTGCTATTCATTTTTTTCCTAGAAAAATGCCTAACGTACTTTTGCAGTTTTTGGGGGTATAATTTTGATCGTAGTAGGTCATGGAAAAGACGAAATAATGAATTGTCTCGACTTGAAGTGAAACACACTGTAGAATTCTCGCTTCTTCAACTGGTTGAACAGTAGGGTGGAGCGAATTTTCGAATTTCTTGAAATTTACCCACCCTGTATACTTGATAGGTGCCTATTATTGTAATCTTAAGTAAGTGGAAAAAATCTGAATGCCCGAAAACGATATCTTCGGCTGCCGAAACCGCCGTAAAATTTCAGAAATTAACATATTTTTATAATTTTGCGAATTTTTTTTTTTAATTTAAAACCGCCTTTAAATTTAGGAAATTAACATTACATTTTGTAATTTGGCGATTTTCAATTTCTTAAAATTTAACCACCGTGTATGCTTAATAGGTGGAGACATTTTTGCCGTTTGTTGATCTAAAAACCGTAAGTACAGATGCTAAGTACATGTATGAGATGTGTCAAGGAATCTCCACTGGAATTTTAAAAGACGATTTGGTTCTAAGAGCACCAGGGAAAACGTCCCAAGCTAGATGGCTTACCACAGCCAATAGAGTTCTAAGGTCATACATTGCCACCAAAGAGCCCTCTCAAAACGTTAAAACATAAACTGAGTTTATAGTTACAAGTGTATGCCGTATTCTGGTTTAAAATTAAATGCAATTGGTCTTGTAAGGATGGTACTGCCTCAGGAACTGAAAAAAGTGATAGATCCCACAATTTAGAGAAACGGATAATTTAGTCATTTAGAAAACCTTTTGATAGCCATGGTAGGGGATAATAGAAAATACATTCGAGAGTTAGCTTTAAGAAGGGTTTTAAAATGTAGAAGATCAACTGCGAAAACCGAGGATGTCAGAATATTTCGAGTTAATAAATTAAATTTTGATTGTCAAAATTATGTGGAGTTAATTGACTGGCAAAATGTTGTTATTAGCGAGCCCCCATTAACAATGGAAATTTCAACCGAAGAATTAACTAACATGATTTCTTTGGTTCCACCATTAATAAAATTTCCTTGTCATTCGCAGGCAGTTGAGCGTTGTCTTAAGTTAGTTGCCAAAGCCTTTATGGCGGTTTATGGCCCTGAAGCGAGAGATGGATTTATTAGGGCTCGTATTGAATCTAGAAAAATTTGAAACAAAAAAATAATTTGTAGCAGTCCTAGAGCAAAAAAATAGTTTTTTTTGCCCTAGAACTGCGCTCTTAGAGCCAAATCGTCTTTTAAAATTCCAGTGGAGATTCCTTGACACATCTCATATATGTAATTAGCATCTGTACTTACGGTTTTTAGATCAACAATCAGTAAAAATGTCTCCACCTTTAAGCATACAAGGTGGTTCAATTTTAAGAAATTGAAAATCGCCAAATTAAAAAATATAATGTTAACTTTAGAAATTTATAGGCGATTTCGGCAGCCGAAGATATCGTTTTTGGGCATTCAGATTTTTCCACTTACTTAACAGTACAATAGGCACCTATTAAGTATACAGGGTAGGTAAATTTCAAGAAAATCGAAAATTCGCTCCCTTGAACAGGTCATCCCGTAATTCCAAAATAATGTTTATTTTTTTGTAATTCACTTAATGGTATGTGCATACAATTTTCTTGATGTGCATGAAAATCTCATGTTATCACAAACAAATCTGCATACAAAAACTGTGTGACAAAACTTCGAAATACTAACAGCAAATACAATTCATTATCATAAAAAGAATGTAAATTGTAATAAAGCTGGATATTTAAAATATGAGACATTCTAAATGTCAGAAACTGACATACCGCCTATAACCAAAGAATATTCTCCTCTAACCTATAATAAGTCGCCATTTTTTTCGTACACTAGCACCACTAAAGTTCGCAAACTCGCAAACTTCAATGAAATTATGACGTCATGCTCGGGGTCTTTAATAATGTTGGACCAGGTTATAAAAACCATTTTTTAAAACTTGATACTTCAAAATATTTTTTTAAGAACGAGAATTAAAAATCTCTAGTAAGGCATAATTTTGTATACTTTATTTTAGGAGTATTACCGATTGTTGGCACTTTCATTCAGCTGTTTAGCCCAGGCAGTTTCGATCCGACCGCCCTTCCTCGGATTCATGAAAACGTCCTGCATGTATTGTGGACTATAAATGTAGTTGCTGCTGGGTGTGGGCTGTAGGGCTGTATACAAAGTTTGCCGGATCTTTGGATAGGCGTTCGCGAACGGTTCCACCGTATGCGGTTTAGATTTCAAATGGCTACATGAAGAATACAAATCATACAAGTGGGCGAGTATGCAGCGTTCTGCGGAACTACAGTCACCCGGATTAGTTACGTGTTTCACGACTTTATATAGGCCCTCAAACACTGCAGAAGTTTGTTCGGTTGATACTGAAAATTGATATTAATCTTGTTAAAATATCCTTTACTCAACAACTTGTATATTCGGTGTGACACAATTGACAATAAATTAATGTTGTTGTTCATGAAAATTGGTATATGGATAAAGAATGGGGAACTTGAACAATTTTTATTTATTTATTTAATATATTTGCCTATCTCTAGAAAGAGCACATACCAAATATCAGCCCTCAAATGAAATGACATTTGAAATGACACGAAAAGCGCGGGAATGGTTGTGACGTCACTCCGCTCGACCGATCAGAAGGCAGTGACAGGAGTGACAGCTACACAGAATTAGAGAAGGGAGAAAATAAGAACCGCCTAAATTAAATTTAACAAGCACTATTCTTTAAGAGGGGGTTGTCGACAGCGAAAGTGACGTTAGATTTCGTATTTTTTTAAGTTGTATAACATAAAATCTAATAACATTTTACCTGGCAAAAATTTAGTATAAACATCTCTGTCTTCATTTTAATCATAAGATCTTAAAAGCATATGCACTGGAATTATTATTTTTCCCAAGGTTTAAATCACTGCTTTTTAGTAATAATAATAATAATTCTCACCCTCACAATACTCCAAACTAGGAGTACCCCAGAAGCAACCACATGCGCGGGCAGAGCTGTCAGAAAAAAGTATCTTAGTTACTTTTTAAAGTATCTAAGTTACTGTATCTTAGTTCCTTTATTTTTTGGCAAAAAGTAACTAGTATCTTAAG
The DNA here is from genome assembly GCA_963920635.1 of Pseudeuparius sepicola. Taxonomy (NCBI): domain Eukaryota; kingdom Metazoa; phylum Arthropoda; class Insecta; order Coleoptera; family Anthribidae; genus Pseudeuparius; species Pseudeuparius sepicola. Next base: position 18,616,240 of record OY987299.1, on the reverse strand, counting down.
ATACTTTTTAAAAGAAACTGTATCTTGTAACTTAAAAAAGTATCTTAGATACCCGAAAGTAACTTAAATACCGAAAAGTATCTTAGATACCTATCTAGAATATTAGTTTTATTTTGTTTTGTTTTTTGTTTATCTATTTTGTTTTATTTTATGAGTCAATAGTGACAATAGTCGATATATCTACTATAGTAATAACCTCTTCTATCATTTATTGTTTTTTAAGTGTGTCATGTTTTGTGTTTACAGGCACCACCTTTACCTTACCTAAACCCTAAACCTAATATATAAATTGTTATTAAACTAATACATAAACATACGTATTTATAGGTACGTACGTAATAAGAATAAGAATAACACATAATATAATATACAATACAAACAATAAACAATACAATATAACAAACATACAAAGTAACTAAAAAAGTATCTTATAAAGTAACTTAAGATACGTATTTAAGTTCCTTTTTTGAAAGAGTAACTAGATACCCAAAGTAACTTAAGATACTTTTTCAAAAAGTAACTTATCTAGTAACTAGATACTTTTCCAAAGTATCTTTGACAGCTCTGTGCGCGGGGAATAATTAGACAATGGTTACTATGAAGATTATTACTCACAATCTACTCCATAGTGTATTTAGATTCAATGTACTTACCTACCTAATATAAAATTGTCAGTAGCAAGGACAATGTAATACATTGCTCGATGCGTAAGCTCTTTTTGGCCTCAGAGAGAGTTTTAAGACCCGAAGCTACACGGGCGTTAAACAACTTCCTCGGCCAAAAAAGTGCACTTATGCATCTCACAATGTAAATAACTATTTAATACAGCACACTCTTTTCAAACATTATCAACAATATCTGAGATAGACTATAATAAGACGGATAGACAAGGATGGGACGTTCTCGTTGATCTTCCTATACAAAGCATGTGTGGTGCTGTGGTTTTTATACATGTGCCTCCTATATTAGATTCTACATGGTGCCGCCGCCCACCAGAGGCGCCACCACCAACGAGCTACTTGACGTCACAACCAAGGAGGGCGCGTTACAAGAACGATTTGAATTATGCAGTTTTTAATTGCTTATATTTATTATATAAAAATAAAAAATGAGTTTTTGTGAACTGTGGTTCATTTAATTGCAATAAATTACGTTTCAAAGTACTATTTTTCAAATTTAATTTTTGTGCAAGTTCCCCATTGCAAAGAAAACAATTTGTTCTATTTCCGTATTTCGATACATAAATGTTGTTTTTTTTTTGTTAAATGCAAAATTTATAATTTTTTGGCACTATCTAAACAACTTTTTATAATACATGTTTTCTCTAAAATTATAAAATTAAAAGGGTACTTTACTCTTGAGCCATTTTCATATTTTCGAACCTCCCCCATATTCGAAATGAGATATTATTATGCAAATGTTGAAACTGCGTTTTCAGTTTGCAGGAATGCACAAACTTTTATCAAGAAGAAAATTGAATTTAGTTACTATTATAGTTATAGAAACTATTTTCGCAGAATCATATCAACTTGGCTGATAAATGTGACAGAAAAAACCTCAGATAATATTTTAAAATGTTCACACATTACTTACATAATAAGCAGCAGTGGTACCTCCTCAACACGCCAACCACATACAGGCTCAACCCCGTCGTATAATTTCTACTCAATATCGAATTCTTGTTATGCAACTGTATCTCAACGTCGGGCAACTCCCTCAATATCTGTATGCAAACATCGATCAGTCCATAAATATTTAAAGCCAATTCCATCAGGTCAAACAAGAACGCAACGTGTTCCTGAACCGGAAGATAGTTTGAGTTCCCCGTCGCAAACGAATTCAACATCTCTATAACTGTCACGCTGCACTGCCACGTCACCAGATGCTGGTCGAAATAACTCAGGCTTTGGCACTTCTGCGTGGTCGATTCGAAATTGAATTCGCTCCTCGAATGTTTCTTCACCTTGCCGCCTTCCGCCACGTCGATGCTGAACTTCTTCGAGAACAGCTTGCAGATTTCCTTCGACATCTTTTTGACGGTGTGTCGGGCTTCGTCCCTGATTTTCCCGACGCCATAAAGTAGGACGTGCCGCTGATTGCAGTCATGCTGGCAGAAAGGATCGTCCTGGCTTAACGGGAAGTGAGTGGTGTACAACAGGTGTCTAGACGGTTTGATTTTGTGGTCGTTGTGGTCGGTCTCGATGCGAACCTGACCGATTTGCGATACATGCGAATGGTGCGTGTGGTCGTGATCTTTCGGACTGTCCGGAATGTCCATGGAGTTTTGCTGGTCTTCCTTGATGTTTTGCAGGATTTTGTCGAGGTCGTTGTCTACGTCGGCATCGTCGTAGTCCATCGGCTAAAGAAATTATAGCGGAGCAATGTGTTTTTTTTTAGAATAGAATACACTTTATTTCTCAAATAGGTTGACATATACATGGTTTGATACAGGTCAAAACTAAGCGAAAAGAGACGTCGGGGTAATAACTCAGCAATCATTAAATTATGTTTGAAGATCTGCATTAAAATATTCATCAAGATGGTATGGTTCCAGTTCTATTAACAATTTCTTTATAGTATCTCTAAAATGTCTAAAATGTTGCAGTACTTTGACACTGTTTGGCAGTTTATTGAAAATTCTTATACACATATATGAAGGGTTTCTTTCAGTTAATGTTAGTCGATGTATAAGAAAATTTATGTTTAGTGTTCTTGTGTTATATGCTAGATTGAAATTATTTGTTGTAAACTTTTCATAGTTTTTAAAAAGGAACATCAGTGACTCAAACAAATAAAGCCCACAGACTGTAAGGATGTTTTTCTGTCTGAACATTCCCCTGCACGACTCCCTAAATCCCATCTTAGAAACTATGCGAAACACTTTTTTTTTAATTAATTTTTTTTTTTCCAGATTTTGACTCATTCCCCATAAAATTATTCCATATTTAAATATACTTTCAAAATTTGCAAACTACAGTGTGTCCACAGATAGAGTTCGGATAGGGTGTAAATGACAAAAAATTTTCAAGTTGAAATTTGAGCTTCTGGGGATAAGCCCTGCTTGGTTTGAAATTAATTTGTGACGTAATTTTACTTTCGAAAAATCACGTATGCCTTGGGAATTTTGAAAAAACTAATTTTCCACATCAGTAAAGTTCCCTTTCTGTAGGTTTTATGACAAAATGTTATTAAGGAATACGTTATTACGGTTAGTGATCCAATAATTTATCATGTAGGTGTACTGGTTGGGTAGGGATCAAAAATTACGAAGGAAACTAGTTTATTCTTTTGCCGACGTTTCGGTTATATTTTTAACCATCTTCAAGGCTCTACAATATTAAAACATCAGTAAGTACAATAACGAAAGCGTAAACTGACAATAGTAACAATGAAAAAAACCACAAAAATCAACACAAGATGCTTGCCAACAATAATCGAATAAGATGTATGTATATAATGACAGGAAAAGTAAAAAAAAACATTATATATTTTACTCACCAGAATTCACGTCTCCTGAGTTTAAAAATCAAAATAAAAACCACAAACATTTAGACAATCGGATTTTCCATGAAACGGAAAAACAACGACAAACACATTAAAATTGAACATATATCTATCAAAATCTTGGGGATACTGAACAGTCTGCTGGACTTTTTTGTTAGTACATGAAAAAACTATCATCGATAAGGCTCCACAAAAGTCAAGTATTGAACAAAAACCAGTAAGAAAGTATGTTCATAATAAAATATTAAAATTAGCAAGGCAAAAATTGAGATCTTCCCAAAGACGTACACAAAATATTACAATAAATATAAAACTGCACATTTCTAAACTCACTAAATGATAATAATATAAAAACCACATAACTATAACGGAGCTATTATTTTGGTAGCTTAGAAATTAAGTTAAAGTAAGCCTTATTTAACCCCTCAATATCTCTGCGTGTATTAACACTGTCAAATTTTTTGATGCAGATCATTTCTTGAATCAACCGCTTTTTATAAACCAATTGTTTTCCAACTACTTTTACATCATCAAAATCGAAACCGTGGTCAAACTCTCTGTGGTGTTCTACTAGAGCAGTGGGGTTGACAACATTTTTCTTTCTTAGGTCCCTTTGATGTTCAATCAATCTTTGTTTCAAGTAGCGTCCAGTCTGTCCTATATAGCATTTTGAACAGACTGTACATGGGATCTTATACACCAGACCAGAATCCAGACTGGTAGGCGTTCTCGATTTCTGTCTAGAATAAAAAAGTTTGCCCACTGTATTTTCATTCTTGAACGCAACTTTAACCAGACGTGAGGAAAGAACACCGGCCAATCTTTCAGAGAGACTTCCACAATATGGTATTTTACAATAATTACTTGGTGTAGGGATAACAGAATTTATTGCGCGATTTTTATTTAAAATTTTATTGGTTAAACTTATTGGATAATTATTTTTGCGAAGAAATGTTTTAATACGATTCAAATTTGATTTGTGAAATTCAGAATTTGATATATTTAGGGCCCTATATTTTAAATTGTTGATTATATTAATTTTTTGTTTAAAACTATGGTTTGAGTAGAAATTTAAAAATCTCTCTGAGAAGGTCGGCTTATGGTACCAGTCTACCTTAACTTCCCCCGTATCACAGTGTATAAGTTTGGTATCCAAAAAAGAAATGCTGCTATCTTGCTCAACTTCCACAGTGAATTGTAACCTGTTGTGGAACGAGTTGAAAACGCGAACAATTTCTGCTGTTTTATCAATTGGTACAGCTGTTATAATGTCATCTACGTACCTTTTAAAAAACGGTAAATGGAAATTTAACTGGTTAATACAATGATGCTGTAATTCAGACATATCAATGTCAGAACAAATGGGTGACAGACAATTGCCCATACCTAATCCATAAACTTGCTTATAGAATTTATTATTGAAACAAAAATAGCTGGAATTTACTATAAAAAGAAAAAGTTCCAAGAACACATTTAGAGACATTTTTGTATGTGGTTCGATTTTGTGCCACCTTCTTTTTAAGATTTCTACAGTTAGATCTATAGGTATATTTGTAAACAGTGACACAACATCAAGAGATATGAGGACGTAATCGGATGGAATAGTTTGCAATCTCATGAAATCTGAGAATTCAAGAATTCTTAACATGTCGATCATCCCTGTCAAAAGCAAACTTTAACAATTCCGCTAGCCATTTTGACAGACCATAAGTCGGTGAACCGACAAAGCTTACGATCGGTCTCAATGGGCAGTCCTGCTTGTGGATTTTTGGTAAAAAATACATTTTTTTTTTACTTTTCCTGTCATTATATACATATATATTCTTATTCGATTATTGTTGGCAAGCATCTTGTGTTGATTTTTGTGGTTTTTTTCATTGTTACTATTGTCAGTTTACGCTTTCGTTATTGTACTTACTGATGTTTTAATATTGTAGAGCCTTGAAGATGGTTAAAAATATAACCGAAACGTCGGCAAAAGAATAAACTAGTTTCCTTTGTAATTTTTGATCCCTACCCAACCAGTACACCTACATGTTATTAAGGAAACTTGTTCAGAATGAAGGTAGGTTTACAAAATTTCGAAAGTCTAGGCCTACTTTGATTTTTTGTCATTTTTTCTCACTTTTCTTTAGAAAAGTGCACTTTGTGTAGCTTTCACATTAAAATGTTATGAAAAAAAATTGTTCACAATGAAAAACTGGATAGGTGTGAAAGAATTTCAAAAGCCTAGGTATACTTTGATTTTTTTCTGCTAAAAAATTTAAAATGACAAAAAATCAAAGTAGGCCTAGACTTTCTAAATTTCGCAAACCTACTCAGTTCTTCATTCTAAACAAGTTTTATTAATAACATTTTAATGTTGAAATCTATCAAAACTATGTTTTATTACTTTTTCATACATACCTAGCGATATCTCCGGAACCAATGTAGATATTAAAAATTTCTTTTTTTTAATCGATAAAGGAAATGTGGGCGAAGGTAACGGCGGTAATTTCGTTAGTATGAAAAACTTAGTTTTTTTGTGAAACTAGAAAAAGCTTTAATATTTACTTTTTTGCAGCACAATTTTCAGTAAGCGAGAAACTTTTTTGTTTTAAGAAATTTTGCTATACTATCTGCGTACGAAACAAGGCCAAAGCTTCAAAAAAGTTTTTAAAAAAAGAATCATTATTCTAAGTTTTATAGTTTTCGAGTTGTAGTCAGTTAAAGTTGAGAGTTTCCGCAGCCGCTTTTAATTATTGTACCTAACTACTAAAGGCCGGAGAGCAGACCCTCCCTCTCTCCGTGTCCCGCATTCTGCAACCTTGATTCAACTGCTTAAACAAACAGTTTTTGTGGATTGTGGATGAATGTTAGTGAGATGACATATTATTACGTACATTTCGATGTATTTATTTATTGCTCCAAGAAAATTACAATTACAATAATTAATATTACATACATATGCACGAGGAGTCCTTAAAGGACTTGTGTGTGCGACTTAACTTATAGAGAAAGTAAAACTTAGCAAATACACAAGTTAATAAGAATACAAGTAGAAATAAAAAATGAAATACAAGGATACAAAAATAAAATGTAAAGCACCAAATGGTGCACCAAGCATAAAGTATAAAGTAGTATAGTCACATTTCACATATGGTTGCACTTAGCAAGTTCTTTGCTCTTACCAGTAAATTATTATTGACTTGGCTGAGTGATTCAGTTACAGAGAGAGAGCAAAACTTAACTAATACAAAGTTAAAAATGATACAAATATACCTGGAAATGGATTTTGGGACAATTACGCCAACTCCAACTGAGTAACGCTGGTACATAAAACATGATAAAACCTCCTGATCCAGTCCTGTAACCTCACCTTAAAGACATTAAATCTTAAACGTCTAATCTCCACTGGCAACATGTTCCAGACCCTAGGTGCGAGGTAGTGTGGATGTCTCTGGGACCAGGAAAAGGAGAACCTGGGCACCAAAACATTGCCAGCACCAGCTGTTCTTGTGTGGAGACTAGGATGTCCAAGAGGACGTTGAAATAAGTCCTGTTTTACGTAAAACTTTATTGTGTGTAAGATGTATAACTGTCTAGTATTTAGAAGACCACTTTCCGTGAAAAGTAAGATAGAAGGATATCTATTAGGTTTGGACATAATGATTTTTATAATTTGCTTTTGGGCCGAACTGACCGAAGCCAAGACATTTTTGCATGCAGCGCCCCAAACCAGGATCCCATAGGTCATCACAGATTCTACTAAAGACTTATATACGTTTTTAAGACTATTTAAGGACAGGATTTGTCGAAGTAAGTAAAACTTATACGATAGTTTCCGTAATTTCATAGTTACATATTCACAGTGAGCATCCCATTTTAGGTGATGGTCTATAAAAATCCCAAGATATTTTAATTTAGATTTCATCTGTATAGAATTATTACCTTTACACAAACAGTTCACTGTATTGCAGCCCCCTTTATGTACAGTGAGGAGGTTAGTTTTTGGTAAACCTGATTTATTGATTGTAAATGGAATGAAGGCAGACTTCTCCGTATTGAGAGCCTCAGCATATACCCCCTCCCATGTCTCACCTCGAACCAATATGGCAGTGTCATCGGCAAAGCACACTACCTTGGCAGGAGAGACATTAGTAATAAGGCCATCAACATAAATTGAGAAAAGGATTGGTCCAAGGACCGTGCCCTGCGGCACACCAAAACCCACCTCTCTCTGATCACTACATGTGTTACCAATTTTCACTTGCTGGGTCCTGCCTGATAGATAAGATCCGAACAATTCATTGGCCTTACCCCGAATACCCGCCGAATCCAATTTGTGTCTACACATAATTTGTTTTGTTGACAATGAAGTGTTTATTTTGTGAGCAGACTTTACAAAATTCGAGATTGCAAGGATTAAAAACAAAATTTCTAGAATTTATAAGGTCTTCAGCGAATAATCGATCATTATTAGTATTCATTAGAAACTATTTTTTGATAAAGTACCAAATTTACTAAATGACTGTGAAACATTAATTGTAGTAGGTTTCTTTGAAAATCCTCAACTTTGTTTCGAAGTAAGTAAAATTAGGGACCAAAAGAGGTGAAAAGACTAAATACCAGTCAGGAAGAGGCTGACACAAGACTGAACTAAAAGCAGATAATACAATTCTGGTAAAATCTGTTGATACCGATGTCCTGATCTTGCCCTTACATTTTTACTGAGAAATATCATATAATATATTCCAAACAAACCAATATACATATACATACAATCAGGACATGGTAAAAATTCACATTTTTGTCTATATATTGACAATATTGTAGTAAATTTAGGAATTTAGCAATTCTGCGACACAACAAATGCAATGTATGAGATAGGCAAGAAAACAGCATTTGATGTGTTATACAAAAATATTGATGATTTAAAAGATCTATAAAATCTTCCGTTTTTATCAGAAGATAAAGCAAATTAGTACTAAATATACACTTTATTTGTATATAAACAACAACAGAAATGTTCTTTCCTTGCATCAATTACGATGGTACGGTTGGCGTCAGACGAAACCGAAGGCTAAAAATTCATTTCTTTGGAATATTTGGATTCTGTTCTAACATTTGGCAACGTCGCGTTCGTCGGACGCTTCTTCCCTCGGTGTGAGCTTCAATCCCTTGTTTATTGAATGGATTTTGGGTATTATTACCCCAAAAGTATCTATAAAATGGCTTTACGTCGTTCGGTTTCGTCTGACGCCAACTGTACCTGACATAATAGAATCAAATCCAGCTTTTGAGTTGCCTCCTAATCAATGCTCCTACTGATCATGCTTTTAGGCAACATTTAAAAAGGTAAAAATGATAGTTATTTTTCTAAGTCGCTTAAACTTATATACAGGGTGAGTCAGAATGTATAGTAAATACTTTAAAAGGGTGTTCGGCAGGTGGTTTTAAGGGGGGTCTTTCATATAAAATTTTTCGATTTGGGCTTTCCTTGCCAAGTTATTCGCGTCTACAGGGTGGCAAAAGTATTTTTTTATTTACCTATATCTCAATAACGGCGCTACTTGAATTTTAAATTTGGTATGTATTATTATCTACTTACTTGAAGATGCCTTAGGCTAGTTTATTCATTTACACACTGCCCTAAAAAAGGGTAAAAACTAACAACCCCTATTAATTTTTTTGCTCGAACTTTTTTATGGGTCATTTTTACGTATAACAAAAATATGATTTGTGTAGCCCTTTTATTTAGAAAACTGTTTTCCCTCTACATTTTTTCTCGAAAACACAATATTTTTCCTACAAAAAAATATTTCATGCCAAATATCATCAAAAATTCATAGTAGGCGGGCGTCAAACAATTTAATTATTTTTATTGAACATTAAAACAACAAAAATATCAGGAAACAACAATTCAGCTTCAGAAAAATAAATATGCTATGTCCATGACATCATTTTGAGCATCTACTGTAACATCTTTTTTTTTACTACTAACCTGAAAAATCACCATTATTTACCTCATGATTGAATGATTCTTTTTTTAAAAAACTTTTTTGAAGCTTTGGCCTTATTTCATAAGCAGATAGTATAGCAAAATTTCTTAAAACAAAAAAGTTTCTCGCTCACTGAAAATAGCGCTGCAAAAAAAGTAAATATTAAAGTTTTTTCTAGTTTCACAAAGAAACTAAGTTTTTCATACTAACGTAATTACCGCCGTTACCTTCGCCCACATTTCCTCTATCGATTAAAAAAAAAGAAGTTTTTAATATCTACACTGGTTCCGGAGATATCGCGAGGTATGTATGAAAAAGTAATAAAACATAGTTTTGATAGATTTTTGACAAATTTCGCAATAACAAATGTTGTCCCTATTAAAAAATGTTGTAATTGCCGATTTCAGATGACCAGGGACCTAGTCTATCATTTTGTAAAGACCACATGTGGTTGTACCTTAAAAAAATTTTTTGCCGCTTTTTCAGTCCTCTATTTCATGATTTTTTATTTTTTGAAGATCTGATAATGCATAACTGTTGATTTTGCGAAACCGGTAATACAAAAAAAGGAATGTTTTATGGTGTAATAAAGTCTTATAAGATTCTTTCAAATTCCTTCATATTTCTTGTATTAGGTCACTATTAACATTGAGTAAAGGAATAAATTAATTAAAAAAAAAATGAAAAAATTTCCTGTAAACATGGCCTCAAAAATGCCCTTTAAGGGGGCTATAGCCCCCGAAATGCACAGTTTTGCAAACGGTTTTTTCTAAATATTCCCAGAATGGACAAAGATAAAATTCTGAAATTTGGTATGTAGGGGGTCAATAATTATTGGTTAAAAATACTCTTAATTTTTCTTGTATGCTTTTTTTCTCGATTTCATCTTCCAGGTATATCACATACCAAATTTCATAATTTTACCTTTGTTCGTTCTGGAAATGTTTAGAAAAAAAAACCATTTCGTGGGCTATAGCCCCCTTAGGGAGTATTTTTGGAGCCATGTCCATAGGAACTTTTTTCATTTCTTGGGTTGCAGAACGTGCTGGTAAATTATGGCAGGCTAATTTCGGGACACCCTTTATAATTTAATTTACATCTAGCCTAGCAATAAGGACACATTTGTTGTTCCCTGTCATTCCACTATACACTTTTTCCAAAAAGAAATATCAATACATAAAATCCTTAATCCAACTACAACTCGTATAAAAAAAAGCTAGTACTTTTTATATTCCGTGGCATGAACCTTACTTTGATCACTCTAGACTTAACACTTACCTCAATTTTTGGATGATGGTGACTAGACATCGTGTCTGTACTTTCCTCATGACCCAAAAGGTCACCTCTCGATATTAACGTACACATATAAGCATCGTGAGAAAACACGTCTCTTCTGATCAGTTCCGCGAACAGATGCACCAGATTCGAGAAAGCAGTCTTTTTCTGCAAGGGAAAATTCTTAAAGTAACATCAACACGATATTTGTCTGCTTACAGCTGAACAGTCTTCTAGTACGGGTGCTTCCGTATCTAAAAACTTCATCAACAAACTTTGAAACATGGGGGGTCCCCCAGGCATCGAACTAGCACTATCTTTATCGTCTCCGGCTGTGGTTTCCTGGTCGCCCGAAGTGTTCGAGTCGCTCTGCCTGCGATCTAGAATTGCCGCTACAGCCAACGCTCTGTGTTCACCTGTTCTTTCTGACGAAACCGCCCATTCACACAAAAGTTTAACCACTGCATATTCTTGATCCGAGTTGCCATTAAATATCTATAAAAAAAAGTAAGTCATATATAGGTGTTGAAGATGGGTTTGTTACTTACCTTTGCATATAGGGTATCCAGGGAATTGTTAGCATCGATTTTATCAAACCTATGCCTATCGAGGGCATCTAATGCCGCTAGAACCCTAGTTGTGACAGTACCTTCGAAATAAACTGAATCAGAAATACAACGGACTGCTTCTATCCCTTAACCGAACTGTATCCAAGCAGGTAAAGTATAGGGTATAATAAATTTCCATTAGATATTGGTAACTAGTTTGGTGATGCGAAGAAGCAAATCATTTTGTCCCATATGCCCAGAGCTATTTCTTTAATAATGCCTACTAAATGGATATTAAAAAAAATAAACCAGAGAACACTTACTCAAGTTTGGCTACCAGTTTCTCTCTCTACACCCCTTCCATTCTACTTCTCAATTCGATGTTCAAAAGTTATTCCTATGGGTATTGTTTATTTGAAATGACCGAGATAAGAAGAAAGTTACTTAATTTAAAGTGCCTTACATGTTTTGTTTTCCTGCCATCCTGTAAAAGGTTTATTAATTGTGCGATTTAACCAAGATTTTTTTATATTAGAAAGCTTTATAAATTTAATTTTTTGAGCAAAAATGACCTCTTTCATACAAAATGCAAGGCCTTCTAATCCAGTTTCTAGGAACAAAATTCTAATAAATAAAATTAGTGTTTTTTTTTTTTCGAAAAAATCTGTGCACTACACTGGATTCAGCACCCTTCAAAACGAGCCTGTACTTTAATTTGTCAACTTTGACAATTAAATATTTCAATTAATTTTAAACAAAATCGTTATTAACTACTTGAAATTTTTTGGTGAAATTTGGTACATGCCCGTTTTGAGAGATGCTGAATCCAGTGGCACGCACAGATTTTTTCCAAAGAAGTCGCTAATGTATTTTTTTATTAAAATTTTTCTCCTATACTAAAATCGAGCAATTCTTACGCCTGGCGTAAATAAAAGCACGTGTTCGATGTCGTTCCGCGAAACAAGGCGATTGCTCAATAGGCCATAAAATACCAGCGCGCCTGGCAACACTTGATCGCAAAAGCGTATTCACGCAGTTTTATCTTGTTGTTTTATGCTATTTAGACACTGCCACAAATAATTTTATCGATGTTTTGAACCATTTTAATTAAGAAATTTTTTGATGTAAACAATTGTAAAACTAAAATTAAATAAAGGTCGTGCCCCAATGCGGCTCTGGCGAATATCTCAACGCACGCGCTCTTGTTCATGCCAGGCAAAAGAGTTGCTTGATTTTAGTATAGAAGCTGGCATGGTAGGCCTTCGATTTTGTTTGAAAGAGGTCATTTTTGGTCAAAAAATCGAATTTATCAAGCTCGACAACTAAAAAAATCCGGGTCAAATAAATTTTTTAAACAAATGGGTCACAATGTATATCTTTTAGACATTAGCATTGTTTTTGCATGGCAAGTTATTCAACTGAAGGTAGTTCCATTGAGTAAAGTCGAATTGTGAGTACTTTTTGTAATGAACTATAAAAAAAAAGTAGACAGAACTTGTTCCCCAAAATTTACATTTTCTAAGAAAAGCCCTGTATATTGGTAAAATGTACAATCATCATCTGGCTACTGTAAGAAATATAACTGGTCCTAAATAATGTAAAAGCGAACTTGAAATGAGCAGCAAACAGAATTAATTTTAGTTGGGAAATAAGGAAGTGGGGTTATAAGTTTTTTCAAGTGCGTGAAATATTCCCTATAATCCATCTTTATATTTTAGAAATTTTATATACTGACCTGGTACCATATAGGTATGGTACCATCATTTGGGGTGGTGCATTTCTTACACATTTTGAATCTTTATTCGTTTTATTTCGGAAGTTATCTTTAAAAAGAAAAGGCAATTTTCTACCAGATTGTTGCTTGGCTAAGCTAAGCTAAGCTATTTAATGTTGAGATCCTGTATATTCAGTCCTCAATCACCAATTTTTTTTATCTGTTGTCTTTAAGAATAATTAGACATTTAAATAATATAATAATATCCACATATAGTATGTCCATAGTATGGACCTTTTTCCTGATTTTTTAATGAGCCTTGTTCACTCAATCGAATTTCGATATTTCTTACTACTAGAATGAAATTAATCACATAACTCTTTAATAAAATCCCCCTCAGCATCTTCCTCGTCAATACCTAATAAAATATATAAAAATTTTAAACCGTGCGTCTTAATTTGGAGCAATGAAATTGCGTTTGCGACATTGCCGGTTATACTAGTAATCGAAGCCCCAAAAATTCGATCTCCGTTCTAATCTCAGACGTGCAGATTGAATCGAAATCGATTCTCTAGAAAAAGACAGTTGTACAAACGGTTGTACGAACTCGACCGTACAGACACAGGTAGTTGTTTTGTGGGTCGTGTACCATGTCTACAATAATCTGTGGGCTGGTCATGTCATTCTGTCATTCTTTAATGTAAATCGAATTAATAAAACTAAATGTTTTTCTGAAAACCTAGTGTATACCGTATATTTATCATTATCAGCATTGTTACCTCCCTGAAGAACTGAAAAAAGTGCTAGATCCCGTAATTGAGAGAAAGGAGAAAGGAATATTTTGATCAACTGGAAAACCTTTTGATATCCATTTTAGGGGATGGTAGAAAACACATTCGAGAGTTAGCTTTAAGAAAAAACATTGCGATTTTGGTATTATGTATTATTAAATTAATTGATATTGAGGTAATTTTTTTATTTCTTTTTATGGCCTCTGCCCTTTTCGAGCAATCTAGCCACTACTATGGGGCGACGTACGGTGCCAAAGCGTGGGGTACCACGAAAGACCCACCCATTCGTGCACCACCGCGCCGCCCCGTGATATTGAGGTCATGTGTTATGTCTTTTGGCTTTTGGCTTTTGCTACAAAATATAAGTTAGGTAAATTTTCTTCTTCTTCAGTCTTCACAAATCTCAATAGAAACATCGATATTTTATTTATTATTTACTATTAAGATTCATAATCAAAAATAAAAAAGTGTGAAACAGGCCCATTAACTAACGTACCAATTCCCTTAATAAAGTTTGTCTAGTAACTACAAATGCTATTTTGCTAAGGAACCTTAAAATAGCCCTCTTACTAAGTTAAATTAAATTTAAAAAATACATTTTAGACAATAATGAACAATTTTGTAAGCTTTTTTAGGCAAAGGGAAACGAATAAATTTGATTTGATTTCTTTTTTAGCATCATCACCAAGACTGCAAACCAGGGATTCTTTAAAATAAGGGGACCCAGCATGTCACAGTCTATCACATACGAAAAGTGAAGCCTTGAGTTCATTTTCTGTCGACTCCAAGGAGACCAGAAGGGAGATGGTACAAGCAGAGCATATAAAACAACCAGCAGTATAACTTACTCTTGAGAAATCATCCGCAAATTCAATGACCTTGAGCCATATTGGAGGAATAGAAGTCAGAGGTGTAGTCGGGAAAATCAATTCAGAAACACAGAGTAGATTAGTAAAGTATATAGTGTGTGGTAAGCACAAGCAGCTTTGACTCCTTCTTGGGATTCTTTATTTAAAGATTCTAGCAAAAAGCACAATTTAAAAAAAGCACACTCCACGGCACTGTAATACAGCCAAAAAAGAACTGCCCAATCGCCCCAACACTGCATCCATTTGACAGAATCTATTCCTACATGGCGGCTGCGCGAACTGGTGCGCAGAATTTTCCCGCCATGGGTAGTTTTACTGCTGGTTGTTTTATATGCTCTGGTACAAGGTTATGTTATATGTCAGTGTCCAACTGTCATCAGGTTTTATGTGGCATGCCAGTGATATAGATTCATAATTCACAATTTATAAGTTTTCTAACTTCCAAATAGTCAATTAAAGGTAAAGGTAAAGGTAAAGGCCGCCTGTACCAGTCCCAATAATTGCAACCAGATTTTTCTTGCGTCACCTTTGTTAATCCTACAATTCTCATTACGTGGGCATGACGTATAAGTAGGTAGTTCAAAACAAAAATTGTATTTCGTAAATTTTAAATTATTAAGCAGGTAGCTTCAGTCAGGTGAGTCAGGTCTTTTTTTAAAGAGTCTACGACTATAAGTTTATTTTAAGTTTGTGAGGTACCTTGGGAGAGAAATAAAATTACAAAAATTTTATAATGAGCACCAAGAAAAACTACATGATTAGAACTACTAGACCTCTAATCTTATTAGTCCGTCCCGAAATCTGTGAAATTTCTTTGGGTAGATACATTCAACAAGGGAAGAAAGTTCAAGTGTACCTACATATTACAAATGGTTTCATACTTATTACTTAAATTCGTGGAAATAATTGCTGGAAATCAATTTCAAATATAAAATAAGTCTGTTTCGTTTGACAGTTGCCATATTCTGCGCTTGTAGACACAATATTGTCAAGTCTAATTTTTAGAAATCATGGAAACCATTATTAATTTTTACTAACAATCAAAGTACCTGTTATATTAAATTAACGTTTCCATCTTGTAGGTCAGTTTATTTTTTTTAAATTAACGCGACGTTTCGACCCTTATCTTGGTCATCATCAGGCTAAAAAGAACATCAGTGTAATTAAGAAGACAGTACTTGGTTAAAACTAGCATTAGAAAAGTATTAAAAACATTATACAGATTTCTTGATTTAAAGCTACTGATTCAAGAAGGTACTTTCTAGAAGTGTACACATTGTGAGACAATTTATTTATACAATGTACAAAAAGTATATAATGTGCAGTTAGAATGAGCTGAATCGTGAATGGATGCAAGAAAAAATGTGTGTAATATTAAAAAAATAATAATAAACTGACTTACAAGATGGAAACATAGTTTAATTGAAAAACTCATGGTCGGAAACTATCTACGAAATACCTGTTATATTCATAGATTCTGCAATAAAATGGCATACTTGGCATCACTGAGACCATTAGAATGAGGAAAGAATAGGCCTCACTTTGGAAAGTATAATGCCGGGTCCCCTTACTTTAAAGAGTCCCTACTGCAAACTCAAATATTCAGCTCTTCTCAACGGTGCCGGCCAACTTTCACTACTTTGTCTATTAGTACAGTAAAACTAACACAAAATTAGGCCAAACCCAAACATAAAAAAAAGTTCTTTCTAGCACGAAATAATTCCATACCCTCCTAAGAGTTAGTACTAAAAAGTTACACCACCACCAGCGTCGGGATTCGGGGGGAGGGGGTGAAAAGGGCAGGAAATTCTTATTTTTCACAGTTTTGCGTGAATATCTAGTAAACTATGAGGTTTGGCGCAAACGTCATCCTATACGCAAATGATATACATTAAATTCCGAACAAGAATTGTTATTTACAGAATTATGGTAAAGTGAACGGTTTCCATGATATGAAGGGGTAAAGATTTCTTTGTTTTTATTTCACGTAGTTTTTGTTGAAAAAACTTAAAATGATTACAGTATGAATTAGTAACTGAATAATGTATGTAGAATATATATAGATATATCTACGCATATATAGATACATATTACACTCATAGATTGTTATTTTTTGTCACAACATAAACTCATAAGTATATGACTGTAAATATGTCCAATACAAGTTAGTAGCCTTAGTTAATTTGTACTCACTTTTTGCCCTCATTCATTATAGCGTTCTCATTTCCATTCGTTCTTTTATGTCAAATCATTCCCATATCTAATTTGTCCTTAGCTTGTAAAAATGAAAAAGTAATGAATAGGAAGGTCATGTGAAAAACAAGAAAATATATATTAAACAATCCTCATCGTATGCTTCTGCAGAGATGGATGCGTCCAAAACTGCGAGTGTCGAAGAAGTGGTCTCAATTGTTCAAGTATGTGCAGCAATTGCTTACGACTTGCATGTCTCAATAGAGATACTGTAATCATCGACGACGATTTAAATGATGATTCTCAAGTGGACGAAGAACACGAAGATTTGTTTCCTCTCACCAGCCCGAGTGAACTATTTGGTGCTGACTGATAACGCAATTAATGATTCACCTAAAACTTGTAACCTTTTGTATCATTTTGATTTCCCTCCCATTTTTTCAATATAGATTGTTTAATATATTTTCTTGTTTTTCACATGAGCTTCCTATTCATGACTTTCTCATTTTTACAAGCTAAGGACAAATTAGATATGGGAATGATTTGACATAAAAGAACGAATGGAAATCAGAACGCTATAATGAATGAGGGGAAAAAGTGAGTACAAATTAACTAAGGCTACTAACTTGTATTGGACATATTTACAGTCATATACTTATGAGGTTATGTTGTGACAAAAAATGACAATCTATGGGTGTAATATGTATCTATATATGCATAGATATATCTATATATATTCTACATACATTATTCAGTTACTAATTTATACTGTAATCATTTTAAGTTTTTTATATCATTTGCGTATAGGATGACGTTTGCGCTAAACCTCATAGTTTACTAGATATTCACGCAAAACTGTGAAATATAACAATTTCCTGCCCTTTCACTCCCTCCCCCCGAAACCCGACGCTGGTGGTGGTGTAACTTTTTAGTAGGTACTAACTCTTAGGAGGGTATGGAATTATTTTGCGCTAGAAAGAACTTTTTTTTTGATGTTTGGGTTTTGGTCCAATTTTACTGTACTATATATACACTGTGTCCCGGATAAGAATGAACAGCATGGGGATATTGCAAACGGTGAGAGATAGAGCAACGGTTAAATAGGGAAAAAGTTGCGCAATTTCGAGGTCAATAAAATGGCACAAACAGATTTCTAATATCTTTTTTTGTTTTTGAGTTATTTTGAAAAAAGTAAAATTTTGCGTTTTTGATTTTATTTTTTTCTGAAGTGACAGATAGAAAAAAAAGAAAAACACTTTCTTATGGCACTTTCTAATAAGAAGTCTAATTATTAATCAGTATTGACAACAATTTATTTACAGTTTATTTTTACTTCGAAAACTTAATATTTTTAAATACGGCCCTGTCTGGTAAGTGTTTTCCTCTGTTGTTGTACAGCAAACAGTGTCGCATTGTGTTTTGGAGTAAATTCTTAGCTTTTTCTAATTGTCAAAAGAAAGCTTTAAGCCAACGAAATCGATAACTTTTGCTTGCAACAATACATTCGTTCGGCCTCTACACTATTTCTGTGACGCAAGATATAACATGCTGGCATGTTAAATTTGTCCCCATTTGAAAAAGCACCCTCCATTTCTAATGATACAAATTGTTAACTAAATGATACAGTGGGAGTTATGACAAATGACAAGGGGTTGGTTTCGTTGTTTCAAAGCCTTCTAGGTGGGGGTTTTTATTTATTTTTTATTATCGCATGTGACTGTTATTAGTCTTTGCCGTCCTTTTTTTGGTTCTCCAATAATCGAAAGATAAGTTGTAAGTTAAATTGTTGACAATACTGATTAATATTTATTTATTATTAAATACAGGGCCGCATTAGAGAAAAATGAATGGAGAAAAGGGAATTTTCAGAATAATTGTCTCAAAACAATTTAAAAATATTTTGTGTCATACATCATGCTATTTGCAATGAAAAGTGCTTTCAAAATCTGCAAAAAAAAATCCAGGTCCGTATTTAAAAAAATAAAGTTGAAGATGGTTTCTCAAAAACGAAACGTTGTAGAACAAATCTAAAAACGCCATCTTAAAGCCCGTTAAAAAGTGCCATAAGAAAGTGTTTTTCTTTTTTTTCTATCTGTGATAACAACTTGAGAAAAAAAATAAAATCGAAAACGCAAAATTTTACTTTTTTCAAAATAACTCAAAAACAAAAAAAGATATTAGAAATATGTTTGTGCCATTTTATTGGCCTCGAAATTGCGCAACTTTTTCCCCGTTTAACCGTTGCCCTATCTCTCACCGTTTGCAATATCCCCATGCTGTTCATTCTTATCCGGGACACAGTGTATATCTGGAGAGCTGAACCTTTGGCACCCGTCCGGCTTGGATACAGTCCGGCGCTCCCGCCGGCGCGCAACTACCTGTCGGTGACGCCTGCCACCTGTCCGTGCACCACTTGCCCTCCGACCGCCTGCTCCTCTCGCGGATGCATGCCTCTGCGTACTGGACCTGCTTGCGGTACGTGTTGGTGTCGCACCTGTCGGCCATCGGGAGGGCGGACGGCGCCACCGGCAGGCTGTCGAGCGGCGACCCGTGCCAGACGGTGCCGACGCCCGTGCCGCACCACGTCAGGCCCGTCGGACACTCCAGCGTTATGGTCTGGATGACGGTGCTCAGTTGGAGGACTGCGGAGGGGAGGTTATACATTGGGCCTTGCTCACTCAATCGAATTTCGATATTTCTTACTACTAGCTACTAGAATGAAACTAATCCAGTGATGTAATGTATCGAGATACATGTATCTAGATACTGTATCTAGATACTTTTTATGTACCTAGATACATATCTAGATACTTACAAAAATCAGGATCTACTTTAGTATCTAGATCCTTTTGAAAGTATCTAGATACTTAGATACTAGATACATTTTTTAGCCACGATTCCAAGGCGTGCCACGTTTCTATATTTAATTTTTAAACCGTTCCTATGGGCAAAAATTAATTTTAAGTTTATTGTAATTCAAATAGGATTACATGCTTTGTGCAATCGATGAGGCAAAAAATCTAACACGGTTTTACCATCATCTGCGCCAGTCGAGCGCCTCTTACATTACAGTAGGACAAATTTTAACGTGAAAGCATAACAGGCTCGGCGATGAAAACTTCGAAATGTTGCTAATGTTAAAAAAATAAACAATATCTACAAATAATAAAATGGGGTGTGATTTAGTGATTTTTTTAATATACCGTACATAAAGCACCTATACTCAGTGCTCACTTTAGAGTAACGTGCACGGTAAACTACTAACCCACAACTTGTTTCAATTAGTGACAATCTAAACTTCACATTCGTCTAAACAGTTCTACTTGACCTACACAAACACTTGTTTCATAAATATCTAAGTAGGTAAGTATATTGATTGCCTTATGAGGTCTGAAATTTTCTTAATTAACTGATAGTATCTGAATGTATCTGGAAGTAACTAGATACTTTTTTAACGTATCTGTATCTGTACCCAGATACTTTGGAAAAAATGTATCGGTATCTGTATCTAGATACATCTGCCAGACAGTATCTGTATCTAGATACTGAAAAAATGTATCTGTTACATCACTGAACTAATCACATAACTCTTTAATAAAATCCCCCTCAGCATCTTTCTCGTCAATACCTAATTTTGTTATTAGCTAAAAAATATATAAAAATTTTAAACTGAGCGCCTTAATTTGGAGCAATGAAATGGTGTTTGCGACGTTGCCGTTTATACTAGTAATCGAAGCCCCAAAAATTCGATCTCCGTTCTAATCTAGACATGCACATTGAATCGAAATCGATTCTCTAGAGAAAGACAGTTGTAAAAACGGTTGCCCGAACTCGACCGTACAGACACAGGTAGTTGTTTTGTGGGTCGTGTGTCGTGCCTATAAAATCTGTGGGCTGGTCATGTCATTCTGTCATTCTTTAATGTAAATCGAACTAATAAAACTAAATGTTTTTTTTGAAAACCTGCAAAAGTTAAAAGTTAAAGTGTATACCGTATGCTTATTTGAAATCAAATTTAATTGGTTTTGTATTAAGGATGGTGCTAGGCACTTATTTAGCATTATCAGTATTATTATCCCCTGAAGAACTGAAAAAAGTGATAGATCCCGTAATTGAAAGGAGAAAGGAATATTTTGGTCAACCGGGAAAACCTTTTAATAGCCATTTTAGGGGATGATAGAAGACACATTCAAGAGTTTGCTTCACGAATAATTGGAAAATAAAGATCAAGGGCAAAAAACAACGATATTGAGTTAATAAATTAAATTTGGATTGTCAAGATTATGTATAGTTGACTGACAAAATGTTGTTATAAACCAGATTTATTTAGGTTTGGACAACTTACAAGTTGGTGATCATTCTGCAAGTAACTTTTAACTTAAAAAAGGAAAAAACATTGCCATTTCGATTTTGGTATATTATTAAATTAATTCATATCGAGGTTGTTTTTTTATTTATTTTTATGGCCTCTGCCCTTTTCGAGCAATCTAGCCACTACTATGGGGCGACGTACGGTGCCAAAGCGTGGGGTACCACAAAAGACCCACCCACTCGTGCACCACCGCGCCGCCCCCTGATATTGAGGTCATGTGTTATGTCTATTTGGCTTTTGCCACAAAATATAAGTTAGGTAAATTTTCTTCTTCTTCAGTCTTCACAAATCTCAAATAGAAACATATCGATATTGCTGTAAATCGTGCCAACGTCGCAAAACAGTAGCCATTCAGCTTTTTGGGCTCGTGACGTCACGGGCCCAAGGAATTTGAATTTCAAAAATGTTTTTAGGGTATTTCCCGGCCGAAAAAATCGGAAAAAAATATTTTCGTGTTTTACCTACTATTAAGATTCATAATCAAAAATAAAAAAAAAAGTGTGAAACAGGCCCTTTGTCAAGATGCGATATGTGTTCGATCAGAAAGTCGAAATACAGTGTCCTCCAAAAAGTCCGCACCATAGGGGGGAAATTTTTAATTAACGTTTTATTTTGAAATTAAATTTTGGGGTTACCTTTTGCTTTAAAAAGATGAAAAATGACCCACTCAAACGTGGTCATGTGACTCTCGTAATCTGTCAAAAATGACATTTAAAAAAATATATCGCCAAAAATGGGTTTAGTTGTAAAAATATCAAAAAGTTTTACTTGAAAAAGTTGTTTGTTTCTCGATTTTACGTAAGTGTACCAAATTTGAACGCTCTACTAAAATATTTATTTTTTTGCCAATTTTTAATATTTATAAAATTTCTGAAAATTTTAAAAACTCGAAACTTCGAAAAAACTATTTTATATCACTAGCTTTATCATTCTTAATTTTTTATTACTAATTACCGATAAGAATAGGTATTTTTCAAAAGAAAATGATATTTACGCTTTAAAATTCTGTTATGTTTGTTGCAAAGTTGATGTACCTACCGTCTATCATTTGGGGTATAAATTTAGTTACATTACGTTTCCCAGTTCTAAATTGATGCCAAAATAATAATAAATTAAGTTATCATCAAACTATTTTACGTATCTATGCAAAATTCTTAACTTTTATGGAACAAATAATTATTACCTTTAAGTTTAATTTCACATTAATCGATATTGATGAGTGGAGAGAATAGAAGCAATTGTTTTTTCTTGAAATCGCAGTAAAGTGTCGCAAAATCGTCATTAAAAGCTCAGAAATCGGCACTGAAGTAACCCATTATTGTACGATTTTTTCAATAAGTAGGCCTTGGCGGGATGTAAACATCAAACGTCAGAGGCGGAGCCAACGCCCGTCAAAAGTGACCAAATATTCAAAACCCGGCCAATAAAGGCCCATTTAACTTTTCGTACACATTGCGAGATTGTTACCTGTATTATGGAGGCTGCACAACAAGCAGCAGTTTGGTTTTTCTGTTCGAAGACGCCGTGTGTTTGTCATACTTGACCTAGGTAGAGCGATCGTCAAAGTCAAGCAACGCCGCGTGTAGTCGGTTCGTGGACGGGTGATCCCTTATTATTATTTTCTTGCCTAATAAAACTTTTTTTTTCCGATTTCAAAAAAATATAATCTGTACCTCGGCACTGAAGTTATTTTTATGACTCGTGTGGTTTATTTGACTCGACCAGAGGCCTCGGCAACTAAATTCCACATGAGTCATAAAAAGTTGAACTTTACTGCCTTGGTACATAAATAACTATTATTTGACAGTTATCAAACTGTCAAATAAAAACAATGGCTTCTATTCTCTCCATGGCCTACTCATCAATATTGATTAATGTGAAATTAAACTTAAAGGTAATAATTATTTGTTCCATAAAAGTCGAGAATTTTGCTTAGATACGTAAAATAGTTTGATATTTTAATTTATTATTATTTTGGCATCAGAACTGGGAAAAGTAATGTAACTAAATTTATATCCCAAATGCTAGATGGTACATCAACTTTGCAACAAACATAATAGAATTTTAAAGCGTAAATATCATTTTCTTCTGAAAAATACCTATTCTTATCAGTAATTAGTAATAAAAAATTAATAGAATGATAAAGCTAGTGATATACAATAGTTTTTACGAAGTTTCGAGTTTTTAAAATTTTCAGATATTTCATAAATATTAAAAATTTGCAAAAAACTAAATATTTTAGTAGAGCGTTCAAATTTGGTGCACTGACGTAAAATTGAAAAACAAACAACTTATTCAAGTAAAACTTTTTGATATTTTAACAACTAAACCCATTTTTGGCGATATATTTTTTTTAAATGTCATTTTTGACAGATAACGAAAGTCACATGACCACGTTTGAGTGGGTCATTTTTCATCTTTTTTAAAGCAAAAGGTAACCCCAAAATTAAATTTCAAAATAAAACGTTAATTAAAAATTTCCCCCCCTATGGTGCGAACTTTTTGGAGGACACTGTATACAGAGTAATTCCACCCCAATAATTCCGCAACGAAAACATTCTGCAAAGGGCGATTGGTAGAGCTATAATAGGCTACAAGTTGATTTTTTTCCGAAGCAAGCGGTAATTTAAGTGGTCAAAGCAATTGTTTGTTTAATACTTTTTTTTTGTTGTTAAACAATCACCAAAATATACACTTTTCCAAAAATTTCTTAAATTTTCATACAAATACCGAGTGTCGGTTCTTTCGGTTTGAACAGAAGTACTTGGGCATTTTTGCATATATTTAAAGGTTTTTAGATTCCTTTTGTTCTCCCAATTCTGTTTCGGCAGAATTCCAAACCAGTTTGAAACTATAAGGAACGTGCACAGTTTAATTTTTTGTCATTCCAAAAACAAAACCGCGCATGCTCCTGACAGTTTCAAACTGACTTCAAAATGTTTGAAGTCCTGCTGAAACATACCTATTATAAATAAAACTGATGGTAGAAAATTTCATTTTAAGCAGAATAGTTCATATGAACATAAACTCTGTCCAACGAATGGTCATACCTACGTCACAACTACTCCCGCCTTGTCTTACTCATGAATATGATAGATAGATAGATAGATAGATAGATAGACAATTTATTCATTTAAAGCTTTACAGCATATTATGAAACGTCAATATCATTCGATATTCACGAGTCAGACAAGGATGGGAGTTGTGACGTAGGTATGACCATTCATTGAACAGAGTGTACATATTGTGAGGGTATTTCAGGACTCATCTGCTAGTCCGGACTCGGCTAACGCCTCGTAAGGAAACAGCAATGAATCATTCTGAAAAACTTCATTTTAGGTACTTGTATCAAAAATAACTAATTTAGTATCATACAAACTAGTATGAATTAGTTTCCGGCACTAATAAATTATATTCTTACCACTTTTCTTGTCGCCTGTATTTATTTAGTCTTAGTTTACAATGGTGCCGGACCTACTACACTTCAGAAAAAGTTAAATCTTGGCTACGATTTAACATGGAACAAATTAACCAAGGAAGAGGATAAGTATTGAAATCAAAATTAGTTTTTATATACAGTTTATATATAGTTTTTGCAAATAAAGTCCCATATCGTGATGGTCAGTTGATGATACCAGAGCTAAATTAATAAGTTACTACAAAAAAATCTGGCAACAACACATATACCGTTTCAGTTTTTTATAGGCATTCTTTCCATTGCTCAAGATCTGCTGGGTGGTCAGTATACTATAGAAAAAAATGAACTACTGTCAATACAATAGGTTAGAAATCTGTCATAACTACAACATTTCTCAGCTAGAAAAGAAAATGGCTGTAGATCATAGACATAGACCAGGCTGCCGAATGTAACCTATTTCTAAATCAGTGATGTCAGAGGCGAATTCAAACGTGGTTACTGTTTTCTCATTTGTTTTACATCATATTTCAGTCATCAAAATCCATCAATAGCTCTGTTCGAATTCAATTTTAAAAACTGTCCCAAAACGATTCTTGTACTGTCATTAGTAAATTAAAATCCCCGGGACTGTTTTAGACCAATGACAGTACGAGAACCGTTTTGGGACGGTTCTTAAAATTGAACACGAACAGAGTACATATTTTGGGAAATAGTAATGAAAAAAGTTATGACACCTTGTACTAGGATGTGTTCTCAACTTTGTTGTCACTAAATTTTCAGAGATGATGTTAAGGTGTTGAATAAGTTTTATATTAATTATCCTGTATACTTTTTGGTATTGGTAAATAGGTAACTCATAATTTGGAGTATTGTAAAGGTGATAATAATTATTATTAAAGTGGAATAAATCATAATTCTAGTTTCTAATGTTACCTATATCACGATGATGTGGACAATTTTGATACTCTGACAATGTTGCTTGAATTGGATTTGGAGAAACAATGTCCTTCTTCTCTTTGGGTTCCTCTTTAACTTCCGTCTTAATTTCGCTATGAGGTGATGTCCCCATATTTGCTTCGGCTACATTATTTAACATAAACCCCAACTTTTTGGTGCACAAATGCGCAAGTTTTCTGGAGAGCAACTCGGACTGCACAAACTCGTCCATGTATTGGAGTGTCAACGGTAAAAACAACCGTAGAATCCCGTCGTCTTGCGGCTGCAATTTGTGTTTTTCAAAGAGTTCGATTATCCACGTCAGGACGTCTTGACGATCGAGTAGCCCTTCCTCATACATATATTTTAGAAGTCTGACGCAGTACATCCAGTGCCTTAGTGCAAGTTTTTGTTCTGTTTCGATATTGAGAACTGTTGTTAGTGCGGTATTCGATGGTGGTGGTTTTTCAGTTTGGGAATAATATTCTTGTAGCTTTGGAATTTGATCTTTTAGGAACTTCAGTAATGTACCAGTCCATTCTAAAATAATAAAAAAATACCCTTATAGAATTTCATTCAGTGACCTATTAGGTACCTAATAGGTATGTTTTAAGACCTTAAATACAGAAACTGATTTTGTAATGAAATCCCAAATGTTTTCTTTTCATTTAAACATGTATTTAAAAATTTCAAAAATCCTCTTACCAGTAATGGGGTCTGGCATTTGTCTCTTCTTAATTTTTGCTTCAGATACTGCAACAGTGTAAGCCGAACTTAATTTAATAAACCATGCAGCCCTCATCAATGGAACTTGATATTCGGTGAGCATCATAAAAATTTCTTCTTTCTTGTTAAAGTTAGGGGCCTTCCTGGACATATTCATAAGTGGCTTATTTCCAGCCAAATCTTTAAACCAAGCTTCAATATGATTTTTTGTTCTATTCGTAACCGGCCAGAAGTTGTCTTTGGGATTGATTTGCTGTCTTTTTCGCCCATTGTCCGGAAGCATGCTAAGCTCCTCTTTTTTAGCAATAATCGCATTGAAATAGGATCTGACCTAAAAATGCATTTTTAAAGATTATAAGAAACATTTCTAGAATGCATGCAATTTACCTTGGTGGCAGTAACATTGCAATTTCTGGCCGTTCCAAATTCATCGTTAAGATGTGTCATAGTCGGAAATCCATGTTTAACATTAGTACTGGTAAGTTCATCTTCCTTCTGCTTCGGCTCTTGGGGGTATACATCTGGGGGCCCTATTCGGGGCTTTTTTAAGGGTCTCTTTTCGTATAAAAGACTGTTGTTAAACATTTTTCGTCTCGTTGACTAGGTAGTTCTTTGAGCAACCTCAACAATAATCAATACTGGCTACTTCTCTGCTTTAACCGATTTAATAATACTCTAAATAAAAATGACTACTTTTTATGTAACATATTATTAATCGTTTCCTAAATAGTTATTACCATAATATACTCAAATAAACAAAAGCTTGCAAAATAAGTTTTTGTGAACTACAACCTTCAACAAAGCGCCATTTCTGCAATTTCTGAATCTGTCATCTATCCAAGCTGTCACTGTCAGATGTTAGACTACTAACTAACCTATATATTTTGTGCTACTAACCACATATTTCTACTGTCATCTGTCATCCTCAATAATAGCCTTGTTCCAACAGACAGTTCGAACCAGTTTTATTATAACGTTCTAACGAATCAGATCGAATCACAAAATAGAAAAAAAAGTAATCTTATAGGCCTGTTCCAACTGCTGATATCAGAACCGTTCCAGAACTAGTTCCAACCAATAAAAACACAAGAGTGACAGTGACAAGAGCCTTGTTTCAACCTCAGACTAATAAATTTATTAGTTTATTATTTATTAGGACTAATAAATTTATTAGTCTGAGGTTTCAACAATAGTTCTGAACAGTGTGACTATAGGGTTTGCGTTTGCTCCAACAGCAGTTCTGAAAAGTTCTCAGCGATTTATTTGATAAAAACAGTGCTGGAATTACTTTTCTACATTCTGATTCGCTAGAACTGGTTTAGAACTATTGTTCGAACATAGCTATTGAATCTAGTCACTGTTCTGAAGCAGTTCCAGCGAATAAAAATCACAGAAATAGAGGGGCTAGAAGGGCGGTGGTTGTTTATAAGAAGGACGAAGGACGCCTTTTGGCATACCTAGACAAAGATAGTGTAGTCTTATACACCATCCTTGGTACCTAGAGTTATCTGTCAAGCAAACGATATGTCACATACACATGCGCGTTTCAATGAATTGTGCGAAGTGTAGACGATGCGGCGTCGGTTCGTCGGTTCGTCCTTTCGTGTGAAAAATTATTTATTTCGGTAAAGGGCGCTGGCGTCCGCCTGGATCAAGGTTAGTTGAGAGAAGGTTGAACGCTAACTTTTCGGTTCATGCGATGACATCACATATGGATATCGTGCCCATATAATATTAGCTTGTACATAGCTTGTACGCCTGCAAGGTTAGTAAAGAGCTAAATATCAGGATAATAATAACTAATTATTTGTTTTACAATACACCTGCATGATTTGTATGTTTTAATTAAGGTAATACACTATAAAAATATAATATCTAGAAAACTGTCCAAAGATAGTGTAAAAATCGCCACACACGTTTAAACAAACAAGCTAAAATCGAGGTTATTTAAATAAGCTAAAACCAGAGAATGGTAAACCACTGAATGTATGTAAACTCATCAAAGCAATGTATCCATTTTATCCACATGTGACGTCACAGCCTTCCCCTTCCCGCTCGCCTCACCCGAGTTATTACCGTTGAACCTGTTCTCTCTACTAACCTTGCGCTATTGGGCCTATTCTAGTTGATGCATTCTAGGGGAGAAGCGAAATTTGTGGTGGCAACAGAAAATTACATTTGGCCAAGGCCAACCACGACCCTCCCGCATTTGAAAGCCAATAACATGTGGGCCCAATATGGCAGACCTTTCGGTGGGGCATATACAGGGTGTTTCATCTTAAGTGCGAACACCCCCGTAAAATTTGTATTCTCCATCCGACTTTAGCCGCGTTTTTTTCTAAAAATAGGCCACAAAAAACTCTACGTCGGTGCAAAATTTCAGGTCTTAATGTCAATTTTCAAGGCCTACCACAAATTTTTTTGTAGTAAAAATTTAGCGATTTTTTATTTAAAATCTGACACCACAGCGTTAATCAGAACAACCTAAAACCACCGTATCCGAAATTTGAACAAAAAATATACAGGGAGTTCCATTCTGCAGGCTGTAAAATTTGAGCAAAATAGGAACAGTTTGATGATGAACAGTACCTTTCACAGTGTCGATGTGCAAAAATCCAATAAAAAATATACAAGGTGTTCTCTGTAGCAACTCGAAATGCTGAATTTTTTAAACTTTATACAGGTCAAAAATCGAGTACATATATCAAAACCACTCCAAACGTTACAAACGAACTAAGTCTAAAAAATACAGAAGCCTGCCAGTCAGTAAGTCCATATGAGTTAAGATGGCTGGTGTGCCACAACAGGAAACGCACAGAAAATGTAACATCTTAGACAGTGACTTTATTGTTAAAGGTCCAACAATTTGAATTGTTTTTATTTGTTAGTTGGCATTTTGTAAAGAAATACATTACTTTTGTATTTATTAATATTTATTCAATGATTCCAGAGCACTCCTGACCAATATAAAGTTTAATAAAAATTCAGCATTTTGACATCGCCCAGAGAAAAAGACCCTGTACATTTGCACACCAACACTTTGAGTAGTCCTGTTGATCATTCATCTGTTTTGACGGGATGACGGGATTCCATGGCACACTTGACTCTCCAGATGCCTTTAAAATTCCTATTTTGCTCAATTTTGCAGAATGGAACTCCCCGTATATTTTTTGTTCAAATTTGGTATACGGGGGTTTTAGGTTGTTCTGATTAATGCTGTGGTGTCAGATTTTAAATAAAAAATGGTTTTCGTCATTTTTTACTAGAAAAAATTTTTTAGTAGGCCTTGACATTAAGACCTGAAATTTTGCACCAACGTAGAGTTTTTTGTGGCCTATTTGTAGAAAAAAACGTGGCTAAAATCGGATGGAGAATACAAATTTTACGGGGGTGTTCGCACATAAGATGAAACACCCTGTATATGTATTCAGGTGGCACAAATGATTGTATTGTTTATTTAGTTTACTGTATTTTACGTGGGCCGTTACCTTGACCTTTACCCTTTAAATTGCCGGATCAGCTGTTGTTTACGATTTCGCTATTTTACACAGATACGAACTAAATAGATACTTATATTAACATATAATAGAGCTTCAGTCGTTTTATTTGAACGTGTTTATAGGGTAAAAATGTACTTAGTACCATCCTGCATTCGGCATAGTGCGCCTGTCGGTCCACCTTTGATTTGACAGATAAGTTTGGGTACGACGGCTTTCTCCCCCTCCTATTTATGAAAATTCAGATACGTAAAAGGTAATTCCAGAACTGTTTTCAACCAATTAGATCGATGAGAACTGGTCCAGAACTGCTGTTGGAACAAACTCAATATATTGAACGCACAGAGATCCTGTGATTGGATTGAACCGATTGAACAAAAGGACAATGACAGTTGAGGTTATTAATTTTCTGCCGAGATTTATTTGTCTCAGAATTTTTTTATTTTTCTGAGTTTATTTGTGATTTACTTAACCTTAACAGAAAAAAGCATGAGGTTTTGCAAGGTTGTTGTGAAGAGGTTTTGAAAATAAAACCCATATTATATATTTTTAATCTGTGAATAAAACCTTGTTAAACACAGCCGAAAGACACCATACATCTTTTATAAAATGGGAAAAACTAAACGGGCAAAGCCATCGATGATGGCAAACAAAGTATCCTTAGAGCAAGATATAAAGGACACCAAATTTGCAAAAGCAAAAAACCGAAACAAAATTCGTTTGCGACAAGATGAAGAGGAAAAAGTATGAATTAATTTGATTATAATGTACTTTGTGAAAATATTTAACACATACCTATTCATTTTAGTTCGTTGAATCTAACTTATCGCGAAAAATCCTTAGTGCTGCTCGTGAGCAACAGCGGGAGCTTGAAGTAGACACATTTGGCCCAACACCAGCTGAAGCGTCTAAATTCAAACCTACAAAATTAGGTACCGATGATAGTGACTCTGAAAATGAAGAGGACAACTTAGAACCAGACTCCTATTATGAAAACATCGAAATAAATGAAGACGATGAAAGAGCTATGGAGAAATTTATGAGTTCAAATCCGGCACCACGAAGAACTCTAGCTGATTTAATCATGGAGAAAATAACCGAAAAGCAGACTGAATTAGAAACACATTTTAGTGACGCAGGGTCACTGCAAGTGCAAGATTTAGATCCTAAAGTTAAAGCTATGTACGAAGGAGTTCGAGATGTTTTAAGACAATATAGAAGTGGAAAGCTTCCCAAGGCCTTTAAGGTTATTCCAAATTTGAGGAATTGGGAGCAAGTATTATATATCACAGACCCCCCTACGTGGTCTGCAGCAGCGATGTATCAAGCAACAAGAATTTTTGCGTCAAATTTGAAAGAAAAAATGGTGCAAAAATTTTATAACTTAGTTTTGTTGCCACGTATAAGAGACGACTTGGCCGAATACAAAAGGCTCAACTTTCATCTGTACCAAGCTCTAAGAAAAGCACTTTACAAGCCTGGAGGGTTCATGAAAGGTAACAGATATATTCCTAATAAATTAGCAAAATATACAAAATACAAGTTATATTGTTTTTTATTAGAATAATGCATTTAGGTTTTAGGTATCTTGTTGCCGCTGCTGGAAAGTGGCAATTGTACACTTCGCGAAGCGATTATCATCGGATCTGTAGTAGCAAGAAACTCGATACCAATGCTGCATTCTTCTGCTGCTTTGTTGAAAATTGCAGAAATGGATTACACGGGAGCAAATTCAATTTTCTTGCGGATATTTTTAGACAAAAAGTATGCTTTACCCTACAGAGTTGTTGATGCCTGTGCTTTTCATTTTTTAAAGTAAGTACGTGATAGAGATAAGGGTTTGTGACTATCAAACATCTCTAAGAACAAAGCAGATACATATTTTATTAAAATTTCAGATTTGATCGAGATCATCGTGAGTTGCCAGTTCTATGGCATCAAGCATTTTTGACATTCGTTCAAAGATACAAGGCAGATATTTCTTCAGAACAGAGAGATGCGCTTCTTGAATTATTGAAAAAACACCCACATCATACAATAACACCAGAAATTCGAAGAGAGCTTCAAAATGCCAAATGTAGAGATTTGGAAGATGTTACCCCACAAATGGATTTTGATTAAAATATATTGTTTATGAATAAAAGAACAAAAATGAGATTTACGTAGTATATTTTAAATACATGTATCACATACATACACAATGACAAAAAAATGCAACAATAAAACCCTATCTCTAACGTTGTGTTAGGTCCGATAATACAACATAAAAAATAATCGACAAAACTGATCATAATATTCGTTAATTATTGCTGTTACTAGTCTAAAAAACTTGCTGGCAAGTTCCGCTAAATAAGACCATGGCATTCTGCGATTTTCTTACGGTTGCCGACCGATGAGAAAACAAAAATCGTAGAATGTACCCAAGATCGCCCTATAAAAAAATCAGTCATGTTCTCAACTCTTAGGAACAAGCTTTTTAGTAATGAAACGATTATACGCTAAATACTGGCGGAAATAGTACAAGAGTCTTTAATTTGGATTGTAAAAGTGCACAAAAATGAAGGCAATATCAAAATTCTTAAAAACAAATGTGTGCAGACCAATGACGTCAGAACCTATAGACAGGTTTGTTTTGATAAACGCTTGACGCCCAGAACTAATCACAATATAAGCGCTCCATTAAATTATTCCGAAAATGTCGCAAGATTGTCAGAAATTGCCCCTTTTTGTCGAGCCGTAGCAAACTTATTTCGACTCTGGGCTCGGAGGCTGGCGTCGTTAGACCATCCCCCCAAGTCTTCAGGTGAGGTTCCGATGCTTCCGGCGCCCCCGAACAAGAAAAAACATGCGATATCTAAGTGTGATTCTGGAGGAACTATAACCAGGGTGTATAGTTGGTTGATGGTTGACTTTCTGTCTTTGTAGCATGTTGTTAGAGTAGTACGGATATATTTAATCTTGGCGTCAAAATAAAGGGCATTTTAACAATGGGGCACCACGTCTATAGGTTTTGACGTCATTGGTGCAGACTAACTTAGGATCGTTAATTTTAAAACGGAAGACTAGTATTTAAAATGCCACAGTAAATTTCCTAAAAAAATACGATTTTTGGTAAGAATATGAAAAAAATAAAGATTAAAAATGGCAACACAAAATATTTAAGTAAAATAAAAAAATCATAACTCTTGAGTAACATTTAAAGATACATAATGCTTGACAGAAATAAAAAATCATAGTTTTATTCTTATTTCATGTTGAGTAGGAATCTTAAATTTTGTTTGGCAAGAAAAAACAATCTTTTCTGCACTATCGACACAGAATATACATCATAAATATATTTTCTGTGCTCTGCCTCAGTAATGAGTGATTTTGAGCATGATTCACCTAAAAAATAGGTTTGTGCAATCAACAAGACCATTTTGATCTCACCATAAGGCTAATAGTGTAGCAACCAAAATCGACCGTTATCCTACATAAAGGGAATGTTAAAACAAAGTTTGATGGGCTATTCCTATAGTAAAGATGTGTCTTATATTCTCTATTTAAAATTTAATCTTTTTAAAATATTCAAGTTGGCAATAGTGACTATAGTGACTATAGCCATAAAGACTAATAATATAAGTACAGAGTTCACCAAATATTAGTATGAATTATGATCAAATCAAAAACGTTTATCAGTAGAAAATGTGGCACATCCTCACTATAATACCAAACTCAAAACTACAGGGTGTTCCAGATAAGACGTTATGCTCAATTATCTTGGTAATTTTTAAGATAAATTCATGTTTCAAAATTAAACTTTTGTAGAATTTTTCGAAGAATTCATATTAATCTAGGTGCAGGGTCTTGTTAAAAAGTTACGTCAAAAAATACATTTTTCCAAAATTATTTGAAGTCGAATTTTACCACGGAATATTGCTAATGAGTATAAGGAAAGGATCAGAAAATTGTGAGTTCCCATGTCAGACTTCCGAATTGACTGGAAGCTGGCATCGCTTGGTCAGATTGTGAGACCCTGTATATTTTGGAATTGTTAAGTTCCTTTTATTCTCCCAGGTCCTACGTTATACATTCAAATGCATTGGTGGGACTTAAAGCTACGGCGAAATAGGCTCGTAGGCATGTGCGTTTACCCGTTGGGCTAAATCTCCTTCAGAAAATTGTTTTCATGAAGTCACTCCTATCTGACTTTGACATTGAAATAATTAGTAACTTAAAATTTGGTTTTCATATTCGAGAATCGCCCCGCAGGACAGAGGACGTAAACAAACAGGGAATTACAGTGATACACTCATGGCCGAATCCTATTCTGGCGAATCTTTTCTGCACGTTCAATGAGCTAAGAATAAATTTTGACATTTGACAAGGTGATTTTTCAATTAAGTCCAGTTATTTGTGAAAAAAAAAAACATATTTTTGCGACAAATACATTAGGAATAGCCTTCTAGTTGTGTTTACGTGAAAAAAATTAAAAATTTTCTGAACAAGGAAACATTTTTAAAAAACTGTAATTTTCAATTTTTTTGTAACTACCTCAAATTTTGCACAAAGCTCTAAAATTACGTTCCAAATAACTTTTTGTGATACCTCATCATTTAACCTGACTTTTCTAAACTTATTGGTAGTTTTTCTAAATGGGGAACTTGAACACATTTTTTTATTTCTTTAATATATTTGCCTATCTATAGAAAGAGCATGTACCAAATATCTCTCAAATCGCAATATTCAATATGCAATAAATAATTAAAGTTGTGACCGCAAGCTATTCATTTGAAACGACACGAAAAGCGCGGGAATAGATTTGACGTCATATAGCTCGATCGATCAGAAGGCAGTGACAGGAGTGACAGCTACACAGAATTAGGAAAGGAAGAATGGAAATTGAACGCTAAAATAAACAGTTCTGCGACCCATTTCCAGAGGGATCTGATGTAGGTCAAAAATGAAAACCACCTAAAAATCAAAATTTAACAAGCACTTCTTTAACTGAGGCCACAGGACTAGTACTTAATTCTTAAGTCTCGGGTTCAATCGCACAAGAAGTTTTTTTTAATTATCACTGCATTCCACCTCTTATATTTATCACTGATTATCATTTTTAGTAATAAATGGACAATGGTTATGTTGAAGATTACAACTCACAATCTACTCCATAGTGTATTTAAATTCAAAGTACTTACCTACCTAATATGAAATTGTCAGTAGCAAGGACAATGTAATACATTGCTCGATGCGTAAGCTATTTTTGGCCTCGAAGAGAGTTTTAAGAAAAGAGACAACACGGCCCATTAAACAACCTCCTCGGCCAAAAAAGTGTGCTTACCTACGCATCTCGCAATGTAAATAATTACTTAAAACAGCAATAGAGCAGCACACTCTTCTCAAACATTATCAACAATATCAAGACTGCGATAGACTATAATCATTGAGTAAAGGAATTCCTTTACTCAATGCTATAATAAGACGGATAGACAAGGATGTGACGTTCTCGTTGATCTTTCTAAACAAAGCTTGCGTGGTGCTGTGGTTTTTATACATGTGCCGCCCATATTAGTTGATACATGGTGCCGCCGCCCACCAGAGGCGCCACCACCTACGAGCTAGTTGACGTCACAACCAAGGAGGGCGCGTTACAAGAATGATTTGAATTATGCAGTTTTTAATTGCTTATATTTATTACATAAAAATAAAAAATGAGTTTTTTTAAACTGTGGTTCATTTAATGGCAATAAATTACGTTTGAAAGCATAATTTTTCAAATTTAATTTTTGTGCAAGTTCCCCATTGCCACCATATTGGTGGTGATTTGACATATGCCAAAATCGGTTCTTAAGTTCTTGGACAAGCAGAGAAGATTCCCTAAAGTACTTTTTTTTTTCATCGGCCTCGGAATTATTTATATTTATTTATCTAAAGTATCCAGGCAAAGTTTTACATGGGGACTGACAATTATCTGTTGCTCCATGTATACTCATTAGTACTATTCTGTAATAAAACTTGACTTCAATTTTTTAGGGAAAGTGTATTTTTCGACATAACATTTTAACAACAACCTGTATAAATTTCGACTTCATATTCGAATTCTGCAGAAAATTCTACACGAGCTTATTTTCTGAACCACCGATTTATCTCAAAAATTACAGAGATAATCGAGCATAACATCTTATCTGGGACACCCTTGTACATTAGGTACAATACTATCGTCCGTAATTATTCACTTATATTGAAATACATTCAAAATATTCACTCAAAACAAATTGACATTCTTATTATATGCTACAGTACATCATTAAACTCACGGAACTCATCAAATTTGATTCGTTTTAAGCTGTAAAATTATAAAAATTGACCTAGATATCTTCGCGGTTGAGCTCCTATTTAACTTTTCTTAAAAAACGAACTTATCGACTTGCTGCCACTGGCAGCCTTCGCCCTCGCCTTCTCCTTAGAGCTCTGGGTAGGTGGTTTTAATGGTTTCATCTCGGGCTTACTCAAATCTAAAACGTTTGACGTACTCGATTTGTTTTCGTCTTCTGTCTTGACTTTCTTAGCGTCTGGCGCAGGAATTCCCGTACTTTTTCGTTTCAAATTTTGTTGGGTGTCTTCGGGGAGATTGAGAAATTTCGACAGTTTAAGACTGAGGTCGTCCATGAGGTACTCGGAGACAATACCATGAGCATATCTCAAATATGACTCACTGTCAGATGATTCACCTTTGTTCGATTTTACAAAATTGGCTGATATCGCCCCACTGCCAGTTACGTGAATATTTTTCTGTTTTAAAATTTCGGCAACTCGCTCAGTTTTCTTCTTCAGCCAATTTAGGGTTTTCTCTTCGTTATATTTGAATGCGTTGAGTTCTTCATCTCCCTTTCTATCGGCGATCATGTTAAGGTAGTGCAGTCCACTGGACTTTAGCAAACGTTCGGTTTCGGGAAACTCCTCGTCTCGTAAAAGTTGATCCAATGGTATTGCTTGGGTACTGCAATACTTTCGCAAATATGGAAGAACTGGAATAGAAATATATACATGCGTATTAAAATAATAATGAACATTTCGTTTCTTGGCAAAATGTTACTCTCGATAAAAGCTTTTGTTCCCTGGACAAATAAAGTAGACAAAAGAGTCGCTAATATTTATGAGAGTCGGGTAATGCATCAATGTAATCATTCGCTGATTTTGGTCCTTGAAAATAAGAAATACACCTTCTATTATTTACTTGCAAAATTTATATATGTATCCAAGACAACTGTCGCCACGAATGATTTTTCCTGCAGCGTAAACGCAAATGTTTGAGGTGCCCTGTTAGTTTGGTTGATAGGTACTACAAATGTTATCTAGCGCAAGTCCCCATGCCCTTTTATACCAGTGCCCCTAAGAGTCAATTGCAGGCACCACGAAAACCCTTTTATGAAAATTTGAAAAATATATTATTATTCTTATTGAAAGTACCTAAAAACTGTAGAAAGTCACACTTTTTCACATGACCTTAGAAAAAATATTTGTGCACAGTAGTTATCATTGAAATTATCATTTAGTACGGCTGTACTATCTAGTTCAACTAGATCAGTTCAGTTTTAGCCAGTTCAAATTTATTTTTGGCCAGGACTGGACTACTTTTTTCCCACGAATTATTTGATCCGAGATCCGACCTCGCTTTGAAGGTTATAAATAGTTAGTTGTCAAATTGTGACAGAGTGTGACATGAACATATTTCCATCGCGCTTATAAAGCTATGACAGATTTCAAAATGGAGTGGGATATCATCTTTGGAGTATTCAAAAATCGCGAAAAACGAAATTTTCATCGAAGACAGAAAATATTGAATACGAAAAACCTCTGAAAAAACATCAAAAGTTGTCCAAATTTAAATTCTGGCTCATTTTCATTATGTCGAATATTTTTGCAAAATAATGAAACAAGGCAAACACCTTAAAAATACAAAGTTATTTCACCTAATAAATCTAAACAGCCAACATTTTATTTCACATTTTCTTTGAAAATTAAAAAAAAATAAGAAAGAAAATTTAAACTTATATATTTCGAAATATTAACTCTTCATCTCATTTTGAGGAGGATGTCACATCATTATGAATCACGTACTATATTGATTAAATTGAGCTTCATTCATGTTTTCAATTGAGAAATCTTTAATTATTAGATTTTTATGGGGACACCTATTAGCGAATCCAATCCCGGGATAATGGGATCCCATTTTATTTTGAGATATTTTACAATGCCGAGGATCCCGTGAATAGCATTTAAAAAATCGCGGAAGTTTTGTTATTTGATGAGCCTTAGTGGCTTCGTTCAGAAATGTTCAGACTAAGAAAACACAAAATCCCATATTTGGATTAATTCCTTAGAACTAAGTTGTTTTAATTTTTTATTACATCTATATTAGTTTAAACTGTTGAAGTGTATGACAATTAACTATACATTGTTTTATTTTCCAATAAACACTTTAGATGCAAAACCTACCCATTTAGTTAATACTTGTTTTAAAAATACAAAAATAATTCCATTACGGAAATCCCGGGATTTGAAATCAATCATTCCGAAATTCTGGGATCAAATTTTTTATCGGGATTGGATTCCCTAATACCTATTATAGCATAATACATAGGACATAATTTTAGTTACTAAAAAGACTATTTAGTAACTTCAATGTTCTCAAAGTAGATATTTAGTATTCCAGTATAGGTACATGAAATATACTTTTGCTTTAGCTGTGCCTAAAGAGAAAAACAAATATACAATCCAAATAATACAGTATCTATTTAACCCTTTCGGGACCGGACCCGGACGAACACGCATATAAAAGTTGGGTCAGTGGGACCGGAACCGACTATAAACGCAAGCAGGGAGGCATGAGAAAGGACTGGAACCGGACGGACACGCGTTGACTACGGATACATTGGACCGCCTAATTTACATGCCCCCAATTTATGTCATTGGCTGATTTTCTAGTAATGGCATCTAGTTGGGGGTCCTTCTCGTAAAAAAAACTTACTTGTGCACTTAAATACATCAATAAATTCGAACACAAGCTCATTTGCATGTGGGTGCATTCAAAAAATGACTTATATTGTGAAAAGATCTGTTGTTATGTAACGACTGTTTTGCAATTAAGGACCGGAACCGTACATACACGCATGCGCTTCCTGCTGTGGTCCACTGGGCACAGGTCCTCAGGCGGCCGCAGACCCGAAAGGGTTAAGGACGCATTTTCAATGCATTTTTGGACTGAAAGATTGCGCTGCTACAGGTAACAATTTCGCAATGGGTACGAAAAGTTAAATGGGCCTTTATTGGCCGGGTTTTGAATATTTGGTCACTTCTGACGGGCGATGGCTCCGCGTCTGACGTTTGATGTTTACGTCTCGCCAAGGCCTACTTATTGAAAAAATCGTACAATAATTTCAGTGCCGATTTATGTGCTTTTAATGACGATTTTGAGACACTTCACTGCCGATTTCAAGAAAATACTTTTTCCTACATTCCGAGATATGAAAAATGAAAATGGTATAAGCAGGACTTTAGAACTTAGGACCTATGTTTATATGAATAACCCACCTTACAATGAGTTTTTCTACAAAATGTCAAAGTCCTGATCAAAAAATCTGGTATACAACCCTTGTAATGCATTAAGAATGAATGTATATGCTTTTTTTTTGTTAAATACACTATAATTATTCTATTATTATTATCTTTGTTCTTGCACTACTTATATTATTGCAACGAATAGAATGTACTGAATGGAATCTTGAAATATTCAGACAATAAGTATAATTAGTGGCTGACTTGTGAAATGGTATGAACTAAATTACCAATGTGTCAACTCTGCGGTCAAGCTATTTGGCAGAACGACATAACCTATACAGCTTTAGACCAAATAAAAACATCAATGACAGTACATACATAAGTATTCGAGGTTCTGTTTCTGTGTATGCCACACTTTGATAGACCACATTGCATTGCATACATTCTTATTATATTTACCTAAAAATATTGGATCAATGGGAGTGGACAGATGCATCTTCCCATCACTTTTGATAGATTCATCGATGAACCAGGACCTTTTGGCTTCATTGAACGTTAGAATTTCCTGCACGGAATTGTTCGCAGGTGAAAACAGAAACACTGCCGATTCACCAGTATTCGGATGCCTCAAAGTGACGATGTCCGGAGTCCCTGTGCCTGTGTATTGGTCGGAAAGTTCCAAGGCTTCCCCTGCGAAAAGCATAAAAACATTTCAATACTCCGCAAAAATGCAGTTAATTGATTCTCAAAAAAAGGGAAAGTTAAAATGTCAACCAAGAATAATTATTAAATACACAATGAAAACTAATTATGTTTGCAATAATTTTTATTATCAATGGTTACACAAACCGATTTCAGAGTTAGCATTTTCCAGATATTAATAAAAAAACAAAAGAAGACTGCACATCCGAATTTTCCCAAGAAACAAAACAAAACAACCCAGTGGCTGGTTCGATTTTCTCACCTTTCACAAGGAAGACCCACGAATTCGTCGGCTGTTGCACGTTTGTTTTGACACACTTCTTCGGAGATGCTTTAACGCGAGGCATTTTCAGTTATCCGTCTATCCAAAACACCCGAAATTTCCACTATTTTTAGAATAAAGCCATTTTCCCGTGCCCGGTTTACGATTTACACGCTTTATGACAGTTGCCTGGTTCCTGCATAAATTTAGGGAAGGATAAGTTGGTAGCTCTCATTTTCATAACCAACGCAGCGGACCAAAGCGGTGTTATGGATATTCGTCATTATTGATCGTCCAGGATTTGTGTTGGGCCGGTGGGAACAAAACAAGTAAAAAATATTCTGCGCTCTATGATGTTGCGCAGGAAATTGGCGCCTAAAAAATGATTCCAAATTAGCAATTTCTGCTGATACAGCAATATTTCATATTTTGTTCTGATCATATTTGCATTAACTTTATAAATACGTACATTGAATTTGAATGTTTTTAAGCAAACAGATTCTATTATTAGGTAACTGTTTTGTATGCGTAGAGGTAATCATAAATAGTGTTATTTTAATAATAATATAAGTATCTAATATACAGTGTGTCTGGTTTTTTATGTTATCACCCCTGAAAATCTAAGTAGGCTGGGGGAATTGAACGGGGCAATTTTAATCGTTAATCAAAAGACACTATAAAACCCTGACAAAGTTGAGCAAAATAGGATTTTTAATAAGGCATCTGGCGAATCAAGTAGGTATGCCATGGAATTAATTACTTCGAAACAGTTGAATGGTGAAGAGGACCACTCACAGTGTTGATGCCAATAAAAAATGTACAAGGTGCAAAGGTGCGGCTCCTCTCTCTCCTGTGCCAACTCAAAATGCTGAATTTTTATAAAACTTTTTACGGGTCAAATATACCTATATGCTCTGGAAGTATCGCAAAAATATTAATAAACACAAAAGTAATTTATTATTTTTTACAAAATGCCTACCAACAAATGTTACAGATCAACTGCCCATATAGCATTTAATATTTTTTGAATACCTATGCAAAATAAGTTCCTAATGTGCAAAAAATATTCCCCATATTTATAAAACATTGTTACAATATTTTACGAAATATGTTCAGTAACTGCATATAGGTACCCAAGAAATTTGTTAATCGCAGATACAAATATAATATGTTAGATGAATGTACAAATTATGTATAGGTATGTTTGTTTTTAATAAGGGATATTTCCACAATATCTTGTGTAACATATTCCTAACTTAGTGGTTCTATAAATATTTACAAATTGAACATTTAACTTAAGTACATTACAGGCACGTTCACCTTAGGAACTTAGAAAATTTTAATGTTTCGAATGTTGGAGTTAACAGGTGCTTTGGGGCAAGTTTTGCCAATTTCAAAGCAAACGGTTGATTCCATCGTTATGAAACATACACTTTGGTTGGTAAATGAAAAGTTGCACTGAAATCTAAAATGATGGACCTGCAAGGCCAAAAAGATAACCTCAAAAAAGTTACGATTACAAGCAAGAACCAAAAATAGCGCAAGTGGTGCTCTCTCTCAGATACATAGAAATTGACATTTTCAGCTTATTCTCCATCCCCAAAAACACAGCAGTGCCAAATTTAAATTTAGCAGCTTCATTATTTTGAGAAATATTGCCATTAATTCAATCTCAAGAAGAGCTACATAACGCTCTGTGCAGTAACTATTGAGATTTGAACCATAGTTGTTAAGCTCAATCAGTGTTTACTGTTCGGTTATGGCTCAATCTTAATATTTTGACGTCTCCTACCTGCTTCCACGAGATTGCCCCATACTTGCCGGACACCCTGTACATAT
Source organism: Pseudeuparius sepicola (assembly GCA_963920635.1). Taxonomy (NCBI): domain Eukaryota; kingdom Metazoa; phylum Arthropoda; class Insecta; order Coleoptera; family Anthribidae; genus Pseudeuparius; species Pseudeuparius sepicola. The sequence goes on along the minus strand of OY987299.1, from coordinate 18,574,070 downwards.
ATGTCATTTATATGTCAATAATTATATACAGGTTAGTCTAGTAATATAAACTTGGAGTAGGTATCTTTCTCTTAGCAAAAATCCAAAACTATTGTGATTAACAAAATTATATTTTACATAGTAGGTATTATAAGTTCACTAATTTTCTTCGTTTTTATCTTGCTTTAATTTTAGTTCCTTCAGTTGTTCTTTGACCTCATTTATTTCGTCTTCTGTTACAGTAACTTTCACACCGCATTCAATTTGTTCATCTTTGATAAACTGCAGGGTGCGAATTTTTTCTTCCAAAAATGAGGGTTGTTCTTGCTCCAGTTGCAACCTATAAGTGAATTTAAGTGGGGATATACTTATAAGAACAAAATGTGAACAGTAACTTAAAAAATAATAAAAGACATTCCCTAGATATAAAAATACAATAAAACTAAAACCGTCGTTATTACCTATAGTGGTCAAGTTTTTCTTTCCTAACATCGTCACAATACTTATTGGTTAACTTTACTAAAGACTCTTTCCTCACAACCCATCTGAATTCGCTAGGAGGTGGTTTATATTCGATATTTAAAACATCGAGAATCCATTCAAACTTCTTGTAATCCCATCGGCGTAGATACTTCAGATGTTTTTTTCTTTTATCTATTAATTCTTTTAGCTTCACCTTCAAACGTTTGTTGTGGGGATGTTTTTCCGCTACTTCTTGCCATGCACGAATTACACCCGTCCATCTAGCAAGTTTAACTTCAATGGATGCTACATCGTAATTATGCCTTTTTGCTTTCTCTTTTAAGTTATGACGATATACCTGGCTGGTATACTTGCGTGAAGCAAATTTTAATGTAAATAATTTTTGCACGTTTTCATCTGCAGTTTGTAATTCCTTTGACTTTCTAAAATCTAGTAAGAATTCATTGGGATCAATTTTTTCCATAGGTTCCTTGTCTCCACTTTTTTCAGGCTTTATACAAGAAATCTTCTCGGGTCGAACCCATTTTATTTTTAAATCGCTTTTAAATGCGTAATTACGAATGGGTTGAGACAATTTAGGTAATTTGAAAACTAAATTTCTTGTTAAATTCATTATTATGACCACAGTCATCACAAAATATATAGGTTACAGTTATGACAGCACTAGCACCTAGCACCACAAAATATATAGGTTAGCAGTTAGCACTAAAACCAGAGCATATCTAAAACTGTCTACACTAACCTGGGTATATATTTTGTGGTCTACACTAATTGTCCCATCCCGTTCCTTGCTCTCTCTGCAAGAACCGTAAATTCTGGTTTACGGTTCTTGCTCTCTCTGTAGCACAAAATATATAGGTTACTCTGTAGTATAATCACAATCACAGAAAAGGGGAATATTCTGTGGTATGTGTATTGAGGTAGTATGGGGGGGGAATGGCGGCGCCATAACATTACTTTGTCGCATATATAGCAAACGGGTTCAGGGGGTGTGGCTAAGTCTGTGATCAACATGGCTGACACGCCAGGGTCTGATTAAACAGTATTCCTATACTAAAATCGAGCAACTCTTACGCCTGGCGTAAACAATAGCACTTGGGTTGAGATGTTCGCCAGGGCCGCACTGAGGCACGACCTTTATTTAATTTACATATTTATTTTTTACATTTGTTTACTTCAAAATATTTCGGAAAAGAATTATTGGCTTCATTAAAATGGTTCAAAACAATTATTTGTGACAGTGTCTAAATAGCTGAAAACAACAAGATAAAACCGCATAACTACATTTTTGCGTCCCTGTTGCAGAGTCGAGTGAAATATTATAGCCTACCGACCAATCGCGGAACGTCATTGAACACGTGGTTTTATTTACACCGGGCGTACGGATTGCTCGATTTTAGTATAGTAAAATTATAAAAAACCTACGAAAGAAAATATGGGGTTATTTTGAATCGAAGGAAGAAACACCCTGTAGGCAATCCTTGAAAAATGCATACCTAGAGTAGTTATAAAGGCAATATTTTTCTTTTCATAAAGTACCAAAGTGGATATTATAAATTATATTGATACGGCTCTGTCTATTGTTTACATTATCTGTGAAATGTAATTCCTGTGAATTTCTTTTTGTCCACTTTAGAATTGCTACTGCAACAACGTACAGCACATGACATATTTATTTCCAGAGGTCAATAGCTCGCAATAACAAGGAAAACTGCACTTTTAGCCACTTTTAATGCACTTTTAGCACCGAGTAAACAAATTGACGTTGTTCTGGTATCTATGACGCAGTGAACCCGTTTTGGGACACGTGACAGCTTCTCCCCTCCAATACTACCTCAATGGATATGTGGTATAATATTTGGCATTTGGCCTTGCCTTCGCCCCACAATAGGTTTGTCGTTTGTCCCTTATATCACAGACAAAGAGCGTTAACGCAAAGAGCATATAAAAATAAAACAACTGCTCTACCTGGAGTCTGGACTGACACAGAAAAGAGGCTAAAACCCACTTTGGGTTCCACGTTTTCATTGGTTACATGAATATTAAGCCTCTCATCTCGTGGTCGGCCCGCGCCGAATGTCGGGCGAAAACTACAGGTATAGTATTTTCAAAGTCACTTGAAACAGCATAAAAAACTCTAATTGCATAAAAAAACTCAATATAGGACATAAGCGTCACGCAGTTTTTTAAAGATATACATATTCTAAAAGCAACATAATATTTCACTTTTAAGGGTTTTTTAAGGTTGTCGTCAAACACAACGTAAAGGTTAATGCACCATACAATATTGTCAAAAGGTCTCTAAAAAGCCATATCGATTACAACTATTTACGAAAGTATATCCTAAAATCTGCGAAATTATCGCACGCCTATCCACCGCATTTTGCTGTACAAGTGGCCGGCCGTCGAACAGTATAGCCCATGCAAGTATTGGTGATATATTATATTAGGCGAGCATGCAGTCAATTGTTTTTACTACAATATCTATCGTCTCTGTCTCCTTCATCTCCTTTTACTTATAATACCAGGTGAGGTAATATGGTTAAAAAAGTGTCTTGACTCGTATTTTATTGCCGGAAGAGCCTATTCTCGAGCTACCCTGGTAAAATATAAATGAACTCACTTGGAACACAGTGATATACGAGGCGCGATCTATTTCATAGCTTTTACCACGCTCTGCTACTGGTAAAAATATCAGACTTATCAGCCGAAATCACCCGTATAAAATTCACAGGTTTTTATGCTGTTCCTGTTCCAAGTGACTTTAGAAATACTATACAGGCATCTAAAGATATTCCTTGCCCTAAAATGACATAATAGAAACCGGCGCGCATCAAATGTCGGGCGAAAACCACAGGTACAGGCATCTAAAGATATTCCTTGCCCTAAAATGCCATAATAGAAACCTACCTGTAGAGCACACGCTATAGGTTAATGTAACCTTGAGTCGACCAATGAAAACGTTGAACTGTGGAACCCAAAGTGGGTTTTAGCCTCTCGTTGACACAGTAGCCGCGTTCCTTTTGCCCATACACTGCGAACTTTAGCTCAGTTGTTAGCCGAGTCACTCGACACTCAGTTTGTTTTTTCCTGTCAAAGACTCAACTTCTGAAAGGGTCATTTTCCTATATGCTCGATCTCGATAGCAACTGGGATATAATAAGAATTTTAAAGAAAAGTGGCAAAAAGGAAGGCGGCAAATATTAAAGATTAAAGCTGGACCGACAGTATTATATGAAAGACCCGAGCATCACGTCATATTTCATTGTTGTTTGCGAACTGGGGTGGCGCCACTCGACGAAAAAAATGGTGACTTATTAAGGTTTCTATTCTAAAAGTCTATCCAAGTTACAGGGGCAGTAGATATAAAACAGTCACATGACCGCCTTGCGATCGATTACCAGGGTTGGACTAATATGAGATTCCAAGTGGCTTGTAATTCTGAACTAATTCTTTTAAAAGTTCTAAAATTTGTGTTTCTACCTTTCGTGGATCTTTATAAATTTCCTTAAATTAAGTAGCAAAATAAATTTACAGAATATACTGCTCGCGATTCGATCTAAAATATGCAGGAAACTCGACTGAGGGAAGAGCCGGCCCTGCATTCTGCTCGCCGCGTAAACACTTGACATTTTATGACGGCCAGACCAATAAGAAAATAGGTCACGTGGTGGCCAATGTTTTGATCCACTGCTTCTGTAACTTGGATAGACCTCCGATTCCGATCGATCGGAGGGATAGACTTTAGAGGATCAAAAGACCTAGGGTTATAGGGGGGTATTCTGTAGTTATTGGTATGTCAGTTATTGACGTTTGAAATGTCCCAAATTTTAAATATCCAGCTTTATTACGATTTTACGAAAGCGTCCTGGGCCCACGTACTTTTTTTCCCTAAAAATTTACACTTTTAAATCTGTAAATTTTACACTTTTTTCTGTAAAATTTGCAGATTATTCTGTAAAATTTACACTTTTTTCTCTACATTTTACAGACTATTCTGTACATCATTAAAAGTGTAAATTCTACAGAATAATCTGTAAAATTTACAGAAAAAGTGTAAATTTTACAGAATCTGTAAATTTTACAGAAAAAAGTGTAAAATATACAGATTTAAAAGTGTAAATTTTATAGAGTAAATTTACAGAAGAAAATGTAAATTTTACAGAAAAAAAGTGTAAAATTTACAGAAGTAAATGTGTAAATTTTAAGGAATAATCTGTAAATTTTACAGAATAATCTGTAAATTTTACAGAAAAAAGTGTAAAATTTACAGAATAATCTGTAAGTTTTACAGAAAAAGTGTAAATTTTTAGGAAAAAAAATGGTACGTGGCCCCAGGACGCCTTCGTACGATTTGCCTTCTTTTACGGTAGCGAATTGTCTTTGCGTCCAGTATTTAGCAGTTTTATTGTATTAACATAGCTTTTATAGGTCAATTTGTTTGTGATAACATGAAATTTCCATGCACATGAAGAAAATGGTATGCACACTCACACTGCACAGATCATTAGGTGAATTGCAGAAAAAGAATAATAAACACTATTTTGGAATTATGGGATGATCTGCATGATCAACTAGCTGAAGAAGCGAAAATTCTAGATTCTAGATATTTTGGAAGAGTATTTTGTAACGTATACAAGAATGAAAATAGAAAATTTCGTTTATTCGAAAAGTCGAATGTTTTTTATGCTTACTTACACTACAACTAGCCATGGACTTCATTTCAAACCAAAAGGTACCAAATATACTCTTGCTGCTTGCTTTTTAGACTCGCTTTTCTTAAGAAAATGTATGGAAATATGCCATGTGAACGTGTCAAATTAGAAGGACATAACAATTAAATATTTTATTTTAATTTGGATATTAAATTCGTTGTAACAGACACATTTGCATGTTTTTATTTTATAAAAGATTCTGCAACAATGGTTTTTTAACATTAAACCACCGTGTAAATTTGTTTCGTCGTGTGGCGCCAGTGGCGATCGCTTGAAACAGCGCTATGCACAGGTCTTTAATATAATAGTATAATAGTCTCGGTCCAGGGTCTTAGATCGGTTTCATGGTTTTATCGTTTCGATCTGGTGATCGGAACCGTACCTGTTATTTCTACGGAAATAAATAAACCAGTTCCAAAAACAACAGTCCCAACCGTTCATTGCAACCCTTACACCAAGGGGGGATATAGGGGGATATGGATAGTGTAGACGATGTTCTGTGGTGTAGATATACAGAGTCTCACTTAAGAGTGAAGCAACCTCATAACTTCTTTAATTTTTAACCGACCAGGCGACCAGAACGAAATTTTTACCAAAGGTAGATGGCATTGTTGCCTACTTATTTCGAAAAAATTAGTTTTATACATCAAAGTCAAAGCCACCTGCGATGCCACAATCGAAGCTAAAAATCCGGAAAGTCATATTAGGCTTTTTTCTTCAAAAAAATGTACTAAAAAAAGTTGTTCAGAATTCAGAATCGATCCAGAGCCCAGAACCCTAAATCACAAAAAAAAATTTAGTAAAAATTAAAAAAAAAAATTTTGTTTCGTAGCTTTTAATTTTATTTTGAAATGATTACTTTTTGAAAACAATTGGCCTAAAAACTTCCATGGCGCACTTTTCTAAACGCAGAAAATTCTTAAATTGCTATTTTTGGACTTTAATTTTTTTATTTAATATTTTTTTATTTTAACAAAATTTTGGATTTAGGGTCCTGCATCGATTCTGAACAACTTCTTTTGGTAAATTTTTTTGGAAAAAAAATGCCTAATATGATTTTCGGATTTTTTAGCCTCGATTGTGACATCGCAAGGTGGCTTTGACTTTGGAGGCCACAATGCCATCTACCTTTGGTAAAAGTTTCGTTCTGGTCGATTAAAAATTAAAGCAGTTATAAGGTTGTTTCACTCTTTTAGTGAGGCACTGTAGACAAATAATTAAAATACTTTTAAATTTATTATGTTTACTGTCTTGAGAATATAAAAATAAACAATAATTAATTATCCTACATAATAATTTTATATCACATATAAGTGCATACACGATACATAATATACAGGGTGACCACATTTCGAGTCTATGCATGGGAATCTTGTCTATCTTAAGAGCAGGTCAGTTAAATTGGGGCAAAGTTGCGCGGAATTTGATGCCGAGTACGAAAATGAAGGGGTCTGGACATTATTAAGGCACTTTTTTACAAGGAATCTAAATATGACCTCGCATTTTTTTTGTCGCCTCCCTGGATAAAAATATGACGATCGACTTTTATTTTTCTTATTGGCGCTATATTGTATTTTTGCATTTTTGAAAAAAGATTTTTTTCTGGTTAAAATGATGTCACACATTACTACGAGAGTAGGGTCTGAGACCTTGTTATTTATTCGTCATTTGCCATATAACACACATTAACCGTTGACTGACGTATTTATAAAGACTTCTCACGGCTATAGCTTTATGTCCTGGAAAACAGATGGCTCTGATGGCTAACAATCTATTCTACATTGTATTTTATCTCTGGAAAGCGCATGGTGAGCCAAAAATGTGTCAGACGTAACAGAAGTGAGCAGTCTTTAATAATATATCAGTCAACGCATTAACACTAAAAAAATCAACCTGGAAAAGAACAACAAAACCTATACAGGGTGATTCAGTTCCGGTGCTCAACATGGGGATCTCGGAAACCGTAACAGATACGAAGTCGGTCAAATGGAGGCAAACTTGCGCCTTTGGGCGCCCAACAATATGCCGTTGAGAAAGTTAAAATATTTTCATGGGTTGCTGAGATATTTAAGAAAAACCGGATTTTTGAAAATTAGATTTTATTTTTTTCTGGCGCTATTTGCGATAATATTGAAAAATAAATTATACTTTTTCATTGAAACTTTTTATGGACTACGTCTTGGTATTTTTAGATTTTAGGGGCGACGTTTCCTTTTTGAGATAGAGGGATCATCTTCATTTTTTTAAATACGGACCTGGATTTTTTATTCCATATTTCGAAATAAATATAAAATAAAAATAAACACATACATATTTTTTCTCGTTTTGGCCGCCAAAATGCACATTTACTACGAAAAAAATTAATACGGTCCTGGACTATGCATTTTTCTCTTTTTTTTTCAAAGCTATTCCAATTATTATAACAGGTGATCATTTTTTTATGCCTACTGGATTAATTAAACTCTATGTTTGTCATATTTTGAAATTCTTTTTTATAGGTATTTTAGGTAAAATGCATTATTGTTAATAATTATTGTTGTCATTTTCCTAAAGTATAAAAATTAATTTCAAAATACGAAAAACATGGAGTATAATTAATCCAGTAGGTATTAAAATAATGATCAACTGTTATAATTGGAATAGCTTTGAAAAAAAAAGAGAAAAATGCATAGTCTAGGACCGTATTAATTTTTTTCTTAGTAAATGTGCATTTTAGCAGCTAAAACTGGAAAAAATATGTATGTGTCATACATCGTTGTACTCAGGACAACGATTTATTTCGAAATATGGAATAAAAAATCCAGGTCCGTATTTAAAAAAATGAAGATGATCCCTCTATCTCAAAAACGAAACGTCGCCCCGAAAATATAAAAATACCATGACATAGTCCAGAAAAAGTTGCAATGAAAAAGTATAATTTATTTTTCAATATTATCGCACATAGCGCCAGAAAAAAATAAAATCTAATTTAAAAAAATTCGGTTTTTCTTAAATATCTCAGCAACCCATGAAAATATTTTAACTTTCTCAACGGCATATTGTTAGGCGCCCAAAGGCGCAAGTTTGCCTCCATTTGACCGACTTCGTATCTGTTACGGTTTCCGAGATCCCCATGTTGAGCACAGGAACTGAATCACCCTGTATAGACGAGTAGAAAATCCTATTTTACAATAAATGTTCAATTTGTCCTCCTTGTTCCACAAGGCACAATGCAGCACGTTTCCTTAAATTGTTTATGGCTCGTCTAAATCCTTAATCATTTATATTTGAGGAATAATAAATTTGAATCATGTCACGCCTTTCTTCATGTGATATCAAACATTATGGGGCTTATATGGTTTCAAGGCACTCTATGTCAAAACGATTTATTTGATATTACGGCAAGAAAAACAAAGTAAAGCATGTGTGAAATATTTTCAGAAAAAATCCTCTTTAAAAATGCAAAAATCCAATATGGCGCCCATAAGAAAAATAAAAGTTGATCCTCATATCTTTATCCAGGGAGGTAACAAAAAAATGCGTGGTCATATTTAGATTCCTTGTAAAAAAGTGCCTTAATAATGTTTAACTTAGAAATGTCCAGCACCCTTCGTTTTCGTTTAAAGAAATAAAAACGAAAACTACAATTTTCAATTTTTTCACATTATTTTCAAAATGAGAAGGGCCGCTAAAATTTTTTTTACCATGTTACTCAGCATCAAATTCCGCAACTTTGCCCCAATTTAACCGACCTCATATCTCTTAAGATAACCAAGATCCCCATGCATACTCGAAATACGGTCACCCTGTAGGTATATAAAAAAAACAATGGGGTATCCTTAGTGAAATAAATAATCTATTATATCTTATTGTAAAAATTATTGAATTGATTTTCATAGAATAGATAATTGCACCCTTTTAACAACCTTTTTTCTGATATAAAGGATTTGATGGGCATTTCTACCCAAATGTTTATAATGTTTTTCAGTTCACTTGCAGTCCCCACTGTTTCATTTGAAAATGAAGAATATATGCCAGAACGAAGTTTATCCAAGGCATACTCAATGTATGATTCCTGCTGGTGAAGATTCTCTGGTGTATACTTTTTGTAGCTGGGAATAATAATTTCCGATTGCGATAATTGTTTAAACAAACAGAGGTTTCTTTTTAATTTTAGAATACTTATTAAGACAGCTTCCGGTGTACTGCATGGGCTCTCTAAAATATGACCTATCATATATAAATCTTTCGAATTTATATTGATATTATCTGATACGCCTTCAATGTGCTTGTTCCAAAGGTATTTATTTGTTGGGCTTTTTGGACACTGTTCTCCATATTGCAATGAATAGATTACAAATGTCTTTAGTTCATCAGTGGAAGTATTTTTGGAGAGAATTTGTGCCCAAGACATATCAGTCACAAACTGCATTAACCTTCCAATGCGTTCTATTGTACGCTTCCGAACAAAAAGTGCTGATTCGTAAGCTTTTTTTATCATGTCTTTTAAATACAATATATCCCTATGTTGCTTACTGATGTCTTCCTTCACTTGTCCAATTCTTGCATCAATTCTATCCAGTTCAATGAAATCATCTCCATCTTGATTTAAAAAATGGATTTCTCTCTTCATTGCATTTAATAAAGCATTTAACCCAAATTCTGTTAACTGATAGTCAAATATTCTTTCGATATTTAAACATCTATTTTTTGATAATCCCCTTGACGCTATCAAATCATAAATATGCCTTTTATGTTTCATTATTTTGTTCTTCAGTTGCTCAATAAGTTTATTCTGGCCCACTATTTGAAGACTTTTCTGAATGTGAATTAAGTGCAGATAAGCAAAATCATCTTCGGAAATATTTTGATGTTTGTCTTGTGTGGATAAATCACATATACTTCGGGTCGCGACATCTAAATCTAAATTCTCTACTTCCGTCCTAATAATCCCCATAATTATTTGTACGTGAAATTTATGGAAAAGTTTTAATAGTTCATTCTTAAGGTCTTTGTTTCTGTACAAATCTTGAAGACTGTAGCCCTGCATTGGACGGTTAGTGCTTTCTGTTTTGGAAAACGAATTTGGGGGATATTTGGAATGATCAAATCTCTGAATTGAATAATCATCGTGTTGCCATTCTTGAATCTTACCGTTGTTTTGGTGATTGTCATAATTATATACTGTTTTGAACTCTCCAAGAAATTCACTTTCATTAAATGTACACTCTGATAATATCCCTAAAGATTCCATCCCCCTTTCCTTAAACTCAACACTCTCCTCTTGAATTTCACCAAAATCAAGGAAGGCTCTACTGACTTTATTTGTATTTTCCTTATTACCTTCCAATCTCTTCTTACTCGATATTTTATTTTGGCTGCCTCCCTTTTTTTCACTGAGATATAGATAATTTTCAAAAGTTGCTTGCCGACATGGGGTTTGATTTTTCTGTGCCGAACTAAGTAAATGGGTTACACAGCTTGTGTGTAACTGCTTATTGTCAACGGGAAAATCTCCCAATATTGCTTTTACTTGTTCTGTGCATCTCTGAAGAATTTCAGTGACATCCTTAGTGCTAGGATTTTCTTCCAATTCATTATGTTGTGTCATTCTTTTTAAATGAGATAAGTGTTCTTTAGCTCGTCGTATGAGGTCATGTAAATGAAATGATCTTCTTTTTAATAAGTGCTCGTTCAGTTTTCCTTTTTCAATTTTTAGTCTCATGTGGTCGATAGTAATATATTTTAGTTTGTTATTCTGCGACATACATTCAAGATTGTATTTTTTCTGATCTAAGTACATTCGATGAGTTTGTATTCTTTTCTGTAAGTCGCTTTTCCTTTTGTATATATCGATTGCATTAATAGAGTACGAATATTCAAACTGCTTATGTAGAGGCTTGCTTTGCAAACGCTGTATAATCAAATTATATCTCACACATTCAACTTCTAGCTTAGGCTTTACATTTTCTATAATATCGTCCCAAATAAACGAAGTCGAATCGTTGTATAGGTTTCCAGCTGCCTTTGGAAGATCTTCGTTGTATCCCATTTTCAAAGTCCATTGTGCCAAACGTGTTTGTACATTCATTATTTTAAAATTGTCTTGCAAAGTAAGAAAATCTACGGCAAAAATTAAATATTTAAATAGGTATCGTCATTGAAAGAACAGCACACTTACTGTACTTGCAGTAGAAATAACAATAAATATTCCAACTTTTCTATTTCAAATATTTGACTTGCAGAAAAGCAGTTTGTATAAAACGGCCACCACAGAATAACAAATAATAACAGCCGTCTAGAGAGGGGGTTCAGTGCTCAAGGTTAGTAGAGAGAACCACTAACCTTGTTCAGTGCTGCCGTCCGTCGTAGGGGAGATCAAGAAAACGGTAAACTTGAACTTGGGCCGAGATCACAATATATTATAACGGTAAACTGAATGGAGCGCCTTTTTCCTATTTAATGGCAAATCATTGATATGCATTAATTTACCCCTTATATTTTCATGGGTTTATGAGTAATTAGGTATAAAATACTCTATGTATAAAAATTAGCACTCATCGATTTTTTTTAGCAAAAAATATATTATTAGATATAACAAACCAATTGCATTTTTAAGAACAATTTGAGATTTTTATAATGAAAACTAAATATTTTATAGTAAATTGAAGATGTCGATTTGCAATAAAAAATTGATTTTTTTTGTCAAATCTATGATTTGTCATGAATAATTGTTTTTTTAGGACAAATCGACGATTTGCCATTATTTGATTAAAACGGCACGTGGATCTAATGAAATCACAAATCCACAAAACGGTAGGTTTTTGTAACGTACGTCGTAACTTCTAACCTAACCTTTCGTCGTGGTTGGTCTGTGGTAGGTATTTTGTATTTTGTGTTCTTCACGAGATTCTTCCAGATAGAGCTCCTTTATTAGGACTTCCAGAGAACACAGTTCTCTGGGTTCTGGGTTCTTCACTACATTGAGTGGTGATCTGGGATAGTCTCATTTACGGTCTAGTCAGGAAATTTTTAATTTGTTCTCAAAAATTATTTTTTTTACAGTGTCACAAAGAATTTATTTTTCCACAACAAATAATATATTTGTCATGAAAAATGTAACTATTAGTTGAAAATAGCCTGATATGAAATCTTTGATTTACGAATTTTTAATGGCAAGTCAAAAAAATTATGTATACCCTTTAGTTGTTTAATTGTTCTTGCAAAATAAATAGCTAAAAATTGCCACTGCTTCAATTATTCATAAGAAAAAATTGAAATAATTAACGTTGGGACACCTATTAAATAAGTAGATTTTTTAAACTGAATATTACACAAAAATAGGCTCCGTTTGAATATTTAAAGTCGACGACTTTTTATTAAATAGTAAAGGGGCGCTCCATAGAATCATCATAGGTATGTCCCGATCCAATCTGAACAGACCGGGTAATTAATTTATTTTCCAATAATAGTGTAACCTACTCCTGTTTTTTTTTTTAATTTTGGCTACCTCCTATTTTCTTGGGAGAAACCAAGGCCAGATCACAGAAAATATACGCTACGCGGACAGAAGTGCCAGTAGCATTGGGCTCGTAAAATATGTATAGCACACTGAAAGTTGGTTTTGCCTTGGCCTAACAGATGGCGCTCGGATGCAGAATCGTTCTATTTTTAAAACCGTAAAATAACCTCCGATAAAAGTCACCGCTAGAGGCGCCAGCAGTCAGCTGAAGAGCCTAACCGTGTTGCCGGTGGTTTAGGAATAAAGGTTTCATAAACGCGCCTATGCTGGCGGCGGCTCTCAGTCATCAAAATCTATTTCCGGGCAGACGGGCAGAGGCCTTGAACTATACGAAATATAACCCAGTGGGAGCATAGCTATTTTATTATTTGCTTCGTCTTTGTAGAATCCGTACGACGTATACTAAGCTATACAGAGTGCTTCAGAGCCAATATTAATTATCCGATTAAAATATATTAAGATGTTACAAATAATATAGTTTATTCGTATCTTATTTACTAATTATACACTTAGTATACGGTAAATATTTGTTCTACAATGTATAAAATATGTACAGGATGTCAATGATAGCAATTTTATGGGTTTTTACTATTTATAATTTTGGGCCTAACCAAAGTTTACAGAATAAAATCATAAATCATGAATAATACTTGTTGCATATTAAATTTATCATTCAAATCTCTGTTTCCAAATGTTTTTTCTAGCTATAAGTATTGTTGTATTATTGAAATATTCATTTGATATCATGAATATCATGATCCCCGCAAGGACGTTCCTAATCATTCCAAATGCACGAATTCGTGGTTGAAAAAATTTGTTGGGCGAAAGTTACCCCGACTACCACCCCGATTTTTAGCTAACGATCCCAGATGCTCAAACTCGTGCTTTAAAAAAATTGTTGGGCGAATAAACTACCCCAGCACCCCTTTAGGAAAAAAATGATAACTTTATTGTCGGATCCTCGCTGATTTTAGCAAGGACGTTCGTAATGATTCCAGATGCACTAAATCGTGGCTGAAAAAATTTCTTGTGCGAAATAAACTACCCTCAACGCCCCTTTAAGAACAAAAATGATAACTTCATTGTCGAATCCTCTCCAATTTTAGCAAGGAACGTTCCTAATGATTCCAGATGCGCGAATTCGTAGTTGAAAAAATGTGTTGTGCGAAAACTACCCCCACTACCCCGTATTAAAGAAAAAAATATAACTTTCATGGTACGATTCCCACCGTTTTAGCAAGGACGTTCCTAATGATTCCAGATAATGTACAAATTTGTACTTTAAAAAACTTGTTGGTCGAAAACTACCCCAAGCACCCCTTTAAAAAAATTATAACTTCATTGTCGGATCCTGGCCGATTTTAGCAAGTAGGTACGTTCTTAATGACTCTAGATTCACGAATTCGTGGTTGAAAAAATTTCTTGTTCGAAAACTACCCTCAGCACCCTTTAAGAACAAAAATGATAACTTCATTGTCGGCTCCTCGCCAATTTTACCAAGGACGTTCCTATAATGATTCTAGATGCGCGAATTCGTGGTTGAAAAAATTTGTTGGGCCCCCCGCTACCCCTTAAAGAAAGCTAACTTTCATGGTACGATTAGCACCGTTTTTAGCAAATTATTGGGCGGGAACTACTCCAGCATCCCTTTGAAAAATTATAGCTTCATTGTCTCTAGATTCACGAACTCGCGGTTGAAAAAATTTCTTGTGCGAAAACTACCATCAGCAGCCTTTTAAAAACAAATATGACAAGTTTATTGTCGGATCCTCGGCAATTTTAGCAAGGACGTTCCTAATGATTCCAGATGCGCGAATTTGTGGTTCAAAAAATTTGTTGGGCGAAAACTACCCCCACTACCCCTTAAAGAAAAAATATATAACTTCCATGGTAAATTCCCACAGTTTTTGGCAAGGACGTACCTAATGATTACAGATGCACAAATTATTTGTGCTTTAAAAAAATTGTTGGCCGAAAACTACCCCCAGCACCAAAGCAATTATAAGTTAATTATCGAATCTTGGCTGATTTTAGCAAGTACGTTCTAAATAATTCTAGATTCACGAATTTGCGTTTGAAAACATTCTTTTTCGAAAACTACCCTCAGCAGACCTTTAAGAACAAAAATGATAACTTCATTGTCAAATCCTCGCCAATTTTAGCAAGGACGGTCCTATAATGATTCTAGATGTGCGAATTCGTGGTTGAAAAAAATTTCTTGGGCAAAAACCACCCCCACTACCCCTTAAAGAAAAAAAAGGAAACTTTCATGGTACGATTCCCACCGTTTTTAGCACAGATGCACAAATTTGTACTTTAAAAAATTGTTGGGCGAAAATTACCCCCAGCACCTCTTTAAAAAAAATTATAACTTGATTGTAGGTCGATTTTAGAAAGTACGTTCTAAATGACTCTAGATTCACGAATTCGCGCTTGAAAAAAATTCTTGGGCGCAAACTACCCCCAGCACCCCTTTAAGAACAAAAATGATAACTTCATTGTCGGATCCTCGCCAATTTTAGCAAGGATGTTTGAAATGATTCCAATTCGTGGTTAAAAAAATTGTTGGTCGAGAACTACCCCCAGCACCCCTTCAAAAAACGACAATAATCAAATTAAAAACAAACTTTCGGGGTGGGAAGGGGTAGTTTCTACCCCGCAAATGTTTTCAACCACGGATTCGTGAAATAAGGGATATAGTGATTGCATTTTCAAAAAACGGCAATAATCAAATTAAAAACGAACTTCCGGGGGTGGGAAGGGGTAGTTTTTGCCCCGCAAATGTTTTCAACCACGGATTCGTGAAATAAAGGATGTAGTGAATGTGTTCTCAAAAAACGACAATAATCAAATTAAAAACAAACTTTCTGGCGTGGGAAGGGGTAGTTTTTGCCCCGAAAATGTTTTCAACCACGGATTCGTGAAATAAGGGATGTAGTGAATGTGTTTTCAAAAAACGACAATAATAAAATTAAAAACAAACTTTCGGGGGTGGAAAGGGGTAGTTTTTGCCCCCAAATGTTTTCAACCACGGATTCGTGAAATAAGGGATATAGTGATTGCATTTTCAAAAAACGGCAATAATCAAATTAAAAACGAACTTCCGGGGGTGGGAAGGGGTAGTTTTTGCCCCGCAAATGTTTTCAACCACGGATTCGTGAAATAAAGGATGCAGTGAATGTGTTCTCAAAAAACGACAATAATCAAATTAAAAACAAACTTTCTGGCGTGGGAAGGGGTAGTTTTTGCCCCGAAAATGTTTTCAACCACGGATTCGTGAAATAAGGAATATAGTGATTTCATTTTCATAAAACGGCAATAATCAAATTAAAAACGAACTTCCGGGGGTGGGAAGGTTTAGTTTTTGCCCCGTACATGTTTTCAACCCCAGATTCGTGAAATAAGGGATGTAGTGAATGTGTTTTCAAAAAACGACAATAATAAAATTAAAAACAAACTTTCGGGGGTGGGAAGGGGTAGTTTTTGCCCCCAAATGTTTTCAACCACGCATTCGCGATATAAGGAATATAGTGATTGCATTTTCAAAAAATGACAATAATCAAATTAAAAACAAACTTTCGGGGTGGGAAGGGGTAGTTTTTGCCCCCCAAATGTTTTCAACCACGCATTCGTGATATTAGGAATATAGTGATTGCATTTTCAAAAAACGGCAATAATCAAATTATAAACGAACTTCCGGGGGTTGGAAGGGGTAGTTTTTGCCCCGTAAATGTTTTCAACCCCCAGATTCGTGAAATAAGGGATGTAGTGAATGGGTTTTCAAAAAAGACAATAATAAAATTAAAAACAAACTTTCGGGGGTGGGAAGGGGTAGTTTTTGCCCCGCAAATGTTTTCAACCACGCATTCGTGAAATAAGGAATATAGTGATTGCATTTTCAAAAAACGACAATAATCAAATTAAAAACAAACTTCCGGGGGTGGGAAGGGGTAGTTTTTGCCCGCAAATGTTTTCAACCACCTATTGGTGAAATACGGTTATAGTAAATAATAAATGCCCCTTCAAAAAACGACTAAATACCTAATCGTCTCAAAAGCAATATCTGGGGGAGGGTGTAGTTTTTTCCTAACAATTTTTTTCAACCACTAATTCGTGAATTTGGTATCATTTGTAACGTCCTTGCTAAAACGGTGAAGATCGAACTAAGAACAATGGAATTATCAATTTTTTCAGAGGGCGCATGGGGTAGTTTTTGTCTTGTAAATTTTTTCTACCACGGATTCGTGAAATAAGAGTTATAGTTTATAGTGGCTACGCTTTCCAAAAACTACGATAGTCGGACCAAAAGCAAATCTATCTGAGGGTTGAAAGGGATTTTTGCCCGTAAATTGTTTCTAACACGGGTTCAAGCATCTGGAATAATTTGCAACGTCGTTACTAAAAACGGGGCAGATAATCGGACCAACAACAATGTCGTTATAATTTTTTTTCCTTGAGGGGTGTTTTTGCGCCGTAATTTTTTCAGCCATGATTAGTGAAATATTGGATATCATTTCTAAAAACGACGATAAAAATAAATCTCTCGAGGGAAGAATTCTATAGTTACTGCTGACAGCCTCACTGTTAACCTCGAATTCTAAATGGGCAAGCTCATTTTATTAAAGATCTTCTCTTTATTTTTATAGTTCGGTAAAACCACAGACTGTTTGCACAATCCGGCAACGCCGCTTTCGGATGCTTTTTCCTAGCGTGCTGCCGCCTAGTATTGAGTAATGAAAGTACCACGGCCGTGAAGGCAGAACTATGGAAGAATTCTTCTATAGACACTGCTGAAAGCCAGGAGAAGCCGGCTTTTGAGAGCCGGCTTCCTTTCGGGTTGCCAAATAATTGCATTGTGTGGAACTTCTGTCCGCGTAGCGTATAGGGTCCTCGAAAATAGGGGGGTAGCCGGTAGCCCAGAGAAACTCCATTTCTCTGGAGTAGCCAAACTTCAAAAAAATCGGAGGTGAGTTACACCTAGAGAATTTCTCTGGTTACACCATGGGAAATAAATACCGAAGCCCGTGACGGATATACGTAGAATCACAGTCATGTCCGTAGTGCAATTTGGAGATTGAGATTACCTCTATCTACTTTTCAACCTATATATTTTGTGGTTTTCATGATCTGCGGTGCTAACCTGTTCTGTGCTGCGGTATAACCTAACCAGAGAACTAGAGGCTAGTTCTCTGAACCTAACCTATAGCTTTGTTCCAACAATAGTTCTGAACCAGTTCTAGCGAATCAGGATGCCAGAAACAGAAAAGTAATTCCAGAACAGAATTTCTCTGTTCCAGAACTGTTTTCAACCAATTAGATTGGTGAGAACCGGTTCAGAACTGCTGTTGGAACATACCCTATATGTTTTGTGGCATTTTGTGCCATATTATCTCCAACAAGATATTTTTTTGTGCTGTGCTTTCAAACTTTCAAAATAGTTTCAATTCAAACTGAAGTACATTTTTTTAAATAAAAATTATGAAAAAATGTTGATACAATAATATTACAATTTTGGATAGTAAGGTTATAGGCCTAGGCAATGAATAATTAAGAACCAAGGGAAATAATTTATTTAACATTTCAACTAGCATCAATAATCAATTATTACTACATTCCACTTTATTTTAATTTACACTTATGATTAAATAAAAACCAATAAAAAAAAATCAGTTTTATAGTGGGCCCAATTAGCGACCACTAATCAGAATCCAAACAAGTCTAATCTCTATTCATCCAGATAATAACTTTCAAGAGGCAATATGCAATTGCCATTCCTGCAAATACCTTTTCTTTTTGCATTCTACTCAAATTCTCCATCTCTAAGGCTAAAACTCTCCTATTTAGTTTTGCCATTTGACGTCGCAAATGCAATATTTCTTCAGCTGGAGTCAAACTATCCCCACCACCTCCTTAAAATTAGGAAGATAAACATAAAATATGTCAATATACCTAATCAAGGAAATCATTACCGATTCTTGGCGAAGATTCTATGAAAGAATTAGAAAGGCTGTACATGGTATCATTCATATTTAACTGAACTTTGGGCTTCGGTTTGATAACAGGCAACTGGTCCTCCACTTCTGGTTCATCATCAAATTCCTCCACATTAGGAAATGGATATCTGTCAAGGGTTAAGGTCCGCGGAGGGGTCGCGACTCTTGGCATGTCGCTTGGGTACGGTTCTTTGGCTATAAGCGAGTTATCAAATACAATTTCTCTTGGAGGAGCTCTAGTACCTGAAAAATAGTTTTTCACCATCGAGCGACAATATTGAAGTATATATATTTTACATTTATTTGATCGATAAAAACTTGTAATTTCTTCGATACAATCGCAACGCATTTTGACATTGACATAAATAAAATTATTGTTGAATGAATTAGAAAACTTAAGCAAATAAACATCTTACCAACATGTTGGTCTCGACCGGCTACCAAAATTCGCTCAGGTACATTCATGTTAAACGTGTCTCGGGTCCAAGAGTTTCTATTCTCGCCATTGATTTCAGTATTGAAACTGATCTTGTCTGGTACTTTCATCCTCTGGTTTATCTCTACTTTAAAGTCGGCATCGGTGACAAATGCATCTTCAGCATAATGTGAAGGGCTCGTGTTAGCGGACATTTTGTTTAAGTGCAAAGCTGAAAATAGATAATAAGTGTATTCCTCATTCAAGGGTGTAACCCAACATAGTATTATGTGGCTAAATATATGCAGTAAACCTAATTCCAGTATTCGTCAAACAGAAAAATAAAGAACAATCATAACGTTTTTAATAAATGCTCCAATGTGGGAACTTTAGTAATATAATTGGGTTTGATAAATTATTGGTTAGTATACCTTTCTGCTAAAAATATATATTAAATCTTGATGCGTATTTTTAGTTTCCTTATTCAAGCATTTTGTCACCAAAACTTGTTTAACAAATTTTTCATTTCATTTTCTTTCATTCGGTTCCCGTTCCCGTCTAGTCGTGGTTGACGTATCTATCAGTTATCACAAATCACAAAATATAAGTGAAAGTGACCACCAGAGAAATGGAGTAGGGAGAACAAGCTTGAAGGCAAATTTAATGGCCGCCATATTGTCCTTACTTTGACGTTTGCAGTTTGTTCTCAGCGGTAGTTGTATTTTCAGTAGAGAAATGGTCAGTGTTTTTGGAAAATGTCGTGTGCAGTACCAAGCTGTAAGAATTATAAGTCTAGGAGACCTCCAGGAGTATCATTTTTTCGGTAAGTTTAGTAAAAACAATCGCCGAAATTTTGGGCACCATAGGCGCGCATCTGTATAATTTTAATGATTGAATATGTGGTTAAAAATTCTTAACTTGGGGACTGATTGGACTTTGAGTCCAAATAAATTTGTTTGTTCAAAACATTTTGCTGCTGATGCCATCGTGGCTAACGAGGACGAAGATCTCTAAAGCAGTCTGCAGTGCCAAGTCTGTTAACAATGATACGCCCATGGGTGAAGTTGGCTTAATATGGCCGCCACTTTTATTAGGCAGTTCGCACAGCTTGCAGCGTATTATCCATACTTCATTTCTCTGGTGACCACTCACAATTAAGTTATTTCCCACAGAATAATAAATTATTATTCACTCGTGTTTGCACCATATAGGTATGTGGTTTGCACCCTGTTTGCACTGATCTGAGTGATCTCTGCGTTGTGGGCAGTGCAAAGATATGGTGATGGTGGAGTAGTTATTTGATATGTGCATTAGTTTTTCTGGCCGCGCATATTTTTGTGCAACTATATTCAAACTGGAAAATCAAGAAACGTGCGTGCGCCAAAGTAAAAATAGCTGCATTACCCACGACAGCGGTATCATCTGATTGGTTCTATTAGTTAGCTTTATGGGCATGCGCACTGCGGAATCACCATTTGCCAGGTCCGTATACCGGCCAAATTTGTTGTTTACGTTGTGCGGGTGTACTTGTACGTTGCGACCGTTGCATTGTGCTTGTATTGATAAATAGCAGTTTATATTTATTGTTATCGGTATATTTATTTATTGTTTTATTTGCCTAAGACTCAAATTACTATTCATGTGGACACGTAAAAATCGGTAAGACCGGATCTGTGCGTGATCTCTCAAATGGACAAGCTGCTGTACAAATATGCATACGCCGGCAACTGATGCGCGAGAGGTCGTAATTTGGGACTTGGGATGCTTCGCGTTGTTGCACTGATTTTCCAGTTTGAATAGGTATACCTAGTTCGGTGATGTGCACAGAGATGGTCCGAAACAGCATTTTCCTGGAACAGGTACGAACTGTTCCAGTTCCACGAAATATTTGTTCCAAACATAGAGATCATATATATACAGGGTGTTAGTAAATAAGTGCGACAAACTTTAAGGGGTGATTCCACATGAAAAAATAATATGACAGTGCTATATAAACGTAGGTCCGCAAATGCTTCGTTTCCGATATACAGAGAGTCAAAGTTAAAAAAAAAAGATAATATTTATTGTTATAGCTATGTGCACCTAACTAAAAATGTTTTATTCGAGATATTTTTATTTTCATTTGTTGTTTTGATTTATTGTTGCTGTATAGGATAGGTTTTGATATTGTTGTAATAGAAAATTAAAAATACGCGTTATGTTGTTATATTTTTTTGCATAAAAATGGTGGCCTCTGTGAAAAAAAGGTAATAGAGCTTTTTTGTCACTAACTAAACGAGGATTTTAAAAATAATTTTTATTTTAAATTATCTCAGTGGCGTATAATTTATTTTCTTAAAAATATCGAGGCCATTACCCCTATGCACGCCACTGATTAACGTAAAATTTTTAATCGGGTGTCAAAAAATGTGCTTTCTATTAGTCTTAAAACCCACCAAATTTCATTTGAATATCTTAATCCGTTTCAGCGCAATAAATAAATTATCATTTTTTTTAAACTTTGACTCCCTGTATATCGGAAACGAAGCATTTGGGGCAATTTTGGACAGCTAAGTGGCGCTGTAAAAGAAATCGGCATCCATGGCCAACTTGTCGCGCAATATTAAAAAAACCTCAAATTGTGCAAAACTATTAATGGCCGTGGAATATTTATTTTAAGAGACAGAGGAAAACTTTTACATTGAAAATTGGTGGCACTGAGAAGCTTTATCCACCCAGGTGCTCAGATAGTTTCAGCAAATTACACAGGGTCTTCGGCTCTCTTGAGACCATGAAAATGTTTGTCGATTTTAAGTTTTTTTAGTACACCGCGAAAAGTTGGGTGTGGAGGCCCATTACTTTTTTAATGTCGCCTCGCTGACCAAAATTGCCATATTTTGTTTTTTTACATATTTTCTGTGCTGCCCAAAATAAGCGAGAAAATCGCTTAATAAGAAATAAACAAAAAAATATCCATAGCCTCAAGAGAGCCGAAGACCCTGTATAATTTGCTGACACTAGTTTTCCTCTGTCTCTTAAAATAAACATTCCACGGCCACTAATAATTTTGCTCAATTTGAGGTTTTTTTTAATATTGCGCGACAAGTTGGCCATGGATGCCGATTTCTTTTTCAGCACCACTTAGCTGTCCGAAATTGCCACATTTTTGTTTCTTTTTCGTTTTTTTGTAGGCCGCAAAATGAGCGAGAAAATCGCGGTGGTAGACCTAAAAAAATCATGCTGTATAGGTATAATTTCAATTTTTGGTGAAGTCGACGGTCTTTGGCTTTGTTCCAGCACAGTCACAGTTTCAAATCCGGTGATCGTTTCGATCTGGTGATCGGAAGTCGGAACCGTAAAAATGTTATTTCTATGGAACGGTATATGTTCCAGTTCCTCTCGGTCAATACCTGTTCCAAAAACTTAGAATAACAAAACAGACTCACTTCCATTGGCTCATATCTACTAGGGTTCCTTTATTATTAAGGGCCCAATTCACGTTGAGATCGGTATCGATACATGTTGCAAGTATCAGTATCTTGATACAAATAGCATAGTGTATTTAGCTGTCTCAGTATTGCTGTATCAGTATCAGCTGCTGGTATCACTGTCGTGAAACTTAGATACCGCGCACATGCAACTGATACTTGTCACAACGTGTATCGTGTATGTTGATGTTTTTTGTATCGCGCTACTAAAAAATATAAAAGTTTATTTTCAACATGGCAGATCGCGAGTTTTGGAAGGAATTTCTCCATATTTATAAACTATATAATAATAATAATAATAAACTGGCTCACAGGTATCTTAAAGCTGTATAAAATAGATCATTATACAGTTTCCTTTTTAGAACACGTTATGACAACCTGGCGCACTAAGACACAACTCAGAACCGCAGACAGTAACATCGAGACCGACACAATCAACATCCGAAGAGGGATTTTCCAAGGAGATTCACTCAGTCCACTGTGGTTCTGCATGGCGATGAACCCTCTATCACATCGGTTGAACTCTACAAAATATGGCTTCGCTATCAAAAGCAACAACGCAGAAGCGATCAAGTTGAATCACCTATTATATATGGATGATTTAAAACTGATCGCAGCAACCAAAAACCAACTAACGCAAATGCTTAAAATTGTAGAGGAGTTCTCCAGGGACATCGGAATGCTGTTTGGACTGGACAAGTGCCGCACCCTTAATATCATCCGGGGAAAGCTCGAACAAAGCGCACACGAGATGCAGGACGGCCAGGAGATCGAAGCAATGAGCAAGGGAGATACATACAAGTATCTCGGGATGAAACAAGCTCAAAGGATAGACCATCGAACAATGAAGACTGATTTAACGAATGAATTCATCAAGAGAGTAAGACAAGTAGTGCGAACTGATCTTAACAGCAGGAATTTGTTTAAGGCCCTGAACACGTATGCGTGCTCTGTACTCAGCTATTCGTTCGGAATAGTGAATTGGACCAACACGGACATCAACAACCTGCAACGAAAAGTTAGGACACTACTGACAAAAGCTCATAAACATCATCCCCGTAGCGCCGTAGAAAGAACAACTCTGCCACGTCAACTAGGAGGAAGAGGATTGGCAGATCTCAGCAAGCAATTGGACCAACAAATATTAAAGCTGCGTAATTATTTCTACAGGCAGGCCAACAGCTCCACACTACATAGGGCTATATGCGGAGCAGACGTCTCAACAATGCTACGTCTGACGGAACACGAGCATCAAAATCACCACCGAACCGACAACGATAAACTACAGAGGTGGTTGGGGAAGCCGCTGCACGGGAGGCATCCTAACGAGGTTAACCAAGAACATGTCGACAAGTTAGCGTCGAACTATTGGCTGGCCTCGGGACGAATGTTCCCCGAGACGGAAGGCTTCCTACTACAAGATCAGGTTATACCAACTCGCAACTACCTAAAATTCATTGTAGGAGATGCATCGGTAGTGGATGACAGATGCAGATACGGGTGCCCAACTTCAGAAACAATCCAGCACATAACAGGAGGATGTCAGATGTTCGCATCAACGGAATATAAGGAACGACACGATTCGGTTGCCAAGATCTTGCACCAGGAACTGGCGGAAAAGCTGCTGCTTGTGCAGGCAGAGAGGGTCCCATATTACAACTACACACCTGAGCCTGTTCTTGAGAACAGCAACTACAAGATGTACTGGGATCGTACAGTTCTGACAGATCAACGAGTTGCCCATAACAGACCGGACCTTATAATAGTTGATAAAATTTCTAGGCAGACAACTCTGATTGATGTGGCCATCCCGAACAACAACAACCTGCGTGTGAAGCAAGTCGAGAAGATCGCGAAGTACAGAGATTTAGAAGAACGAATTAGAAGGCAATGGGAAATGGAGAATGTCCAGACGATTCCAATCATCATGTCAACAACTGGTGTTATACCAAAAAGTTTGCTGAGAAACATCAAGGAGCTGGGTCTAACTGATAGTCTTTACAGGTCCATGCAGAAAGCGGTACTACTTGCGACAGCCCGAACCGTCAGGAAATTCATGGGGAATGCAGGATCATCCAACAACATCGGTGTCACCTAGGGCCCGATAACATGGCAAGGGTCTCGTCCGAGCCAGATCCTTTGGTATCCGGGATACTCGGGATCTGAGTGAAAGTTCCCCGTAGAGGGAGTGCGAATGCCTTTTGGCTAAGTCGAGATAATAATAATAATAATAAATCGTCTTTATTTTGTCTAAATAACAAGACATGAGGCGAAGTTTAGCTGTGAGCTATTCTTACACTTAACCTCAAAAAAAAAAAAACATTATTTATAACAAATACAATTATTTGGTATACACACCATTACAACATAATAATTAAATATAATATACTACCTACCTTAAATATACAAAAACATACAACTAACTAACATTAACAAATTAACGATCACAACAACAAGGCTCACTGACTTTCCAACAGTAGTAATCTGAGTAGCTTTTTGAATGTTAGAACTGGCTTCAGTTTCCAATCGCTGGGAAGAGAGTTATACAACGTAGCAGCAGTGTACTGAAAACTCTTTCGAAATAGGTTAGTTTTAAAAGCTGGTATGTGGAGAATGTGACAGTTACGAAGAACACGCGAACGAAGTTTACCTCTTTCTAACATGAGTTTTTTAATATATAATGGAATTGATGTACGAATTGCTCGATAAGTGAAAGTTGCCATTAAGAGCTTCCTTCTATTTTCCATAGTTAACCAGGACAGTTCTTTGATTTTGCCAGACACATGGTCGTATTTACGGAGACCAAAAATATATCGGCAACAATTATTTTGAACACGTTGGATTCGGGTTCTATCCACCAAATCCAAACAGGAACCATAAACAAAACAACCATAATTGAAAAGCGACAGAACAGTTGACTCTGACAGAATCGTTCTGAGGTTTGTGTCCAAAAATTGATGGCAGGAGTAGAGAAGGCGCAAAGAGAGATATGATCTTTTAATTAGCTTGTTCATGTGAGATTTAAACTTAAACTTGTCATCGACAATAATACCAAGATTCTTTGCCTCTGATACAACCGGAAGTGCGACACCATCAATCTTTATAAACATATTCCTCGCCATCTTAGCTTTTTGTTTACTCCCTATTACCATCAAGCATGATTTATTTGCGTTAAGTTTGAGATTGTGGGTTAGTGACGAACTATACAGATTATTTAGATCAGTGTTGATAAGTATCTCTGTGTCCTTTAGCTCAGACGTTTTGCAATGATACAATAATTGTGTATCGTCCGCGTAGGTGTGGGTAATGCTATTAACCATTGACCTAACAGCTGTGTACATAATAAATAGCAAAGGCCCAAGTATTGAACCTTGACGTTTACACATTGATGACGATCACTTAAATAATTTCGCAACATATTGCACGCATCAGAGTTAAAACCATAAAATTGAAGTAGAGAGAGCATCACCTCGTGGTTGATGGTATCAAATGCCTTTGAATAGTCCAGCAGCACAAGTATGGCAATATCACCCTCATCTACAATACTGATAGCACTATTCACGATATCAGCCAGAACAGCTGATGGGCTATAACCCGTTCTAAAGCCAGATTGATTCTCAGGGAAAATCTCGTGTACTGAGGCATATTCATAAATTTGTTTATACATGACCCGCTCCATTATTTTAGAGAGCACCGAGAGAATACTGATTGGCCTCAAGTCAGACAATGATCTAGGGTTGGAAATCTTCGGCAATGGATTAACAACGGCTAGTGTCCAAGATAACGGAAAATAATTGATTTCAAAACAAGAGTTGATGATATTGGTAACAACATCGTCAAGAAAGGGACTACAGTATTTCAACATAGTTGACGACACATTGTCAAGCCCAAATGCTTTCGATTTCAAGCCCAGAATGATTTCATTTATCTCAGAGGCAGTAGTCATGGAAAAACAAAATTCATTATTAGGTTTAAATTTATTACTTTTGTAATACAATATCCTTTCCATACATGTGTCATTATTAGACCTCAAGTTACTGGTAAAAAAGTCGTTAATGAGCCCTGGGTTTCCTAAATTAGGTGGGATTGATGAATTGTGTTTAAATTTGGCGTTGAAACACTCTAAGGTCTTCCAAGTTCTGCGACTATCTTTCTCTAACGCCGTGAAGCGTTGCAAATATTTTTTCTTGTTTTCCCTAATTGCACAAAGAGTAGAATTTCTAAGTTTCTTGTAGTGTTGCCAGTCATTTTGATTTTTGGTTTTTTTAAATTTAGAAAGCGCTTTATTTTTACATAAATTTTCTAATTCAGGAGTAAACCATGGTGTTTGAGGTTTCGTAACTCTGACAGTGCGTACGGGAGCATGAGTATCGAATACCTGTAGAAGTATTGAGATAAATAAGTTAATCCTAACATCGACATTATTCTCTTCAATAACACTCAGCCATGGTCGAAGTTGCAAATCCGCCACAAAATTTGCAAGATCGAAATTAAGAAAAATCGCGATAAGTAACAATTTTAGGCCCAAATTTAGGAATCACACAGTTAAACGAACTGAATGCCATATAATGATCTGAAATAACATCAGCATTGATCACACCAGAATTAATCTTGTTAAAATTACTTAAAGTGAATATAGGGTCCAAAAGAGTAGCAGTGGTATCGTGAATTCGAGTTGGCTCTTTAATTAACTGAGAGAATTCGTAAGCTGAAAGACAGCTACAGAGCGCATTATTATTTGACATCAAATCAATATTCATATCTCCTATAATAAATACATGGTTACTAAAAGAGACAATCTCAGAAACGGTTCTATCAAGATGATCATGTTTATGGAACTCAAAGTGCAAAGAATATTCAAATAGATAACTTAGAGAATCAGCAATAAAAGTTTTGATAGACAAGTGCAAGGAAAGGTATGCCAATAGTGATCGTAATTTTGTCATGAAGAAAATACACGGCTTTCGTTGCGCCTTTCGACGAGAGAACTTAAAAAAGTTGTTGCACTATTTCTGCATCACATGTGAACTGAACTGATGTTTCATGAGTTTGTATCTACGTGTATGAACAGAAAACACATACATGGTGACGAATCTCGGATATAATGTATCGCCGTTTATCGTGATACACGTATCGATACCGATCTCAACGTGAATGGGGCCCTTTAGAGTTGTTGCAATCAATTGTCATCATCAAATTTCAATTGGTTTTGCATAAAAGTAGTGATTCTGGTGTAAAGAAAAAAACACGTGGGATGTTGCCTCATAGGCTTGCAAGTAAATTTTTGAGAGAGTACCTAATCAAAGCAGTATGAAAATTTGACACCACTAGAACGACATTGCCATTTTAAATTCAAAATAATTCAAGAAGATTATAAAATATGCACATAAACTGCAAGCATCGGTTGCAGCTCACCAAAGAGTGCCTTTTGCAAAGTTAATATGTGGTTCAAGGTTGATTGCGCATTTGAGCAAAGGCAAATAATGTAACTCAGAATTATTATTATTTAAAATGATTCCAATATCACAATAAAACGTGTTCCACAAAGTTGATATTATAAAAGATGGTAATGCAGAGGTCTTGTAGAATAAATGAAGACTAAACTCAATAAAGTAACAACTGCGAGATGATATAACACATATAAGGTAGGTACCTAAATAGTCACTATAGTCACTCTAAGTAACTACATACCTTTATACAGGGTGTAACTTAAGTAGGTTAAAATATTTAAGGGTCGTGGTCCTCAGCCAATTTACCAACAAAAGTTCATATAAACGTGTCCAAAAATTCTTCGTTTTCGATATAGGGGGGTGTTAAAATTTTCTAAAAAATCGCCCTTTCCCAAAACTTGTTTCAATCTTATTTCGAGTTAAAATTAGTTGTGTTATATTGATACCTCCAAAATTTTGTTTTTAATTGAGAACAAGATCTTGATCTTTTCCCTATCCTTTTTTAATTATCAGACATTCTTTGTAAGTGTGATGAAATAAATATAGATACAAAAAGAAGTAAACAAATACTTTTTGTCCAGAAACAAATGCTCCATCCAAAACTGCTACCCACTTTAATTTCGTACAGGGCCGTATTAACTTTTTTCTTTAATTTGTCTTCCGATTTACCCATATCTCCGCCATTGGTTCAATCTAGAGCTTGGAAATATGTAACACATTTAAAAGGGCCCTAGCCAGGTATGATGTGTACCAAGATTCGTTAAAAATGCTCTACAAATTAAGAAGTTATGGGAAAAACACTATTTTTCAGAGAATTTTAACACCCCTATATCGAAAACGAATAATTTTTGGACGCATGTTTATATGAACTTTTTTTCTTAGAATTGGCTGAGATACACCATGAGATATTTTAACATACTTAAGTTACACCCTGTATACTTAGTAAGATAATGTTATATTTTAGATTACAAAATTAACTCAAATTTCCTAGTGCACAGCCACCAATAACTAGCAGAACATCCCGTTGCAGCAATTTACGGAAGCCCTTAATGGTGAAACAATTATTGGAATTGGACAGATGTAGGTAAATTAAAAGCAGAGCGGCTATACGAAGATTTTGCCGTTGCCATTGTTCGGATATATTTTCTAAATTAGAAACAAGCTGAAAGAATGATTGTATTTTCTATGTATTCTCCTGAAATAACTTGTCGAAGATACTTACTAAATTATGAAATTAAATTGTGATTACCTACTTACCTAAATTTTATTTGGTATGGGCATAAGCAAAAATCATGATTTAAAATAGTAAAAAAAACGATATATTAGACTTTTGATGAAGGCGCCGGTATCTGTAAAACTTGAATTTGATTAGGTCCAAACATTTCTTCTCCAAATTACATTTATGTAACTTACGAATAAGATATCCTATATCTTCTGTCCTTTGGGGAAGAAATGTTTGGATTATTTCTGTAGCAACGTAAATTGAGAGCATATTTCAGGTTATAAAAATAGTCAAAATCATCGGCAGGCAACATGATACTTTAAAAACTGAACATGGCTGGAGGTGTGGGAAGTGAATTGGTGGGTATTCAAGTTTTAGATATTAAAATTAATACCTGCGCCTTCACCAAAATTCTAAAATATCCATTATAACATTTCAAATGAAACAACCACTTATTATTTTACATAGATATATATCTTCCATCCTTCGGAGAAGAAATGTTTGGATTGTTTCTGAAGCAACCTAAATCAAGAGCATATTTTAGGTTATAAAGATAGTCAAAGTCATCAGCTGGCATCACCGATATATCAAAAAATGTACATGGGTGTAGGTGTGGGAAAAAATATAGGGTATTCAAATTCAAGTTTTACAGATTAAAATGAATACCGGCGCCTTCATCAAAAGTCTAATATATCGTTTTTTTACTATTTTAAATCATGATTTTTGCTTATGCCCATTCCAAATAAAATTTAGGGAAGTAGGTAATCACAATTTTATTTCATAATTTGGTAAGTATCTTCGATAAGTTATTTCAAGAGAATACATAGAAAATGGAATCATTCTTTAAGCTTGTTTCTAATTTGCAAAAATATATCCGAACAATGGCAACGGCAAAATCTTCTATATAGCCTCCGCTCTGCTTTTAATTTACATCTGTCCAATTCCAATAATTGGGCTTCCGTAAATTGCTGCAACGTGATGTTCTGCTAGTTATTGGTGGCTGTGCACTAGGAAATTTGAGTTAATTTTGTAATCTAAAATATAACATTATCTTACTAAGTATATAAAGGTATGTACCTAGATACTTATTAAAGTGACTGTTTAGGTATCTACCTAATATTATGTGTTATATCATCTCGCAGTTGTTACTTTATTGAGTTTAGTCTTCATTTATTCTCTAAGACCTCTGCATTACCATCTTTTATAATAATAACTTTGTGGAACGTTTTGTGATACTGGAATCATTTTAAATAATAATAGTTACTTAGTAGATAAAATAATGAGTCTTTCAGCCAGAAATGTATCTATAATATTAAACTTCTTTTTATAATATCAAGCTTTCGGTCTACTTCGTGACCTTCATCAGGGCTAGAATTTTTTTTAAATTATAAGAAAATATTGAAAAAAGGTGGAAAATGTAGGCTAACAAAAAAATAATAAAAATAAATAATTAAAAAAAAAATTTCTAGCCCTGATCGAATGTCACGAAGTAGACCGAAAGCTTGGTATTATAAAAAGAAGTTTAATATACAGGGTGATTCAAAACTATGCGGCACCCTTTCAGGGGCGTACTTTACTCGTTAAAACAAGACGAAAAGTTCATATTAACATGGGTCCAAAAACTCTTCGTTACGAAAATACAGGGTGATTAAACTTTTAAAAATATATCGATTAACAATCAATTATTTTTTTATGCCTTAGCTCCTTACTAGTAACAAAAATTACATACTCCTACTGCCATTCCATTTGAAAATTATTTCGTTTACTTCAAATAATATAGTTACATACCTCAACCCGAAAAAGCGTTAGAGTCGAAAAAAGACGACAAATCGGAAAACTCCAACTTTCCGCGAAAGGGAGAGAAATATGAAAAAAAATAAGGAGGCGTTTTTTGTTCCAAATTGTATTGTTTATTCAATAACATAATAAATTGTTGTATTGTACAGGGCCATACTATTTTTTTTTAATTATGGTACCGATTACCCTCCGCCACTGGATACTTTCGCGACCTGATATTAGCATTTCATCTTATGTCACCCTATGATGGTATTATCACAGCTTTATGTTAGGGTAAGCTGTGGTATTATTGTGTACCAAATTTGGTTTAAATATTCTTATTATAGTTTGGAAGGTATAATGAAAAATCGATATTTTTTTCAAAGTTTAATCACCCTGTATCTTCGAAACGAACAGTTTTTGGACCCATGTTAATATGAACTTTTCGTCTTATTTTAACGAGTAAATTACGCCCCTGAAAGGGTGCCGCATAGTTTTGAATCACCCTGTATACCTTTCTGGCTGAAATACTCGTTATTTTATCTACTAAGTATAACTACACAGCCGTAAACCATCTATTTATTCTGAGTTACTTTATTTGCTTTTGCTCCAATACGGACTGAACCACATATTAAGTTTTGCAAAAGGCACTCTTTGGTGACCTGCAACGGATGCTTGCAAGTTATGTGCATATTTTATAATCTTCTTGAATTATTTTGAACTTAAAATGACGATGACGTTCTAGTGTCAAATTTTCATACTGCTTTGATTACTCTCTCAAAAATTTACTTGCAAGCCTCAGAAAAATAAAAAACGTAGAACTGGCTTTGTATTGGCAAGTTTGTTCCCATAATAAAAAAAATAATGTTTACAGTTCGGGTGACAGATCTGGTGCTAACGATTACAAGGCAGTGGCGTACCTCTTATTTTTTTAAAATAGTTATAAAAATAGGAAAAAATATATTTGCCTTTATATCTCAATTTTTTTTATAAAAATTGAAGTATAACCCCAGGTACAACTAGTACGCGTCAATTCTAAAATTCAAACTTATCAATGTTATTGACAGTTACTAGTTGGGGATTGTTCGGCGAACACAATATAAAAAAATAAAAAATAAAAACTTTTTAAAAACAAGCTTTTAAGCCATGAACTAAAACGGATAAAATAAGTTTAGGTTTTCGTTAAGATAATTCAATGCCACACTTCAAAAAGCTCGTCGCGCGAGATGTTCATAAAAGTAGGTACCAATTAGTTTTATCGGACAGTGATTAGTTGATAAGCAAGTACATGACAAAGAATATATTTTTCCGAAAATCAATCAGAAATATTGACATTTTTGATAACATTTTTGAAAGAAAAAGTCAATATTTCCTTGCACTTAGTCGTTGCCAGGCAACGGAAAGTAACTGTTAGGAAATATTTATTTTTGTACTGTAAGGAAATATTATTTCCTTACAGTTATTTATAAACTAAAAACAAGTTGATTGTAATAATTTATGTTCTTTGAGTAATTTTCGATTTTCGGAAAAATAGTATGTATACCTCGTAGGAAAAGCCACATTCCCCGACTCCGTATTGCCAGTCTCGGCTTACGCCTCGACAGGCAATCTTTACGGTCGTCCGGGAATGTTCAGCTTTTCCTACTAGGTACACAATGTACTATTCTTTACAGTTTGCGCGACAAGCTTTTTGATTTAAAAAAGCTTGTCGCAGTTTGACATTGAATTATCTTAACGAAAACCTAAACTTATTTTATCCGTTTTAGTAAATGGCTTACTTAAATAAAAGCTTGTTTTTAAAAAGGTTTTTTTATTATTAATTTTATTTTGTGCTTTTTTAGTACCTATTTGATTCCCATCTCAGAAAGGTGGTGAAGAAATTTAATCCGCCATCTTGGGGCATCGGGCATCAGCTCTAGTGGATTTAGTATGACGTCAGTCACCTTATCGTTTTCTACTCTTCAAATCCTTTCATTTGATACCCATGTCGAGGATGTTGTGAAGAATTAGGCAATCCGCCGTCTTGGGGAGGCCGCCATATTAGATTTATTATGACGTCATTCACCTTATTGTTTTCTATCCGTCGAGCCCTTTCGTTTGATACCCATATTGAGAATTATTTTCCTTCTGGTGGTAAAGGCATCTTTTACCGTGCCCCGAACTAGGTACGCCTATGTACTTACGCATGATATGTAACCTCCTTTGGCGAGTTGCTTGATTTGCAAACAATACACTTTTTTTGCCCATAACGTATAACTTAATTGTCTATATAAGTATTTTAAACCGACGAATACTTAAGAAAACAGCGAATACTTAAGAAAACAGCGAAAAATTGCTTCTAAAAGACACAGCACCAGTTGTGTCAAACACAAGGTGAGGCACACTCTTGGCCGATTTGCGCGTTTGTCAGATTGTGCGATTGGTATTGGTAATTGTAGGTATATTATTGGTTCCTTAGTTGTATCACAGATTAGTAGTATAGAAATACTGCCTAATAAGTGTCTAGATAATTATAAATACTAGATTCACCTATTAGTCAGGCAGACTTTATCTCATCAATACATAAATAACATATTATCTACCATTATTTACTTCAAAGCAAACGTATTTGCAATTTGATCTTGAAGATTATTTTAATTATTACCAGAGAAATAAGTTTTTCATTATGAATTATTGGCGTATAAAAAAAATAAAAGGTGCTACCCCTTACAAACATTTCAATCTACAGATGCCACTTCTATGTTTTTTATTTTTCTGAGTTGCAAGCCTATGAGGCAACATCCCACATGTTTTTTCTTTACACCAGAATCACTACTTTTATGCAAAACTAAATGAAATTTGATGATGACAATTGATTGCAACAACTCTCCAGCTAGCAATTTCTGAGTGCAACTTGTCTTGCAAGGAAGTGTTGCCAACATATCTCATTTAAGGAGACAAATTTATTCTGACAGCAGAGCAGAGTATGTGTGCATTTAAAACAACAAAGAAAAAAGTTTATTAGTCAAATCGAAACACACACGCTGGCACACAGGTTCATAATAATATAAAGTTCACCACCATTAGCCAATTCCATGCTAATAGGGATTTTATAAAATCCTCAAAAAAATCCCTAAAATTGCGTTGCAATTGCAATAAAAATGGTGCATGCGGCATTTTTGTACATACACAGTTGAAAATAATATGTTAAATTTAACATTTTTTTGATGTTCCATCTGGTCCACACACAAAAATATGTAAAATGGCTGATGTACATGTCTGTCAAATTTTACGTTATGCGTTGTGTAGAAAATGATTAACTGAAAGTGTTATATTATTTTGAAGTATTATTGTGTCAACTTATACATACAGATTTGTGAAAATAAAAGTTAAATTGACATTAAAGTTTTGTTGTATTTACGATGGTAGTGTGTCATATTGATACTTTCAATATTCAGATTAACAAGTCAGGTAATGTTAATTAGACATTTGTCATTATTTATATTAACAAAAGCGTGAGTTGAAGTAACATCTAGGCATATGTTAAATAGAGGAAAAACGACAGTGGTTTTTAACATTTGATCTACGTAGTTCTAACATATAGCTATAGTGAAATTAACATTTGATCTAAAGTTAAAAATACACATATAAATAGTACTTTTAACATAAGATTAATAGTAAATAAATATATTACGTAATAATTACATTATTATATACAGTGTGTCCACATTAAGGACTTACCACCCTTGTAAAATTTTTATTCGTTGATCGATTTTGATAAAAGTTTTTTTTATAGGTATAGGTATTCAAAATGCGTATTCAATGAGTAGGTAACTTTATTTTTGGATTGTAATCATATAAGAAAAAAAGTATTATTTTTTTATTTCTAGATATTACCTATTGTTTTTTAACATTAGAACAAATGTTTAATATGCGCATTTTTAATATATACCTAACAAAAAATGTTTATCAAAATCGGTCAACAAATAAAGATTTTACAGGGGTGGTAAGTAGGTACTTAACGTGGAGACACTATATATTATATTATATATAAATGTCTATATATAATAAGTGTCTCGTAATAATACCTTTCTCGATACTTACCTTTTAATAAACTTTATACTTTTACTGTTTCTTACACTGCAAAGGACTGGAACAACACTGCATGACTATAACTTGTTTTATAAATCTCGGGCAATAACATCTTCTTAGCAACTAGCAACTATGTGAAGTAAATGGGTGATACTTGCAAAATGAATACAACAATTTTTTATTTGTTTATTTCAAAACAAAAGGGTTACATATTAGGATTAGGCAGATTAATAATAATAATAATAGAAGATACATCTATACTATATAAAATAAATATCAAATTTTTTCTAATAACTATGATAACTATAGGTATACCAATATACAAAAGGCAACTTTTTAAATTTATTCAAAACAATTTAATAACAGGTAAAATTAATAATTATTCAAATAATGTAGGTACAAAATCTAAAGATCTAGGCGGAACAGCATAAAAATGAGAAATAAGGGCATTTGTTAGGTGCGGCAAATTCATAATTAAAGAGCCACCCCTGGTTAACATAATACCTACATATAAAAACCCTGGAAGTAGGTACTTATACATAATAATATGTGTAGGAATTTGAAATATCACTTACCTGGATTTTTTGTACACACACTGTTACCGTACTATTACTACACAGCAACACACGCTATTAATCGATAGGAATTGGCACCTGGCACGCGACGCAATTCTGGACTGACTGAGATGAAAACGACTTGAGCAAGTGTGATAGCCGGGAAGCGAAAACAACAGTCCAATCAGTAGATTTTAACAAATACTGCGTAGAGACTTACATTTTTATGAGTCGAAATGATACTGAAGTTTATGTTGCGTTGCAAAATAAATAACTTAATATGTTAACTCTACATGCATGAAAGTATTAAATGTACGTATTCTGTTATTCAAAACATATCGAAATAAGTTAAATAATAAATGTTAAACTTAACACAGAAGATAGTTGCATCAACACATTGCACATATTCAGTAATATTTTTAACATTTGTGCGAGTTAAAATGTTACAGTTTTACACACTGACGTATCTAGATGATTCGACATATTGCTCGTGCGTTAATTTAAGTAACAATGTATGTCACTTTTTGACACAAATATATTAACATCCAAAAAAAGTAACATACTTCAGTCCGATTTTTAACTGTGTACCTAATGTATTATATAGGTATGTAATTTTGTCTAAGATGCTAAATTATAAAAGAAAAACCGGGATATATAGATTTTAAGAGGAAAGCTCGGATATACAGGGTGTTTCATCTTAAGTGCGAACACCCCCGTAAAATTTGTATTCTTCACCCGATTTTAGCCGTTTTTTTTCTAAAAATAGGCCACAAGAAAGTCTCCGTTGGTGCAAACATGTCAGTTCTTATTCTCAATTTTCAAGGCCTACTACAATTTTTTTCTAGTAAAAAAATTAAGAAAATCATTTAGCAATTTTGTTATTTAAAATCTGACACCACAGCGTTAATTAGGACACACCAAAACCCCCACATACTAAATTTGAACAAAAAATATACAGAGGGAGTTCCATTCCGCAAAGTGTGAAAATTAAGCAAAATAGGAATTTTAAACTTATCTGCGGCAAGTCAAGTGTGCCATGGAATTACTTCGAAACAGTTGGATGATGAACAGGACCACTCACAGTGTCGATGTGCAAAGATCCAATAAGAAATATACAAGGTGTTCTTCTCTGTAACAACTCGAAATGCTGAATTTTTTTAACAGCTCAAAAATCGAGTATATCAAATGGACCGGGAGATAGTGACAGATTTTTGGACGTGACTTTGCTCAGTATGCCTTGCAAAGGGCATTATGTGGCACATATTCTCACAATAATAAGGTATGAATCAGAGAGTCATCCTGGGTTCTTCATGTGAAAAACTGAGTTTTCAATTATTCGAAAAATATGCGTTTTGATATGATTTTATACAAGCTGCCATGTTTTTTATAATGAAGTTCAAATAGAAAATTCCTCGGAAAACCAAAGGCGTTAGGGTGGGTCCAAAGGGCTATTATTGCCACGTGATCTTGTTATTTTAATAATTAATTTTTCCACGTTTCTGAACAGGCTGCCAATAAGAAGTATGCAAGTTCTTATTATGAAAATGCTGAAAAAAGGATGGCATACCTTTCGCGCATGTCCAAGTACACTTTACATCGAATAACTCGTTTAAATGATTAAATAACATTCAATTGCGTCCCAATTTTTAACCACGACAGTTACACTTCAAGTTTTTTATTTGCGAACTCACTCAACCAAATCTTGCTACGGCCATGAAGTCACTAGTTGCGCCTCGTTTCCCTTAGCTCTTCTTTTGTGGTATTTTATTTTATATTATTATTTTTTATCAAAGAAAAGGGCCGTTATTTTGTTAGTAACTGTTATGGTATATTTTTTTTATATAATTTTTTAAATACCTACTACCCAATTGTTATATATAGGGGCCCGAGATACTCAAGCACACCAGCACCGCACTGCTCGTCAGTGTTCCCAGTTCCCAGTGAAACCCTCGGGCACAGCTTACTAGGGTAAGCTGTGTCCTCGGGCTCATACTCATCAAGCTTTGACAACATCAACATGAATTCAAGAAACCACTTTTTCTTAATAAATAACCCATTTCAAAAATATGCAGCCTAATACCCTTTTCGGTCCTTATTTAAAATCAATAATAGTTTGAAGGACATACGTACAGTATAGGATAGGTGAAACGACTCTTGTAAAGACAAAAAATACCAAAGGATAATTATCGAATATTTCAGGAAATATACAGGGTGTACTAACACCTCCGTAAAATTTGTATTCTCCATCCGATTTTAGCCGCGTTTTTTTCTAAAAATAGGCCACAAAAAACTCTACGTTGGTGCAAAATTTCAGATTTTAATGTCAATTTTCAAGGCCTACTACAATTTTTTTTCTATTAAAGAACGACGAAAACCATTTAGCGATTTTTTTATTTAAAATCTGACACCACAGCGTTAATCAGAACGACCTAAAACCCCCGTATACCAAATTTGAACAAAAAATATACAGGGAGTTCCATTCTGCAGGGTGTCAAAATTGAGCAAAATAGGAATTTTAAAGGCATCTGGAGAGTCAAGTGTGCCATGGAATCCCGTCAAAACAGATGAATGATCAACAGGACTACTCAAAGTGTTGGTGTGCAAAGATTCAATACAAAAATGTACATGGTCTGGGCGATGTCAAAATGCTGAATTTTTATTAAACTTTATATTGGTCAGGAGTGCTCTGGAATCATTGAATAAAAATATTAATAAATACAATAGCACTTTATTTCTTTACATCATCCAACCAACAAATAAAAATAATTCAAATTGTTGGACCTTTTTCAATAAAGTCACTGTCTAAGATGATACATTTTTTGTGCGTTTCCTGTTGTGGCACACCAGCCACCTTTAACTCATATGGACTTACTGACTGGCAGGCTTCTGTATTTTTTAGACTTAGTTCTTTTGTAACGTCTGGGGTGGTTTTGATATACTCGATTTTTGACCTGTAGGTATAAAGTTTAAAAAATTCAGCATTTCGAGTTGCTACAGAGAAGAACACCTAGTATATTTTTTATTGAATCTTTGCACATCGACACTGTGAGTCACGGGCGTAGCCAGGATTTAGTTTTGGGGGGGGGGGGTTTAGTTTGAGAAGTAAATAGAACAACAAAAATATACTTACATGAAATTTAATATCTATATATTCATCCGAAAAACTACGACATATTTATAAAGTTCTTAACTTTAAATGAAATGGATAAATTAATTTCGTTCCTCTGCGCTAAATCTAAAACCATTAAAGAAGAAATCTTCGGCTTTTTCTTTTAAATATATCCACTACTTCATCTGCATGAATTTCTGTTCCATAGTGAATGTTCATTAACCATTAAGTCTGTTTTCACTTGTAGTGTTTCGTAAATAGTTTTTCAGGCTCCTTAGGCTCGAGAAAGACCTTTCTGGGGTAGCAGTGGATACAGGAATGGTAGCCAAGATTTGTAGTAATGTGTAAATATTAGGATAAAGGTTTTTATCGCACATATCTAGGCATTCCAAACTAGATTTCGGGGTAGGCAGTCTTCTTATCAGCATGCAAGGTAGCTGAAGCTTTGATAGCTAAATCCAAATTTGTTTCTTTATTAGAAACCCCTTGACCTTGACTACACCACTTTTTCCAGTAGTCCATACCTTTAGGTTTATCACCCTTCCTTTTTTTCCCCTCCATTTTTCGACAGTAATAATGCTTCGCGTATCTATCCTTAACAAGGTCATCGAATAACAGTGCACTAAAATTACTCACTTACACGGTACACTTAATTCTCTTCACTATTCGTTCACCACTTTTCACTTTTATTCGCTTCGAGTTCGCATGGAACAATACTGCCGTAAGCGCGGTCACGCGCCGCGGCGGCGCTTATATAGCAGCCCAGTAGCCGTCCAGAAACTTCCACGAACTTCCACAAAGTTCCGCTCATTTCGACCGAGGGGCGTGGCGAATAATCGAGAAACAACGCAAAGTGTCCCTACAATACAAAATAGTTCGGCTGCAACTGCGTCTGCCTCTCGTCAAAAGATGGCGCTAGGCGCTACTATTACTACATAATATATTCAAACGTAATAATAATTTAACTCTTCATTCCTCGTATTTTTTCGGTATAATATTAGGTAATATTTTGCTTATTTCGGGGGGGTTTGAACCCCCGAACCCCCCCCTTGGCTACGCCCGTGCTGTGAGTGGTCCTGTTCATCATCCAACTGTTTCGAAGTAATTCCATGGCACACTTGACTCTCCAGATGAGTTTAAAATTCCTATTTTGCTCAACTTTCACAGCCTGCAGAGTGGAACTCCCTGTATATTTTTTGTTCCAATTTGGTATAGGGGGGTTTTAGGTTGTTCTGATTAACGTTGTGGTGTCAGATTTTAAATAAAGAAATCGCTAAATGGTTTTCGTCATTTTTTACATTAGAAAAAAAAAATTGTAGTTGGCCTTGAAAATTGACATTAGCACCTGAAATTTTGCACTAACGTAGAGTTTTTGTGGCCTATTTTTAGAAAAAAACGCGGCTAAAATCGGATGGAGAATACAAATTTTACGGGGGGTTCGCACTTAAGATGAAACACCCTGTAGGTACCTAAGCAACTTTCCATACTATATTTTTCTAGGAACCTACATTTTTCTTTTAAATTTGAATTGCAAGTTCCAAGTGCAACGAACAGTTCGCCATTTGTAATTAGAGCCGCATTATAAACAGGAGCGACAAGTTGTTTTAATATCGCGGTTTTAATATATGGCTCCTGGGGGCCATGTATTTTAATAACCGCTACCCCAGCCAGCCCTATGTTGTCTACGTGACTTACAGGGGAGGCAGCGGCGGCACTGTACGTATATAGCCGCACGGGCGTTCCTAAAAATCCAAGGCCCAATTTCATAATCGAACTAAATGTTATTATATTTCATAATCGAACTAAATATTATTATTATCGAACTAAATATTATTATTAATTATTATACAGGGTGTTCGAAAAATAGACGGAGATATTTTAGAGGGTGATTCCCTGTTAAGAAATATGAAAAAAAGTTTCTATAAACATGGGTCCGGAAATGCAGAGTTTTCAAGATACAGGATGTTAAATAAAAAAAAAAAAATAAAACATGAAATTATTAATGTCTTAAAAATTATTTACTCGATTCTGTTGAAATTTGGCAATGTTATTTGTTGTATTAAGAGGCTAATTTCGCCCTAACTAGATTAAATTTATTAAGTCCAGTGGCGTCCCGGGGGGCACCTTAGCGAATATTATTATCAAAAAAATGTACGCCACTACCTTTTTTGTAACTTTAATATTTTTTGTTTGATTAAGCATCTAAAAATACAACTTCTTTCCCTCTTGTATTGTTTTCCTATCTCACTTCGTTTTCGAGAAAAGAAAAATAAAAACCGTTTTATTGCATGTCACTGGACAAAATTGGTTGTAGTGTACTTTATGTTATGATATTGGAAAAGTTGCAATAACACTCTTTCCTAGAAATGCTTTTGATTATTTGTTTTCCAAGGCACTTGTGATTTTTTTTGCAAAAATTGATAAACCAATTTTGTCCAGTGACATGCAATATATTTAACATCCTGTATCTTGAAAACTCTGCATTTCCGGACCCATGTTTATAGAAACTTTTTTTCATATTTCTTAACAGGGAATCACCCTCTAAAATATCTCCGTCTATTGTTCGAACACCCTGTATATTTAAGGAAGCTTTTGTAACAATCCAACCATTGTTTAAATATTGAGATTTTTGAATGATGCCAAAGTCGACAGCCAACATGCAACCCCACTCTTGGGCGAAAATGATTCTCATCCCTTGCCTCTCAATGTAATCCTATAAAAACTTATTTAGTGTGGGAAAAGCGAAATCTAAAAGGGGATTCCCGAGCCCCTAGAGTGCTTATTTCTAATAAAATTACTTTCCCCCGAGGAACTACATTATTCTCCTATACCAATAAGGAACTCGAGTATATTCCATTGTCCCCATTTATTTTAATTAAATGAGTTATAAAAATAAATAAATGACTTATTATTGTAATTATATTATTACCCATTTTAAAGTCCGTTCTTAATCTGCGTCCGGATACGTTATATTCGATGATGTAATTCTTGCAAAAGTGATAATTTTTTTCCACGACTATTGAAAAATTCACTCTATATTGGAAAACTGATAAACAGTTGTATCCATTACCAGTAATTAGCAACCAAAAGTGTGTAGTTATGAACTGATAACTAACCACATACCTTTTGGCTTTGGCCAATCACGTAGATACCTGCATTTTCAATCATTCGAGTGATTAAGAGTCACTTTAGTCCAGTGGTACTATTTTTTGCACAGCAGGAACTAAAATTTAAAAATTGACAAGACATTATTTAAAATTTAAACAAAAAATTTAAAACCGACTTCAAAAATTTGTCCGTATGCACATTTCAACTAAAATTTTAAAAATCTTTTCTCTAAATCTTTGGATTTGGTGACAGTCAAGGCAAGGAATTTAAATCTATTAGGATACGAATACATCATATCCTATATACATACATCATAAGTTACTGTCACCGACTCCAAAGATAACTCAATTTAGAAGGAGAAAAATATTTCTAAAATTTTAGTGAAATGTGCATACTGGCAAATTTTTGAAGTCGGTTTTAATTTTTTTATTAAAATTTTTTTACTTATTATTTTTTAGTGAATTATTAAGAATTATCGAAATCGGTCCAATATTAAATTCCATCACCGAATAGGTATTCGTCCACCCTTAGGATTGAAATTTTTCTCTTCAAATTTAAATGTGACCACCCCTAAGGTAACCCTTTTCTAATAAAATAAGAATCATCCAAATTGGTCCAATATGAACTTTCATCCCCTATTTATCTACCCTTATATAGGGGTGGATTTTTTCTTCAAATTTAAATGGGGCCACACCTAAGGTACCCCCTTTCCAATAAAGAAAGAATCATCGAAATCGGTCCAATATGAAATTTCTCCCCTATTTTCCACCCTTACGGGTGGAATTTTTTCTTCAAATTTAAATGGGGCCACTACTAAAGTAATCCCTCTTTAATAAAAAGAGAATCATCGAAATCGGTCCAATATGAAATTTCATCCCCTATTTTTCCTCCCTCAAGGGTGGAATTTTTTCTTCAAATTTAAATGGGGCCACCTCTAACCTGCTCATCCCTTTCTAATAAAAAAGAATCATGGAAATCGGTACAATATGAAATTTAATCCCCTATTTGTCCACCCTTAGCGGTGGAATTTTTTCTTCAAATTTAAATGGGTCCATTCTCTAGGTATACCCTTTCAAATAAAAAAAGAATTGTCCAAATCGGTTTATAAATGACGGAGTTCTGAGGCAGAGCCGGCCTTTGCGCTCCTGGGCAATATTTTCAATGGCGGTCCTACAATAGCGTTAAAATGAAAGATTAGCATACACATATAGTCGTATAGAACAAACAAAAAATAAGTTATAACAGAAGAATATACGTCTACGTAACTATGGAGATAATGATTTTTGAAAAACCACGAGATGTCTCCCAAGAATAGGGTAGGCTTGACGAAATTTTACAAACTTGATAAAACACTTGCATAAAACCCTACGATTATTTCTAAAAATAATATATACGTAATTAGAAAGTCTTTAGACTTTCTTCGAAATTTGACAGGAAAGCACTTATGAGGTCACAAGTGTTTTGTTGGGCCTAGGAACGGAATTCGGGCTCAGCACTTCTAAGCATGACGCCTTTATAAAAGCGTCTTCAAGATGGTCTCTAGCCCCGAGTTCTCCATTTATTAATAACTCATAATACTTTACTACTTCTAAAATATACAAACATTTGAAGTTTTATCCCACGAATTTTGGTAGATGTGAACATTGGATTATTAGATCCATGAGAGCATCGAATTTCGGCAAATTATCGGATTGTCCTATCACGTAATCCTTGTCCATGATAATTTACTTACCCTACACAACACGATAACTACACGAACAAAAAAATAATAAATATTAATAACACTATAGAAAATCGCACTGATATCTAATAATGTTTAGATTGAGCGGCATACGGAATGAAAGTGAGCGTGAGGGGTCGTCGGGTGCGGCCGCTTGGGTGTGCGGGTGGCGTTGCCACATACGCGAATATTTCCGCATTATTGAAGTCTAAATATTTATCGTATATGTTCCGTATATACAAACTTTAACCGAAGTGTCACGTGAAAGATTTCAAGGATATAGTTTCCAGCGTGTGCAGCATAAACATATACCATCTTATATAGGAGCCAATATATAAGGAACACATTCGTAATAAAAAAAAGTATTAATGTGACAAATTGCATTAGTTAAAGCTCAACGGTTGCAATACTTTAAATATATAGGCAAGCTAGAGACATTTGAATAGAAAAGTAAAGTTTGCCTTTGTTCCACGAATTATTGCAAAGGGGCACCGGCAACATTGCAATGCCGTTTCTCCTGACAGGCACAGAGTTTGTCACGTTTGGCTTTCTAGACAATAAAACGACGAAACTGTAGATTTCAGCCTAAGGGAAAATTGTGGAA
The DNA here is from genome assembly GCA_963920635.1 of Pseudeuparius sepicola. Classification (NCBI taxonomy): domain Eukaryota; kingdom Metazoa; phylum Arthropoda; class Insecta; order Coleoptera; family Anthribidae; genus Pseudeuparius; species Pseudeuparius sepicola. The sequence continues at coordinate 18,529,903 of OY987299.1, read as the reverse complement.
CTTCGTCTTTAATTAACATAAATAAATAAGGGTTAAAAGCCGTTGTTTAATTTATTAGGTACGTGTTATGTTGGTGCATCTACTATAAACTGAATACGATTTTAGAGCAATTAAAAATATTGTCAAATACCCTATATTATGTGTCATACGTTATTTATTCATGCCATCAATACAAATTAACTTTTCTGGACTTTCTGTCGGCGAACTCCTCTCCTCAATAAAAATTAACTTTTCTGGCCTTTCTGTCTGTAAACCCCCTGATAATAGCCGCGTTCCTTTTGCCCCTACACTGAGAACTTTAGCTGAGTTGTTAGCCGAGCCACTCAGTCCGTTTTTTCCTGTCAAAGGCTCATCTTGTGAAAGGGTCATTTTCCCCACCACCAAACTGAGCCAATATGCTCGATAGTGAGTGTCCTCGCGAGGATGTGCTTGAACGGTGAAGGGGGAGGTAAAAAATCTCACATTCACATTTAAAATTTGTAAAAGCAACTGCCTCCAACTGGGATAAGTAAGAATTCTTAAGAAAAGTGGCAAAAGGAACGCGGCTAATAGCAGTAAAATTCTCAGATAAATAACCAAGGATAGAGGGAGCACAAGCATCAAAATGCACACGTTTGTAGTCAACCAACATCTAGCGGAAATTTACCGAAGTAAACAAACATTACGCCCGTGCCGTGAGTACAAAGTTTACCTGTAATATCCTGAGAAATATCAATTTGGCAACACGCAACACACTACACAATTTCTGCGTCCCATTGTTTACAAAACCAGACACTGTATCCTAAATACAAATAAATAGGTATAAATTAACAAAAAAAACACTTTAAACACACACGTAAACAAAGAATATGACACGCTGGAGTAAACAACAATGCGGCCGCGGACGGCTGCATTGCCATATGTTGGGGACGATTTTATTAGAGCGATAATTATCGCAATTTAGTTTTAGTCTAAAATTGTCACATACAAGAAATTAATAGCTACATTTTTAAATTTAATATTGCGTGGTCTTTATTTAATACCGTTATTAAACCCGTCAATTTTGCAATGAATTTCTGTAAATAATGGAAGATATTGCCTCTGTTTACTTTTTGATCTTTCTCCTTCTATCCTTTGTTATTTCTTTGAGGTAAAATATAAACTGTAATATCAGTAAAATCTAGAGCGCTTAGTCTCTGTTGGGCCATCATTGATCCTAAGTACAAAGTACGTTTTGATAAACTTTAACTTTGGAAAACTACGTTCCCCAGTTGCCGACTCGGTCACTCAAACATAAAAACAATAAAAAAAAATACAACCGAATTGATAACCTCCTAGTTTTTTCAAGTCGGTTAAAAAGGAACATTCGACATTACCAATTTACTAATTCGCACCGTTGTAGCTAGGAAACTGTTTAAGATAGATCAAAATTAATTTCACATTTCTATCTTAACTTTTCAAAGGCTGGGGCCTAATGGTGCTCGTACTAATTGGTACCATGGTGCCAAACTGGTACCAAAAGTTGGTACCTTGGTACCAACCATCAGTTACACTACCGGATAGCTCTTGAAAAGAATGTGAAATTCATTTTGATCTATCTCAAAAAGTTTTATCGCTACAACGGTGCAAAGTAATCATAATAATGACTATTTCCAACTATTCATATACCTCAGACTCAGAATCTACTAGTTTTTTTAAATTACATTCTTCAGGGATGTATTTAGAATTTTCCGTATAATCCTAATTTGTTTATCTACTGCCTTTCAACACTGTTCATTTAATTAATGTTTTTGAATAAAGTATACATATAGTTGGTCATAGTTTCTATTGTTTTTATTATACCTACTTTTAATCCCAAGGGACTAAAATTGTTTACTCCCTTGGAACTAAAATGTAAATGCCACACTTTAGTCCCGAACGGTGTACAGGTAATCCTGAACATCCATCACCGGTCCCGGTCCCGAAAAGTAATTTATTATTATTACTATTCACAAAATACAACGTCCTTATTTTTCATAATAAAGGAGCCAGAAGACCCGTCCACTCTCGAATACCTTTTGTGGTTGATAAATTGTTTTAAACGGCCGTCATTTCTCATCGGCCTAGAATAACCGTGAACGCGTCCGATCAGCCTCCCTTTTTCTGGCTGATCAGCAACTGAAGGGGCTTCGCAGGTGCTAGGTAGGAGAAGAAATGTGGAGATTTTGTGTGAATCTCCGATTGTTATCTGTGGGTTTCGCTAGACAAAGAGGCGTCGGCGAAAGAATGGGAATTTTAAATTGGTGAGGGTTTCTAGAAGGCGGCGCGCGGCGCTTCGGTGGGTGGTCTGAGGAACAAAGCGGGTGCGTTTTCGGTTGGATTGTTTGTGTTCGAGTCGTCTGGCGAACACCTACTTGAAAACGAACCAATCAATGAATAGACATTATATCAAACACGCCGAAGTAACGTATGGGAATCGATGATTCTTATTTTTTGCTAGCCTCCTACAGGTCAAGTAATAAGATGCAGGAGATATAATATTATTAATTGTGCTTATGGTTTCACGTTCGATAAGAGGCAAAAGTCGGTGCTAGCCAAATAAATATGAAGCCGAAATAATAGTAATTGCCACCCCTCGCCCACTCAAGCATAATATGGTTGCTTCGGGAGGGTACTCTCTTAATTTGCAGTACCTATTATGAGGGTGAGAACTATTTATTGTTACTACTCGATGTGTCCCATTTCCACGTCATCTCGGTTTGAGAGCAAGCACAAGAGTGATTCACAGAATTTCATGATTTAGCTCAAACTTTTTTTTGTCCACTCAACTCAGATTCTAGGTACTTGTACATTGTATATTCTTACTTTTGTGATTACATTTTTACGAGACCTACTTAATCTGCCCGCTACTGGCGTGTATCTTCTTTGCAATCTCCAAACTCTCATCTAATGGTTTGGCTGCGGATGTGAGAAACACGACGTAAAATTCATTAAAATAATCAACGCAGTTTGAAGTCGAGCAATTAAAGCAATGTATCATCACCATCATTTCTCTTATCGCTTTAACTGACGGCCTCCCAGCATATAGCACAGTGGTGTAGGTGCAGGAAATTAAACATTTAAGCAATTAAGCATAACAGTTTTTAGAAAATTGTTATAATCAAGTATTGTGATCCTGAAAAATTGGTGCAATTAAAAAATCCCCTTGCTGAATTTTTGGACGACACCGACACTGGTAATTATATACAAATAATTAATAATACCTATGATAATAATAGTATGTTGATATTCAGGAGGCACCAAGGTTAGTTTATAGGAAGGTTAGGACCTCAGACTAATGAATAAAGGGGACACCGCATTATAGCGTCGTTATACAGATGTAAACAGTAAGCTGAACCCTCTCACTTTATGAAAGAGATAAATGTATTTACAAACACTACCTATGGAACGAAATATTCTCTTTATTCACTTTAGAGGAAAGACACTTGCACTTTATGCACCTTTTTACCATTTAATATTTTAAACTTGGAACCGCACGAAAAACTCGATTTTAGCGTTTGTTCTCTGGTAAAACTAAGCAAATACCGAAGCACACACCAAAACAAACAAAATGAAAAACAAACAAGTTGAGCAAGCGCTAACTTTGGTCCCTGTCAAACTGCCGCAACGTTGCCGATTAGTGCGAAGAATAATGGGTGTTCTCTACTATATCCATTTTGTCAATAATAAAACAGCTACATAATCTTTCTTGAACACGAAAAGGTTGTTTTACTTCACTGTCCTGCCTGAATTTTATAAGTGGGGGCAATTTTACGTTCAATGCATCTACTAAAGAAATTGCCGGTTTTATTTATGATATTCCTAGTTATTGTTACTCTTAAATGTGACAACATGTTTGGGGCAGGTCAGTAAGACCAATATTTGTAAACATGGCGATAGTAATAAACAACTATGCATGTCAACAATTCACTTAAATTTGTAAACAAATTAGTCCCCTTTATTCATTAGTCTGAGGGTAAAACTCACTAAACGTACAAACCCCGCGAATATTTTCACTGCCCAAAGTTTGAACCTTTTTGAACGATACGGAAAACCTTCACTGTCATTTTCACAACACCGAAATAAAATTTGCCTGAGTACGCACCATAGACGCTGTCGCAAGTAGCTGATTATACCAAAATACCAAAAATACCAAAATGAAAGTGTTTCCAAGACGTTTGAAATTATTATTAAAATGAGTTGTACTCATTTTTATTTGTAGCGGTATAATCGTGATTGCAATAGGGTTTTTATTTTATTATGTTCTTTTTTTCGTATCACTTGGGTAACTTTTCACATCATAAATCAATGAGTGACGTCATTAACAACTGGTTGCGACGATTGGCGGAAAGAAGGTCGAAACACAAAAGGTCGAAATTTTTAAAAATCTCGAAAACAGAAAAGGTCGAATAATCAAAAGATAGAAGCACAAAAGGTCGAAATTAAAAAAAAAGGCGGAAACAGAAAAGTTTGAGTATACTTAATGAAATGACCGAATAATTGAAAATAAATGTTGGCTAAAAAAGTTCGAAAATCAAATGGTTTGAAAACAAAGGGTCAAAAAACAAACAGTAGAAACTAATTATACAAGGTACCCCGTTTTTGTAAACAAACTGACATTTGGTAGAAAGGGCCATTTTGAGACAAAAAAAAATCCCACAAACATGCTTATACTGATATAGTTACTTAGTTTTCGTTAGTTTTTTCATATATTTTTTAATATCTGGAACGAAAAGAGATATAGACAGACTTAAAACTCGGTATGTAATAATAGGTCGTCTTCCATTGAAGGTATATACATTTTGAGCCCAAAAAGGCAAACTGCAGGTATACCCCGATTACTGTAAGAAGTCCCGATTTTGTCAGATGACAGTCTCCACAAAATCCCTAGGAATTTTCTGTTAACGATGGGCATAACAATGGTATATGTGTCTCACCCAGTTAATGACGTCACTCATTGATTTATAATGTGAAAAGTTACCCAAGTAATACGAAAAAAGAACATAATAAAATAAAAACCCTATTGCAATCACGATTATACCGTTACAAATAAAAATAACTATGACTACAACTCATTTTAATAATAATTTCAAACGTCATGGAAACACTTTCATTTTGGTATTTTGTTAAAATCAGCCACTTGCGCCAGCGTCTATGGGGCGGACTCAGGCAAATTTTGTTTCGGTGTTGTGAAAGTGACAGTGAAGGTTTTCCGGATCGTTCAAAAATGATCAAACTTTGGGCAGTGAACATATTCGTGGGTTTTGTACGTTTTGTCACTTTTACCGTTATCTGTGTTGTTCTTGTTCGTGTTATTAGTAGTTATTAATTGTGCAAATGGGCTCGCTACTGACCTGGACTTATGACCCGGTTGCATTTTTTGCTGCATTGATGCCAACTTAGGATGGCGAAATTACCATTTGACAGTCCCGGTAAGGACTTCTTAAAATAATTTTACTATATACGCCGATGCAGGAGGCTTCTTATGTTTAAACGAAAATTATTGTCAGTAGGTAGCCATTACTGACATCAGCTTAGACCAGAAGTGAGCGTCCCAGTTTTTTGAGACACCCTGTATATTTTGCCGCAAAATATACAGGATGTCTCAAAAACCTTAGACCAGAAGTGAGCGTCCCAGTTTTTTTAGACACCCTGTATATTTTGCCGCAAAATATACAGGGTGTCTCAAAAAACTGGGACGCTCACTTCTGGTCTAAGCTGAAGTCAGTAATGGCTACCTACTGACAATAATTTTCGTTTACATACAAGAAGCTTTTCCCGCTTTTGTGTTTATACATTTGATTTTCGACCTTTGCATTTTCGACCTTTTGTGATTCGACCTTTTGTGTTCCGACCTTTTGTAGTTTCGACCTTGTGTCTTTCGATCTTTTTTGATTTGACCTTTTGTGATTCGATCTTTTGTAGTTTCTATATTTTGTTTTCGACATTTTGTGATTCGGCCGATTGTGATTCGACCTTTTGATTTTCCATCTTTTTTCCGTCAACCTGGATGATTATGTCTTTCCTTTGTTCCATAAACTTAACCTTAAGCATGAGACAATTTGGCTAATGTCGGATGGTCGCACTGTCTATCCGATATTAGGTCAAAATATTTCTTATTTGACTTTATATAGAATACTACCATCTTTAGCTAGCTAAGGCCTTATTAACAACTACATTTTGATGTTTGCGTCACAATATATTTGTGAATTATTGTCTTAATATCGGATATTCTAACCGGTATTTTATTCAACGAATATTGACAATTTTTCGTAGAATTTGGATTTTATTTTTTAACAGCTGGCAAATATTTATTTTGCTTTAATAATAAGCTTAGCCTATCCTTAGTTTTGCTCTAAAAACGTCGTAGATTTATGGACAGAAACACCCAGAAAAACACAACAAAATGCATTTTTTTGTCAAATATTGTGCGTTTATTTGATGTTTCTTTAGATTATCTTTTAAACTGTTATAGAGGTAATATTCACTTCTATTGTTGAGTACTTTTGTACACTCTGTTACTGCGAATTAAGATTTGTGCTTGTTTGTATTAACCTATTATGTGTCATGATTTTTATCTTCCCTGCATATTTTGACCAATTTTTAGGGCTTTTGCCGGCCGGTTGTCCGTTTAGTAGCGGATAGCGTGTCAATTCTCTCACATCCTTTATTTACCTAGATAAATTTTTCTGAAATTAATTTATACTTCATACAACACCGGTAAAAGAGCTAATTTTTAAAAGCAAATTTTCGATTTATTTTTTCGTCCAAGTTACGGGCCGCTTTGAGATTAGGAGGCCGCCTGTCCCTGCGTTGGTAGCTTCGTTTTAGCTTAAAAATTGGCGTATTATTAGGACAAATAGCGGAATTTTGAGTTCTTAACCAATACATTACTTCTGCGACGTTACGTGATGTTTTTTTACTAGTGCACCAGACAGATTTTAGCTATGGTAAGATTTTATATTTAAGGCAATTAGTAGATAAGGGTAGGTATAGGAATATTGCTAAAAAACGCTCTCCTTTTTATTATACCTTAATAAATATTTTCTTTGGAAAATATTTTGTAATATAAATATCAAGATAAATATATTACTATGTAATATAAAATGCGTTTTTATAAAGCTACGCTATAATACTCCCTATATAATATAGAATATTTCCAAGGTAGGTAGAAAAACTTAAAATAAAATCTATATAATCCGAGAACAAAATATAAGTAGTTTTATTTTAATTATATATTTTAATTTTAATCATTTGTTACTTAGTTTATTAGGTACATATATAATGTTATTATTTCAAAATAGTAAATAGGAATTTGACAACTTAATTCGTCCCCATTGTTTGTGCTGACTAGGATTACTATGGTTTTATAAGAATTTCCGTATACTACTTGAGTAAAAATGCTATCCTAGTTCTATCGGGAAAAAGTCGGTGCTAGGCAAACAACTATGAAGCCGAAATAATAGTAATTGCCACCCCTCGCCCACTCAAGCATAATATGGTTGCTTCGGAGGGGTACTCTTTTAGTTTGGAGTAGGTACCTATCCTGAGGGTTGAGGGTGAGAACTATTATTGTTACTACTCGATGTGTTTCATGATTTAGCTCAAACTTTTTTTGTCGACTTAATTCAGATTCAAGTACCTACACATTGTATATTCTTACTTTTGTGATTACATTTTTACGAAACATACCTACGTAATCTGCCCGCTACTGGCGTGTATCTTCTTTGCAATCTCCAAACTCTCATCTAATGGTTTGGCTGCGGATGTGAGAAACACGACGTAAAATTCATTAAAATAATCAACGCAGTTTGAAGTCGAGCAATTAAAGCAATGTATCATCACCATCACTTCTCTTATCTCTTTAACTGACGGCCTCCCAGCATATAGTACAGTGGTGTAGGTGCAGGAAATTAAACATTTAAGCAATTAAGCATAACAGTTAGAAAATTGTTATAATCAAGTAAGTATTGTGTTCCTGAAAAATTGGTGCAATTAAAAAATCCCCTTGCTGAATTTTTGGATGACACCGACACTGGTAATTATTACTAATAATTAATAATACGTATGATATTTAGTATGTTGATATTCAGGAGGCACCAAGGTTAGTTTATAGGAAAGTTAGGACATTCCCCCACTCAAGTAAAGAAGAAACACTCCTTTGACTGCAAGCGTCAAATGAATATGCCAAGCGTTAAATGTTTAGGGAATTACTAAATCGTCAATTCACGTGTAAATGCTACCAACTTAAATTCGCCGTTCGTCCCCTTGCCTCTCTCACCCTCCTTTCCCTTCCAAGTCCTCGAATGTCCTAACCCTCCAAGTCACCAAGTCTGAGATGTGCGATTTGGGCTCAAGACTCTTGCAAGGTTCAAACTTGGGTCGATTGTTGTATTAGTTTTTATAATTAATGCTATAATTAGTTTGCTATAATTGTAATTTCCTACATGCCACAAGCTTTTATCTGCCGATGATCTTATAAGTTGTATAAGGCAGTTGAGTGTGAGATGGGTTTTGCTTGGACCTAGAGCGCTAGCGGCAGTCTTGTCAAGTCATCAGTTTTCCAAATGAAAAACTATAAGGTAAGAAGTTATAAATAAGTATGGGTATAGGTACCTATCAATTATCTAGTGGCTCATGGGACATCATCTATCAAATTGCAAAGTTTGGCCAGTTGACAAGATTAAATAATTAGATTAGGTACATTAAATTGTTTTATTGGCTGTGTAGAAGTTTCTCGCACGAGTCATAATATAGGTAAGCTTTGAAATGACGACGCCCCTGTAAAGAGAAGGAACTCTCTAAAGGTAAGAAACAAGCTTCGCCACACCGCAATATCCTGAACCCTGATGCTGAGCAGCTTTCTTAATTTATATGCGCACACTGAAAATAGAAATTATAAGTAATTTGGATTTATGCGACACTGGTATTCGCGCTTCATCCTCCATTATTAATCAAGACTTAACAGGGACGTGGATTCCATATTAAAACTAATCCAGGCACAGGAACATTTAGTCGAGCATTGGGCTAGGTTATTGATTTTTGTGAATCTATTTTTGAAATTCCATTTTGACCACTACCATATTTGTTAAATAGTGTAAAATAGTATAAAAGTTATTCTCGACGAGTTCTGCTTCTCGAAAAAGTAAGGTGCCATTTTATAGGAAAAATATTTAGAATAAAATGCATTTAAATATTTATTGGCCACCTTTTAGCTATCCTATTGAATTTGCTGAAAATGTTCATATAGGCTCGCCAACACAACAAAAAAAAATGATTTGGAGAAACAATTATTTTAGGTCATATAGTAAATGTCATTATTCCGTATACACATACAGTGTGTCCCCAGATGGGGTACCGCACTCTTGTAAAGTTTCTTATATTTGATTTTTCGAGAAAAAGTTATTCTTGATAAAAAGTTTTGCTTGTTCTTAAAATAAGATTGGCATGGAAAAAGTTAACATTACTTATACTGGGTGACCAGGAAATTAAAAAAAAACGTTAATTAACATAAGAGTAAACTGCCTCTATTTGTAGAGATACTGAAAAGTTATAGAGAAAATTTGTTCAGCGTGTTAAGTTACTTAGGTGTACAAAATTTCAAAGTGTAAGGCCTACTTTGATTTTTGATTTTTTTTCTTGTTTTTCTTCGATTAAATGTTTTTCTGTAAATAGTATGACAAAACTGTATTAACAAAAGTTACTCAGAGTAGGAAACTATGTACGACGAAAAAATTTTGACAATCCTGGCCTACTTTGAGTTTCTTCCAATATTTTCCAAAATACAAAGTAGGCCTAGACTTGTTAAATTTTGTCATCAGGCGCAGTCTTCCATTCTGGGTAACTTTTGTTAATACAGTCATACTATTTACAGAAAACCATTTACTTAAGGAAAAACGAGAAAAAATCAAAAAATCAAAGTACGCCTAACTCTTTGAAATTTTGTACTCGTAAGTAACTTACTACGCTGAAAAAATTTTCTTTATAACTTTTTTCACTATCTTTACAAATAGAGGCAGTTTACTCTTAAGATAATTAACGTTTTTTCAATGTTCCGGTCACCCAGTGTAAGTAATGTTAACTTTTTCCATGCCAATCTTCTTTTAAGAACAAGCAAAACTTTTTATAAAGAATGACTTTTTCTCGAAAAATCAAATATAAGAAACTTTACAAGAGTGCGGTACCTCATCTGGGGACACACTGTATATTATACTTACTTCGGGAGTACCGAACTATCAAATTAAATCAGAAAAAAAGTAAAACCAACTAAAACGCAGTGACACTATTTTTAATACCGGGACAGTAGGTAACTACTGAATAATGTCGGATAAAGACCTTTTTCTACTCCCATGTATGTACAGGGTGTCATAGTTAAGACGTTACGAGCGATTATCTCGATAATTTTTAAAACAAATTTGTGGTAGTACTAAACTTGTGTAGTTTATTGCAAGAAATTGAATGCTGCCAAGAAAAACAAATGTTTAAAACAAAAAAGATATAGCAAAATAACAGATTTTTGTGAACAATCAAGATGGCAATTTTGTTGCATTTTTTCATTAGGGTCTTAAAGTGGATAAATCTGTACCGCACACTTGAATACCACTGCCTGTTTATCCTGAACTGACGTTTTTTGTTTCTTTAAGATGTTACTAAAAATAGCGATTATTTCGCTAATTTTTAAGATTAACTGATATGGTTGAAACTCCAACTTATGTAGTTTTTCTAACGAATTGAATACTACCAAGAAAAAAGCAGTTGAATTTCAGAAAACATTGCCTAATAACGGTTTTTTTTTGAAAAAAATAAAATTAAGAATAGGCGATTGCGATAACTTTTTGTTTGTAGTTCAATTGGTTTTTTCTTGATAGCATTCAATTCTTTGGAAAAAAACTACACAAGTTTGGCTTTTGAAGCAATAATTTACCTCAAAACTTACCGAGATAATCGTTATCGTAATGTCTTAACTGGGACACCCTGTACCTACCTAACGTATAAAACGAGAGTTTTGGGAAAAATTTTAATGCTTGATGTAAAAATCAAAAAATGTGATGAACATGGTTGTTTTCACATTCTCTGGTAATGTCAAAACATTAAAAATAATGATGATTTTGTTCATTTGTTTTAGTCAGTGGCAAATTAACCAGTCAGAGTTGAGCTTGCCTTGGCGCGTTGTTGACGTGTTGGAATTGGTATATTGCAAAAAAATCATGTAGATTTCAGGAAAATCGGAAATAATTAATTAATAGCAGTGACTATAGAAGTTAATAGGGTTCATTATTAAATGATTTCATATACTGGCGTATGCGGCGACATAGTAATTATTATAATTATACACATAATATATATACACATAATGTATAATTTAGAAAATTACAAAAAAAACGTGGTACATTAAAATTTTATTATTTTCTGCTTTTTAGTCTTGTGTTTGAAATTTTGCAATCGATTTTAAACATCTTGATGAGATTATGACAGAGACATGTGGCAAATTTCAGATTTATTTCAGTTTCCCTTTACCTGATCATATTTGAAATTGAAAATTAATTCGAGATCCTTCTTAGTTACTTAGTTTGTCATCCTTTCTTCTTAACGCGTTTTTAACCCGTTATTTTTAATTATTACCAGCTTTTGGCATGTTCTTATCTGTTCCTAAATTTCCACTAGTCAAATATTTTTATTAATATTCATATTTTTTTTATAGTAACAAATAACATAATAACGATATGTATATAGCGAGTTAATATTACATTGTCATCCAGTTCTGAGCTATGTTTAAAGTTTCAAGTCTCTAGCTCATCGGGAAATTAAAATCGATTGCAAAATTTAACGAACAGACAAACAGATGAAAGATCAAGAAAGCAAGTTAATAAAAACGTGGTAAAAATGAATGTTCTTGGAAATTCACGAAAATTGATATATTATGGATAACGAATTGCAAGGGAAACATTTTTTTAAATCGGCATAGTCTCAAAAATCGCCGATAAAAGCTCAGAAATCGAGGCTAAAGTAAGTCATTATTGTACGATTTTTTTTCTATAAGTTGGCCATGGTGAGATTTGGGAACCAACCGCCAGACGTGCCCGTCGCCCGTCAAATATGGCCATATATTCAAAACCCAGCCAATAAAGTATAATTTAACTCTTCAACTTCATTGCGGAATTATTATCTAAAACAACGGAATCTTTCAATATGAACAGTTCGGTCGGTTTGATCGACCATAATATTCTATAATGTAGACTGCAAGAGAGTGGCCAGAGAACACCTCCAGGTCATGCAGTTGCGTCGTACCGCATCGTGCTCGATCTAGGTAGATATACAGTGTGTCCCACTTAAGGACTGACCACCCCTATAAAATTTTTATTTATAGCTCGATTTTCATAAACTTTTTTTTGTTGGATAGAGCTTCAAAAATGGCATCAAACACATAATTTAGGTGCCTCGTGCGTTAAAGTCATGGCCCACTGAGACGGTGTTTTAGTGCTGAAATTTCGAGAAGTACAGTCGCGGACAGTTGGTATCGAACGACCTGAAGAGGTTTCTCGTGGCTATCGTTACAGGGCGCGCGGAGACGGCAACAGCGCGCGCCTTCGGCATCGGATGGTTCGAACGGGTGTCTTGTTCCGAGAATTCTTTGCAAGCGATTAAGCCGATGTCACCGAAAGGGTTAAAAAAAATTAAGGAATCAGTATTAAACTATTTATTAAAACAGTTCACAAGTATACAGTATGATTTTTTAAACTACCACCGCGATTTCCTCGCTTATTTTGCGCCCTACAAAAAAAACATGAGAAACAAAAAGGTGACAATTTTGGACAGCTAAGTGGCCCTGCAAAAGTAATCAACATCCATGGTCAACTTGTCGCGCAATATAAAAAAACCTCCAATTGAGCAAAATTATTAAATAGCCGTAACATACCTATTTATTTTAAGATACCGAAGAAAACTTTTATATTGAAAATTGATGGCACTGAGAAGCTTTATGCAACTGGGTGCTCAGATAGTTTCTGAAAATTACACAGGCTCTTCGGCTCTGTTGAGGCCATTGTTTTAGTTATTAAAGGCCATTGTTTTAGTTTATTAAAGTAGTTATTTGGCTCCCTACTGAAAAATCTTAAGAAACAAAAACGTGTAAATTTTAGATAGTTGGTTAATGTTAAAAAAAGAAGTCGGTATCCATGGCCAACTTTTCGCGCAATACCAAAAAAAACTTAAATCAACAAGAATCTGAAAACAATCAATTTATTTTGAAAGTCGAGGGAAAATTTTAATTGGAGATTAGCGGCAATTAGATCACGCAAGAACATTGACAAAAGAAAATTTTCATACAATTTGTACTAGTTTTCCCGCTAATTTGTTTAAAGTGTGAAGTCGAAATAGCAATTAAAAACATCAACAGTTATTCAAATTAAAGACAAATTTTCTCATATTAAAGATCTTGTTTGATCAAAAAAAAATTAAATAAATTGATAGTTTTGTTTTCACATTTTTGTCGACTTGAGTTTTTTTTTGTATTGCGTGAAAAGTTGGTTATGGATGCCGATTTATTTTTTAACATCACCTAGCCGTCTAAAATTGCCATATTTATTATGCTTATATAAGCTTACTTACATAAAAAAAATATATTTAATGCAGTGATAGGGCCAAAGCGAAAAATGTTTTTCAAATAAATCAAAGTGTGCCAATTGTTTCTAAAATTGGTAGTATGGAGTATCCTTTACTTTTGAACAACTTTTCCTAGCAACTTATTTCCACATAAGAAATGTTAGCAAAGTTTTTATCAAGAGTAACTTTTTGCGGTAAAATTAAAGATAAGAAAGTGTTCCTATTCAACACCTCTTCTGTGGACATACTGTATATACATAGTGTATTTGGAAATGAAAGGAAGGTTTATGGCTTATTATAAATATAAATGCAAATTCTTTATCAGAGGCTCGAGAGTCCGTCATAAAATACTACATAACTCGCCCGAATATTAATTTGCGTATTTATCCTCATCAGATTTTTAGCAAAAGAGCACGCCACTGAAATGGTCGAATTTTCCTTCTCAATCAATATTTATGGCCTCCTTTCATTTCCAAATACACTAAGTATAGTTGTCAGCGGTTTTAGACATTAAGTTAATAAATATTTTGCGTTGCAACAAAAATGTATTTTTATGTTATAATAAAAAAATATGTAGTAACACTAAAAATATATTTAGCTAATAACCCTAGAATTAAAAAAGTTAATTAAAAGGATTTTCATAAATTATTCTTTTCTTTGCAAAATAAGTATTTGTTCCAACATTTAGTTGTTAGGTCTCGTAGTCCTAAACATAAATGATTATAAAATAAAAGGGGTGTCCCTTTTATTTATTTTTTCTTATTTTTGAAGAAATTGGTCAGAAGTTTTAATAAATTGGTTTTCGTGGTGCTGCAATGCTCCATTGTTTCTCATAAAATGCCCTTCAACAGATAAATGAGATTAGGGGGTCACAGACATAAAATTACCCTTGTAACTTAATAGAGAGTTATTGCAGAAACTGTTTTTGGCATTAAGCAGTATTTAAGACGACCTTATTTGAATACTCTCATACGTTATTTATGATTCTGACAATAGTTATTGCAAGTCGTAATTTATGTATCCAAATTAAGGGCTTGTTTACGTTTACTTTATTGTTTTGTATTTCTACACTTTCACTAGAATATTATGTGCTTTTATAATTTTGCTCCGGAAAAAACTGGGAAAACAGCCAAATAACCACGGAACACCAAGGTGAAAGACTAATGAAAACAAACAAGGTGCAAACGCAAACAAGCAACGAACATTTTAGGTTAAGTCCTACTTTCACCGAACACTAGCGTTTTCTGACAAATCAGAATTTATTTTAAGAATTGTGACAAATAAGGTAAAAATAACGTATATTATGGTATACACAATAAACAAAAATAAAGGAAAATAACCTTATTATGGACGACCTTATGTCAAACTACGACTGCGCATGCTCAAATGTCAAAATAACGTCAAAAAAGAGCGCGACGTTATTTATTTCTGCAATAACTCTCTATTAAATTGCATACCTTTATCAATAACATCAGAAGACACACAGCAGGGACACGTGTCAAGCTTTACACACCTCCCTGGACCTCAATGTGATTACCTGGATAAAATAAAATAATTTCAGGTGATTGAGGACTTCCACAAGCTGGATATAATGATTACGAAGTTTTATTAGAACCACCGACACAGGAAGAATCCGAAAAAACTATAAACCCATTAAAATCTTTATGACTATAACATAATTAAATAAAGGCAAGAAATCAAATGCATTTTCCATTATTATATTATATGTATATTAATATTTAGTATACCCACCTTGGGATAGGATGACTTTCTGAACTCTCCTGCTCATCGAATCTATGAGTTGGCAGCAGAGATCATGGGTTACGACTTCATCCCACGTTTGTTGAATCTTCTGCCAAAGTGCCTCCCTATTTTCGGGTACGAAGTTCTCCATTGTCCGCGCCATTCTGCCCCACACATTCTCAATGGGATTCAAGTCAGGACTCTTCGCCGGCCATTGCAACTTTTCTACGTTGTTTTCGGTGAACCATTCGCGAACTATTCTTGCTGTATGCACAGGAGCGTTATCATGCTGGAAAACGAAGCCATCGGGATACATTTCCGTTGCAGTTGGTAACAATCCGCCTTCGAGTATCTCGCAATAGCGAGCTGCTGTGAAGCGGTCGTCGATTCTCCAACAAATGCCAGGTCCACGGTAGCTTATGCAGGCCCATATGTTGACGGAAAAATGCCCACTCCTTTTCCTGGGTGACACAAATCTTTCGTCATATCTTGAACTCACCGAAGGTCTATATACTCGCACTTTGCCATTGTAATGGCTTTGAAAGATCTTTTCGTCGCTAAATATTACCTTCTCCCAATAATGTGGCGGTAAACGCTGAAACTCTCGGCATATCTGCAACCTGACTTCCTTATTAGCCTCGGTCAGCTGAATTTTGTTGCTGGCCGTGCGAGATTTCAGATTGGCTGCATCTAATCTCCTTCGGGCAGTTCTAACACTTGCTGGAAATTGTGTTGCAGATACTGCTTCAACGGCGGATTTAAACGGATTTGCAAGGCAAAAATTAGCTATTTGCTCATCTTGTTGGTCAGACGTAATTTTCACATTTCCTCCTCTATGTATGTTTTCCACGCTTCCGGTTTCGTCATATTTCTTCTTTATATTGAAAATGGTGCTTTTAGATACACCAAATTCTTCGGCCAGTCGGGAAATAGCCCAACCATTTTCTAGTTTGGCGATGATACGGTGCTTGACGGATTCACTCAAACGAGGCATAACGAACACTGTTAGTTACTCTCTCGAATTAGGATACTGACTAAATAATTTTAGCCCACCCACCTTAGTATTTATACAAAGGGCTAGGAGCAGGTATAATCGATATTTTCAAAATCTACATCCAATTCAATATTACAATTATTAAGTTAATCCCCTAAATTTAGTTATATTAAGTGCAGGTAGGTATAATTAATAAATACCTATTTAAAAAGATATAAATATCTATGCTAAAATATTTCAACTCAGGTAATCCGATAATCCATTAATTTTGTGCCATACATTTTCTAATTAATATTAAGAGCCCCCATATCTACTTTTAAACATATTATACAAATCCTTGAAATCTTTAATTTTTGAGATAATCGCTTGATCTGTTTTTTGTCCGAAAGGACTTCAAAAGCCGCTTATTTTAGCAATCCTGCCATTTTCAAATTGCAAATCCAGGGCCGGCTACGATTTTTTTATTCCCCCGATTTTCACAAAAACCATTTAGCCATTTTTTTATTTAAAATCTGACACCACAGCGTCAATCAGGACAGTCGAAAACCCTTTATATACCAAATTTGAACAAAAAATATAGAGAGAGTTCTATTCTACAGGATGTCAAAATTGAGCAAAATAGGACATTTAAAGAAACCTCTTCAGGCATCTCTGGCGAGTCAAGTCATAAAAATTCAGCATTTTCAGATGGGGCAGAGAAAAATACCCTGTATTGAATCTTTGCACACCAACACTTTGAGTGGTTCTGTTGACAATTAAACTATTTTGACGGGATTCCATGGCACACTTGACTCGCCAAATGCCTGTAAATTTCCTATTTTGCTGAACCTTGACATCCTGTAGAATAGATCTCTCTCTAAATTCTTTGTTCAAATTTGGTATATAAAGGGGTTTTAGGGGGATCCTGATTAACGCTGTATTGGTAGATTTTAAATAAAAAAACACTCAAAAATCGTAGCCGGACCTGGATTTGCCTTTTGAAAATGATAGGAAGGCTAAAAGAAGCGATTTTTGAAGGCCTTTCACACAAAGAATGTTCAGGGATTATCTCCAAAAATAAAGATTTTATTAATTTGCATATGTTTAAAAGTAGACACCCTGTATATTAAATTATTGTTTTTGAGAAATTCTTCGGAATTCTATTGTGGCTCAAATTGACTATGGATTTACCTAATTTCATATTCCTAATTAATACAGGGTGCTGGCAGCAAAGGAAGGAAACTCGAGAAAAAGCAACTTTTATTGTGGTGTTGATTCTAATCTCAGCCTTGATATTTATTATTTTTTTATTTCATTATCATAAATACTAGACGGTATAGTAACATGATAAAATAGTACGAAATATTAAATACCAACACTGGGGTTGGAATTATTACCAGCAAAAAGTTGCATTTTCCTCGAATTTTGTTCCTTTGCTGTGAGAGGCTGGAGGCTGTAATTTGCATTTTATGGTTCTATTTTTAGCAGACCGGCCGGCTGCAGACTCCAGCGCGATGTTGCCGTCTCCGCGCGCCCTGTAACGATAGCCACGAGAAACCTCTTCAGGTCGTTCGATACCAACTGTCCGCGACTGTACTATTTGCCAATTTGCATTGCCGTAGCTCTACAGGGTGTTTCAAAATTTTTATTGCCACACTTAAGGGCTGACCACCCCCGTAATTTTTTTATTTATAGCTCGATTTTCATAAACTGAGTAGAGCTTTAAAAATGACATTAAATGCAAAATTCAGGTGCCTCGTGCGTTAAATTCATGGCCCATGGCCCATGGAGACGGTGTTTTAGTGCTGAAATTTCGAGAAGTACTATTAGGGATTTTTTAGAGGAAAATTAATGCCGGTTTCTTGTTCAGCGTTGTTGGATACCCAAACGTACCAATTTGCATTACCATAGCTCCACAGGGTGTTAAAAAAAGGAAAGGAAAAGTAAGGCCGGATTCTTATATGCAGTGAGAGGTTCCAATAAAAAAAGTACTAATTTGTAATTAATTTTCTTAATTTCTGGTAATAAGTTGGTCACTAAAATATTCATGAGGAACTCATATTCTTTCAAAAATTTATTAACGAACAAATTTTTTATTTAATTTAATATCATACATAACATAAATTCAAATTTCAGTCATTTCAATTAGTCCTCCATTTTCTAATGCAAATTGGTACGTTTGGGTTTCCAACAACGTTGAATAAAAATTTAGCATTAATTTTTCTCTAAAAAAGTCCCTAATAGTACTTCTCGAAATTTCAGCACTAAAACTTCGTCTCAGTGGGCCATGAATGTAACGCACGAGGCACCTGAATTATGCATTTAATGCCATTATTGAAGCTCTATCCAACAAAAAAAAAGTTTATGAAATCGTGCTAAAAATAAAAATTTTAAAGGGGTGGTCACTAATTAAGTGGGACACTAAAAATTTTGAAACACCCTGTAGAGCTATGGTAATGCAAATTGGTAAGTTTTGGTTTCGAACAACGCCTAATAAGAATCCGGCATTGATTTTCCTCTAAAAAAATCCCTAATAGTACTTTTCGAAATTTCAGCACTAAAACACCGTCTCAGTGGGCCATGAATTTAAGGCACGAGGTACCTGAATTATACATTTAATGCCATTTTTGAAGCTCTATCCAACAAAAAAAAGTTTATGGAAATCGAGCCATAAAAAAATTTGTTACAGGGGTGGTCAGTCCTTAAGTGGGAGACACTGTATATGAAGAAGCAACAACGTCGCGGTTAGCTCATGGATGGGTGACCGCTATCTTGAAGCACATTCGGTATAAAAAGTTTAACTTATTCAGTGCCTTGGTGCACAAAATAACTCTAATAAGTTTTTCGATAGTCACGTGATCATTTTTTGAATACTTACGTCATTTTTTGACCCTATAGAAGCACAAACTGCTGGCAAAGTTAAATTTTAAATAATTCTACAAATAAATTTTTTTTCTTAAAATCGGCAGTGGTGTCTCAAAATCGTCATTAAAAAGCTCAGAAATTGGCTCTGAACTAGCCCATTATTGTACGATTTTTTCAATAAGTATAGGCCTTGACGAGATCTAAGCATCAAAAGTGGAGCCACCGCCCGTCAAAAGTGACCAAATATTCAAAACCCGACCAATAAATGCTCATTTAACTTTTCGTACACATTGCGAAATTTACATATATAGCAGAGCAATCTTTCAGTACCTATGAATATTTTAGTATAGGTTTGAATATCAATCTAGTTTTCATGGAGGCTGCACAACAGGCAGCAGTTTAGAGTTTATGTTGGGAAGTGCCGTGCCTCCTCATACTTGACCTATAGGTAATAGAGCGACGCCGCGCACAGTCAATTCCCTTATGATTATTTTTTTGCCCAATAAAACATTTTTTTCCGATTAAAAAAAATGTGTACCTCGGCACTGAAGTTCCTTTATGACCCATGTGGTTTATTTGCCTAGGCCAGAGGCCTCGGCAACTAAATTACACACGAGTTATAAAAAGTTGAACTAGAGTGCCTTATGGTACATAAATAACTGTTCCCATATGATTTAGACTTTATTTGGCACACTGTATAAATGACCTCGTAAACCAAATTACAAAAAAGTCTAACTCTTTAGTTGTTCTTCATTAAATCGTAGATATACTTAGTGAATTTTCTCTCGGTCCAATGGGAACCTCACACAGAAGCTTCTTTAACAAGACCCCATCGCACAGCTATACGCTACTGCGGTTTATATGTTATACAAAATTCGTGTTACAAATCGCTGGCTGGGCGCCCATCGGGCGGCCATGTTGGCTGGCGCGCGCTCGCGTGCCTCCGATCACTAAATAACGGCGAACAAATTGAGCCGGGCCGATTTTTCCACGTCGCCGGGGCGGCCGTATTTCAAATTAAAATAAATATTTTTGACAGACGAACGCGCAGCCCTTTTGTGGCCGGATATTTACTGACGGTCCCGCCGTACTCGGCGCTTGTCGCTCCTTCGCGGAATCGAAACGATGTTGCTCTCTAAATCTATGCGATTTGCACGATAGGTACTTTAAATAAAGAATCCCGGAAAGGAGCCAAAGCTCTATATGTGTATTATAAAATTCGTGAGACGGAAATCGCCGTTAGTAGTATGGTATGTGGTGTGGTATTTACTTTTCCGAGTCATTATGCCATTGAATAATACCTTAATCAATGATTATGCTTAGCTGTGCGGCTTGTGGCACTTCCCTGAAGGCCAAAACTAAAATGTTTGAGGATAATAATCCATCGGTAAGTAGGTAATTTTTTAATTGAAATTAACTTTTGAGACCATACACCATACACAATTTTAAATTAGAATTGCTATATTATGAAGGATTCCTAAACTTAAAGACATAAACGTGCCTTATAATTTTTTGCCTGTATTGTAGATACTGATTTCACGAAAAATGAGGATTTCTGCCTCGATTAGTTCGTCGAAACAACTCAAAGGTGCGCGCCACTGTAAAACGGAAACGGCATCCAGCCATATGCAGAGACTGTCCCGGGTCCAAATTTGCTCCTTCCTGGGCTTCTTCTTCTTCTTTATTCAAAGGCACGATAAGCCATAAAGTCATTAATTCCCAAAGGCATCGTATCCACTAGACCCAGCAACTCATTGTTGAAATACAATTAGCCTGCGGCAAACACAATGTTCCGTTCATCTCTCTCCAATTCCTATGATTTCTCTGTCTTTTTTGTTTACATGAACTAGCGTGTCATTGACCCCAGTCAAATCTCTCGCCAGTGGCGTAACATGAAGTTGGTAATTCAATAATTTAGTTAAAAGTTATAATACGTGAGATTTTAATTAATTACTAACCCATATATTACACATTACGATTAAACCAGGTTAAACCAAGTGTTCTTAATTGAAAATGTCAATTTTTTACTTTGAAGTTATATGAGTAGGGGAAGATGGGAGTAAGTTATATAATGTATGCAAAACGTAAGAAAATTATTTGTTATTGGATACTATCTTGGTTAGATTTTTTTTTGGTACAACAGGTATTTTTTTCAAATCTTATATTCGGAAATTTTTTCGTTTTATTGGGTTTTTGACATACTTAATGCATTCTTTCGACACTCCCCATGTAATGAGAATGAGGTAAAGTGATAAATTGAAAGAAACAAAGTGCAAAATATGTTTTCTTGGAATGTCTTTATTTATTACAGCTCATTACCTATATTTGTTTAGACTTTTTATTTTTTTAATAAATAAATAAATATCCATCTATAAGACTGTCAATAATTGTTGCGTAACATTAGCTATCTACAAAACAATATGTTTATAGGAAATATTATTTTGCAAATTTGACAACATGCACAAGTTAGTACCGCTAGACGTTTAGGATGTGAGGCATATTTTGGAAGCGCGAAATAGGTAAATAAAGGGGTCTAGTGATACGATGCCTTTGTTAATTCCTAAAATATCGAGCATTAAGTTGGACACACTGTGCGAATCAATAGTGACGTTTCGACACACTCCGCGTCTTCTTCGGAGCTACAAAAAAATCGAAAAACGTATACCTACTGATAGAGAAAAATTCTCGACGAAAAAAATGGCAACTTATTATAGGTTATAGGGAGGTATTCTGTGGTTATTGGTATATCAGTTTCTGACGTTTTGAATGTCCGATATTTTAAATATCCAGCTTTTCCGTCCTTTTTACGGTCACGAATTCTCTTCGCTTTCAATATTTCGCAGTTTTGTCATATTAACAGAGCTTTTATAGGTAGATTTGTTTGTGATAACATGAAATTTCCATGCTCATGGAGAAAATCGTATGCACAGACCTTTATGTGATTTTCTGAAGAATAAACACCACTTTGGAATTAAGGGACGATCTGTTCAACCAGTTGAAAAAGCTAGAATTCTGGATATTATATTTTGGAACAGTATTTTGTAACGTATGCAAGAATGAAAATAGAAAAATTTGTTTATAGCCCCAAAGCGAACCAATGGTCCACTAATAAGAAGAAACTGAAAAATCTAACGCGTTCTATACTCCCATCAAATATCTAGATCGGAGGTTCTATACTTACTTACACTACAACTAGCCATGGACTTCATTAAAAGGTGACAAAATACCCTTGCTTGCTTTTTAGACTCGCTTTTCTTAATAAAATCTATGAATGTATGCCTTGTAAGCTTGTCAAATTAAAAGAACATAACAAACAAGCATTTTATTTTATTTTGGATGTTAAATTTGTTGTAACACTCATTAACACGATATATAGGACATGTAGTTTTATTAATACGGTGGTAAAATAGCAGTGATTCAGAATAAAGTGATTAAAATTCAATTTTAGTTTATAGGTTTTAGGTTACTTTTTTAAATAATGGCGTGGACGTGTTCCGTTCCCAACTGCAAGGGAAACTACAAAGGCGGTCCTAAAATGTCCGCTTTTTCCTCCCTAATGACCCCAAAAGTGGGTTAAGGCCATCAAAAGAGACATTGTTCCTATACTGTCTTCCAGGGTTTTGGTTTGGACCGTTGGAAAGTGTTATACCTAACAATTTTACGCGATTAAACGTAACCACCTTGAAATCAGGAAGTTTTATGGTTTTATTCATTTGAATTTAGTTGTATCTAGGCACGCAAATAATAAATAATTGGCATTTATGAAAATTTTACTGGTAGATATCTAAATGCACCAAAAGCCCTTGAAAACGTGACTTTCATTCTCGTAGATTATTATCATAATCATTATAAAAATGTATCATCTTAGACAGTGACTTTATTGAACAAGGTCCAACAATTTGAATTATTTTTATTTGTTGGTTGGATGATGTAAAGAAATAAAGTGCTATTGTATTTATTAATATTTTTATTCAATGATTCCAGAGCACTCCTGCCACAACAGGAAACGCACAGAAAATGTATAATCTTAGACAGTGACTTTATTGATAAAGGTCCAACAATTTGAATTATTTTTATTTGTTGGTTGGATGATGTAAAGAAATAAAGTGCTATTGTATTTATTAATATTTTTATTCAATGATTCCAGAGCACTCCTGCCACAACAGGAAACGCACAGAAAATGTATAATCTTAGACAGTGACTTTATTGATAAAGGTCCAACAATTTGAATTATTTTTATTTGTTGGTTGGATGATGTAAAGAAATAAATTGCTTTTGTATTTATTAATATTTATTCAATGATTCCAGAGCACTCCTGACCAAAATAAAGTTTAATAAAAAAATCAGCATTTTGACATCGCCCAGAGAAAAATACCCTGTACATTTTTGTATTGAATCTTTGCACACCAACACTTTGAGTAGTCCTGTTGATCATTCATCTGTTTTGACGGGATTCCATGGCACACTTGTCTCTCCAGATGCCTTTAAAATTCCTATTTTGCTCAATTTTGACACCCTGCAGAATGAAACTCCCTGTATATTTTTTGTTCAAATTTGGTATACGGGGGTTTTAGGTTGTTCTAATTAACGCTGTGTCAGGTTTTAAATAAAAAAATCGCTAAATGGTTTTCGTCATTTTTTACTAGAAAAAAAAATTGTAGTAGGCCTTGAAAATTGACATTAAGACCTGAAATTTTGCACCAACGTTTTTTGTGGCATATTTTTAGAAAAAAACGCGGCTAAAATCGGATGGAGAATAGAAATTTTACGGGGATGAAACACCCTGTATAGCTGAATTTTAAGCACACGCCAAAAACCAAGACTGGTGTTATTCCGCCAGCACCAACTAATCGCCTTTCCGCGTTCAGCCCGATTACGCGTGCGACGTGCCCCTAATCCGCCGATAATAACACGACGGAGCGGGGCCCGTCGGGTCACGGCCGTATTGACAGCATAATCCAATATCCCAACCCCGTCCGGCCCGATCGGCGCGTTGTTTACGACCCCGGTCGAAATTAAAAACCGACCCCCGCCCGATCCGATCTGATTTTAATTAAATTATTTTGGCGGACGCGGCCGTTAGCCGTGCGGATTACGACGCCCGCGACGCATGGGCGCCGGGACGCGTAGCCAGAAACTGAGGCGAAACAATAAGCGCGCGTATAGTACTCGATAATCTGGGAAATACAACAAAATCGAACAATATTTTCCGTAGAAAAACTTGCGGCAACAGCAATAACCTGATGCATGTGTTTGAATTCGCGGATAGCTGTATCATATAGCTTGACGTCACTGTCCCAGTTGCCGAGGCCAACGATAAAGACAGGCCATGGCGCTAACGCATAATCGCGTAGTCACGTGACCAACTTAGTCCTATACATATAATAAAAGGCATTTTTGGAGATAGGTAGAAAATAGTTATTTATGTATGTACCAAGGCACTGAAGTACAACTTTTTATGACTCATGTGGAATTTAGTTGCCGAGGCCTCTGGCCCTGGCAAATAAACCACATGAGTCATAAAAAGAAATTCAGTGCCGAGGTACATATTATATTTTTTTGAAATCGGAAAAAAAAATGTTTAATTAGGCAAGAAAATAATCATACGGGATCACCCGGCCATGAACTAACTGCGCGCGGCGTTGCTTGACTTTGACGATCGATCTACCTAGGTCAAGTATGACAAGACACGGGACCTTCGAACAGAAAGACCAAACTGCTGCTTGTTGTGCAGCTTCCATAATAAATCTATTGATACTCAAACCTACTAAAATATTTATACTGATAGATTGCGCTGCTATATTTATAGGTAACAATTTAGCAATGTGTACGAATAGTTAAATGGGCCTTTATTGGCCGAGTTTTGAATATTTGGTCACTTTTGACGGGCGATGGCTCCGCGTCTGACGTTTGATGCTTACATCTCGCCAAGGCCTACTTATTGAAAAAATCGTACAATAATGGGCTACTTCAGTGCCGATTTCTGAGCTTTTAATGACGATTTTGGGACACTTCACTGCCGATTAAAAAAAAAAAACAAATTTCTTAACAATTTGTCGAGTCTTCTTCCATCTATTAAAATTTTCAACCTGCCTCAGCTGTTTTGGGCTGAGAGTTAAACGGCAATGCACTCAAATATTTTGGCACATTCTCAAAAATTGTTGGGACAGCACCTTCCTTAAGCCTAGGTGTTTTCCTCCCACAACACATTTGTCCACTTTAATTATTTCACTTTCTTGAAAATTATTAGCCACAACTGAAGGTTTTTTTTTAGAAATTAAATCTCAGTTGGAACTTGACGAATCCACCTTTAACGGTTAGAAAAATAAAGAATTAAACGTTAAAATTGCTGAGAATTTAAACACCATGTAGGTATATCGAAAACAAGGCGGCTGTGGATAAAAAGTTATATAAAATAGAATACAACTGAAAATCACCCTGTATAAGAGTATTTTTAATTCTCAGGTGTAGTATTTAAAATTGTAACTTTCTATTTCTATATCTACCTTATTTTTGAGTTTTGTCAAATATGGTACAAAAAAAAACCGTTTCTTTTAGGAAGTTATAGGTATATCCTGTTCACAACTCAAGAACTTAAGAAACATCCCTCTATAAAATTGTTTCTATGTAGTGTCAAAAGAACTTAGTGAAAATCCAGACAATTTTAAATCATTTTATAAAATGTCTGCAGACATTTACTACATTAGGCTTTGCTCAAATAATCAAATAATACGAATAACTCGAAACCAAGAAGAATAATATATATAACAGAATCTATTTCATGCAACAAGTTTCAACAGAGTTCGCTTCTCTATGTCGTCCTATTTTACGAAATATAGTATATTTCGTGCTTCCTGTTTCTTCGGTGTGTGGCCTGCTTCAGAGCGTAGAGCGTTTGGGCACTTATTAGAGATGTACCGGAAACTTGAATCTACAATCTACCGTTGGAGAAACTACCCTGAGAAGCATCACATGCTTGACTGATTGTGAGGGGAAGAGGTGGCATTTACTAATAGGTACAACATTTCCTTCATTGCCATTTGCATTTTCGAAAAAAATAGGAACCTTAGGTTTTCTGTCTCTCATTTTTTTCCATAAAAAAACATAAATTTAAATGCACATTCTTTGGCCTCTTTAAAAATACAGGAACAGTTCCAAGTCGCTCAGTATAGCCGAGTTACATATGGGTTTAGCAATAATTTTAGGGGAAACAAAAATCAAAATGAAGAGATAGGGATCTAACGTTTTATTTTCCACAAGATATTCCGGAACTCTGTATGAAAACAAATATCCCTAGACCTCTGCATATTGAAACAAACTTCCCCTGTTTCCAGTCGCATTTTATAGGCCACACTACTTTATTTTATTAATCTATGAATTGAAAGACCCCACACCTGACCCCACACCTGACACCACTTGTACTTTCTACTTGCGATATTTTCGAAAATATCAACTATTAAAAGGATACTGCGATATATTCAGGGGTAATATAACAAGTGGTCTGCCTATTATCGATAATACATTTCGTTAATTTTACGAATTATAATCCCAAAGCTGAAAATACCACGACTGCGCAGCAGGAGTGGTATTTTCTTAGCATTGGGGTTATAATGAGTGATAAATTAAGAAAAATAATAGCCGTTTGTTTTTGTATTAAGGGTTGAGAAGGAAAATGTATTAACAGTTTCTCCAAAACATATATATAGGAAGTAAGTATTTCTCAGGTACTCTTTAAAATAAGGGGACCCAGCATGTCACAGTCTATCACATAGGAAAAGTGAAGCCTTGAGGGGAAGTTTGTTTTCTGTCGACTTCAAGGAGACCACAAGGGGGCTGGTACAAGGTTATGTTATATGTCAGTGTCCAACTGCCATCAGGTTTTATGTGACATGCCAGTGCTATAGATTTTAAAGGAGGCAAAATATTTCTCATCATAATTCAGAATTTTTAAGTTTTCTAACTTCCAGATACTCAGATGTGTCAATTAAAGGTAATGCGGCCCCCTGTAGTAGTCCCAATAATTGCAACCAGATTTTTCCTGTATCACCTTATATAATCCTACAATTTCCATTACGTGGGCATAACGTATATGTAGGTAGTTCAAAACAAAAATCGTATTTCGTAAATTTTAAACCATTAATCAGGTAGCTTCAGTTCTTTTTTTAAAGAATTTTTATCTACGACTACAAGTTTATTTTAAGTTGGTGAGGTACCTTGGGAGAGAAACAAAATTACAAAAATTTTATAATGAACACCTAGAAAAACTATATGATTAGAACGACTAGACCTAATCTTATAGTCCATCCCGAAATCTGTGAAAGTTCTTTGGGTAGACACGTCAACAAGGGAAGAAAGTTCAAGTATACCTGGTATTACCTGGTAAGAAAGTGCAATAGCGACAAATTCTTAAATAAGCAAAATCGGCACTGACTTACCATACTTACCTGCTATTACTTAAATTCATGGAAATAATTGCTGGAAATCAATTTCAACTATAAAATAAATTTCTTTCATTTGACAGTTACAATATTCTGCACTTGTAGACACAACATTGTCAAGTCTAATTTTTGGAAATCATGGAAACCATTATTAATTTTTACTAACAATCAAAGTAGATTCTCCAATAAAATGCAATACTTATGGCATCACTGAGACCATTAGGAGGAAGGAATGGGCTTCACTTTGGAAAGTATAATGCTGGGTCCCCTTACTTTAAAGAGTCCCTGGTATTTCTAAAGTTACGAAAGTTTCTTTTATTCTCGAAAGTAGTTTTTTAAATTTCGCATTAGTTTAGTCCATAGTAAATCTAGAACATAATTATTTGTGGAACTTTAATTTAGCGTGGTACACATCAAAGTTATTATGTTTTAAAGTGAAACCCAACCTAATGACCTTTAAGGGTGAGAACCGGAAATGACATTCCGCCATTATATTCCGGTCGCACGTTAATCCCAAACAAGCTCCTTCCTGAGGTTTTTTATTCAAAGGATAATAGTAATAAAAATATTGTTCCTAATGCTGTGTGCTCCGTGGACGCCCATGGCGGCCCTATATCTCGGATTTGCGTGGCAGCGATACACCGGGACACAAAGAGGAGGACGTCGACGGGGGTGATAGATCATCGCGCTTAAACGGTTATTAAGTCGGTTTGCTCTGCACTGTTTTATAGCCGGTAATGAATTCCTTATTTGGGGTGGGTGGTGAGCGAGGCGCGAGGGTCGGTCCCCTGTGCAAACTTATACGACCCCCCCCGAAACCCACGTCGACGCGACGACGGCGTCTGAGCTCCAAAGTCGCAAGCAAACATTGGGCATG
The DNA here is from genome assembly GCA_963920635.1 of Pseudeuparius sepicola. Classification (NCBI taxonomy): domain Eukaryota; kingdom Metazoa; phylum Arthropoda; class Insecta; order Coleoptera; family Anthribidae; genus Pseudeuparius; species Pseudeuparius sepicola. The sequence continues at coordinate 18,501,408 of OY987299.1, read as the reverse complement.
AATCGAATAGGTTCGGGAGCTAAACAACATTTGGGACGGATATTAGATTTAGCTGCTTATATTTATCATAATCTAATAAACAACAGTTGTTCTATTGTAATGTTTGGAATCGTTAGACCTGGACCAACACTATATTAAAGACCCGAGCATGCCGTCATATTTCATTGTTGTTTACGGATCGGGGTGGCGCTACACGACGAAAAAAATGGCGACTTATTATAGGTTATAGGGGGGTATTCTGTGGCTATTGGGATGTCAGTTTCTGACGTTTAAAAAATCCAACATTTTAAATATCCAGCTTTATTACGATTTACTTTCTTTTTACGGTAACGAATTGTCTTTGCGTCTAGTATTTGGCAGTTTTATCCTATTAATACGGCTTTCCGAGGTAGATTTGTTTGTGATAACATGAAATTTTCGCGCACATGAAGAAAATGGTATGCACAGACCATTAGGTTAATTGCAGAAGAATAAACACTATTTTGGAATTATGGTTCTGGTCAACCAGCTGAAGAAGCGAAAATTAAAGATATTATTTTGGAAGAGTATTTTTTAACGTATGCAGGAATGAAAATAGAAAATTTTGTTTATAGCTCCAAAGCGAACTAATAGTCCTCCATATAAAGAAGAAACTGAAAAATCTAATGCGTTTTATGCTTTCACATACTACAACTAGCCAGACTGCGTTTCAAACCAAAAGGTACCAAATGCTCTTGCTTGCTTTTTAGACTCGCTTTTCTTAAGAAAATGTATGGAAATATGCCATGTGAACTTGTCAAATTAGAGGGACTTAACAAACAAATATTTTACTTTATTTTGAATATTCACTTCGTTGTAACAGACATATTTGCATGTTTTTATTTTATAAAAGATTCTGCAACAATGGTGTTTTAACTAAAACCACCGGGTAAATATGTTTCGTCGTGTAGCGCCAGTGGCGATCGCTTGAAACAAAAACAAATTTGATACTGGACACCTCAGAAATATATGAAGGGCAAGGGAAACAAATGGTCTCTATTTTTTTATTGGTAGTCCCAAGGGAGAGTATCTCATAGGCGGTAGTATTTGGATGGGGTATTATTTCATTAGGGATTTTTTTACGATAAAATGCTATTAAGAAAACTTGTTCAGAATGAAAAACTGAGCGGATTCGTGAAATTTCAAAAGTCTAGGCCTACTTTGATTTTTAGATTTATCTCCCACTTTTTTCTTAGAAAAGTATCCTTTTAGGAGCTTTCACGTCAACATTTTATTTTTTCACTATGAACAAGTTTCCTTAATAATATTTTGACGTGAAAGCTCCAGAAAGGACACATTTCTAAGAAAAAATTGGGGAAAAAATGCAAAAAAGCTAAAAATCAAAGTAGGCCTAGACTTTTGAAATTTTGCAAATCTACTCAGTTTTTCATTCTGAACAAGTTTTCTGAATAACATTTTGTCGTAGAAAAATCCCTAATAGGATTTCTTGAAAATTTGCTATTTTAAACAATCATATAGCAGCCAATTACCCCATCCAAATACCACCGCCTATGAGATACTCTCCGTTGGAACTACCAATAAAAAAATAGAGACCATTTGTTTCCCTTGCCCTTCATATATTTCTGAGGTGTCCAGTATCAAATTGGGACACACTGTATTTTATTATAAAAAATATTTCTAGTTCTAGCCCAAACTGGAAATGATTATTACAGTAATTATTATTATCATTGGTCAAATCTATCGAACTGCTCATACTGACAGATTAAATTGTTGTAGGGTCTGTAATGAGGTAGAAAAGTTAAATAATTCTTTATTAGCCGGGTTTTATTAGCGTAACTAAGAGGGAGCCAGGGGGGGCGCCCCCCCCTGGAAAGCATACGCTCCCCGAACATACGGGAAAGGAAAAACATGTTGTTATTAAAACAGACAACTAACAGTAAACCCACAATAAACAAATATTACCAACAATATCTAGGAATAGATACATTACCAACTTCAAATTGTTTTGTTTATGATTTTAAAAATATTTTATTGTCGGCACATTCAAAGTTTCCGGTTTATTTATACGATTTAGGTTATTTCTAAATATAAGTATCAAGAATCTCAAAGCATAATAGGTACGATATACAAATCTATAAAATAACTATTTAATATGCTACTATATCGTTGAAAATTACATACACAGAGTAAGTCTGTTTTTTTGTAACAGGACTTTAACATTAAAACGAAAATTTAATGTCAATTAGGTCTACAAATGATTCATTCTCGGCTTCATTTTTAAGGCATGCCTACGGCGTTAAAATTTCAAAAAATACATGATACTTACTCGATTGGTTTCATGCCTAATTTCAGTTTTTGATTACCTATTTGTTCATTCGTAAAGAAAAATGTATAAATCGACCCAAATTATATTTCCCAAAAATGTGGTGCAAACCAATGAATATGTAGTTATGTTGAACCCCCATTGAGAAAAAAAAGGAAAAAGAAATCATGATGATGTACCTAATCTTGTAATTTCCTATGCCTCATTTAACTAATTTGTTCTAATAGTCTTCATAATAACCATTGTTCAATTACTAAAAATGATAATAACTGATAAATTTAAGAGGCAGAATGCAGTGATAATAAAAAAAATGTTGTGGCCTTTATGTGGGACTCGAACCCGGGACCTACGGTATACTAGTCTGATGCTTTAGCCTTGCGCTAAGTAACTACTTTATCGATTTTAGTTATTAGGCCACTGTTATTTGACATTGGGGGAAACACTGATATATTATTAATTATTTTTCTTTGGCATAATTCATTTAATAATTATTCGTATTTAAAGGTTGACTATTTACTTTTTGTATCGGTTGCATCATTCCGATATTTTTTTAAAAAGAATTAGCCCAAACAAAGGGCTAAATTTAAACATCGCCGCCATGTTGGATTTTAAAAAATCGGTCATTTTAATGTTTTGCGTCCCTAGTCTGCAAGCAACGATGCCTCGTTTTTTAAAATAAAAAAAAACAGCGACACCGGTAATCAGTGTTTTGAAACGGCGCTAAAGAGACACAGAATTTAGGATGATATACGCTGCTTTGCGCAAAATTTTGAATTAAACCATAATATTGCCAAAAAACCTGTTATGACAAATAACAGACTATGGAACATCCTTCAGAACATTCCATTAAAGAACAAGTGAACAAGTTTCCCCTCTATATCGAAAATGAAGAAATTTTTGACCATAATAATAATAATTTTCACAATAATGTCGTAAAATTACAATCCCCCTGTAGATGAGATTTTTAACTAGTACAAACATTAATAAATTTATCCTGCTGACAAAACAATATTGGTGGCCTCGCGTATCGAGAGCACGAATTGGCTCGACACTTGGGTGCTAGTGGTGTTCGGGGAAAGGTGGCCTGCCTGGTGGGAAGCACCATGCAGGGGTTGTTCCCCACATCAAATGTCAAGAGGGTCCAAGTCGACGTTTAAGTTACTAATGTATTTGTAAGTATTTCTTTTATTTTTATTATTCTTTTTCTACTTTTATTTTTCATTTTTTTATAATAAATTATATTTGTTTTTCTGGAGTTGTCTTACTTGCCAAGGTTATGCACCCCCCAACACAACAATACTCCAAACTAAGAGTACCCCAGGCCGACTTTTTTCCCGATAGAACTAGGATAGCATTCGCTCAAGTACTACGGAAAACCCTAGAAAACCGTAGTAATCCCAGTGAGTGTAGGACAATTAGTAAATCACACGTATAAAGCTATTTAGGAGCATTGCCGTGAACCCACATTTGTCCAGCGCTCTTGGCCATAGCGGTGTTTTTCTTTAAAGACATGTGCATGCCCCTGCCTCGACATCGGTTCGAACCAAGGTCGATCGAAGGCAGAAAAACATGCAGTCTAAAAAGTCAGCGCCGGTACGAGCGACGCCACCGCGGCTATTCTATAGGACGCCAATATATTATTATTATTATTGATCCAGTATTCTTACGTAATATTCTACAAACTGTCAAAATCTGCAACGGGCTGCTTAGTCGCTACATTATTTTATGGTACCCGCATTTTATTATTTATTACTTCTAATCCAATCGCACATCTCTTAAAAGGAGAAAGCTTAATCGAAGTGAAGGGCACGCGGTAGTTGTAGAAATTACAAATACCCAGCATTCAATTAAATTACCATCAATTTCTCACTCGACTTTATTACAACCACCATACAATAATCTAATATAGAAAACAAATTGCGCTCGTGAGCCCGCTGAAGTTTACTTATGGAACCCTATTAAATTAAAGTGGTATTTATTGCCGAGTTCTATTTCGTAGTAGAACAACTGAACGTCTATCATTTTTCACGTCTTCCTTGTTTTTCTTTGTCCAGAAAGGAGTGTCGATGTGTTCGATAAAAACAAATGACAATTCACTTATGGGTAAATTGAATGATGGATCGGGGAAAGGCAATAAAGTTACCACCCGGGGGACTGCCCTTATTCCTATATATACGCTCTGAATTCATGTGTCAACAGAGGGTTGCGCACCTAAATGACACCAGAGTAAATATAGTAATATTCTATGCCTTTTTTTTATCAATAAATACTTACATTTGATTCGTTGAATCTTTCTTATCAGATTTTAGCTGAAACAACATAAGGGTGTTACAAAAAGTCTCGAAATTGACAGTCAATATTTCGACTTATAAGTAGAAATATTAGGAACGGATCTAGAAAAAAAGGAGAGTGTCCCTTCCAGGCTTTCGTACCTTTCGCTTTAAAAAAGATTAAAAATGGCTCGCTCAAATGAAGTCACATGACGAAGGGTCAACAATGATATTTATGATATTTAAAAAATAAAATCGCTGAAAATGGGTATGTTAAAATTTAATAGTTATTTATGTACCAAGGCACTGAAGTTCAACTTTTTATGACTCATGTGGAGTTTAGTTGCTGAGGCCTCTGGCCGAGCACGGCAAACTTGATCAGAATAAAATTCGAAAAAAGTCTGAACTTTCAGCATCGGTAGAGAAAAACATCCTGTATTATTTTTTCTTGCAGTCTCGTCCATCAATACTTTGGGTGGTCCTGTTAATTCTTCAATTGTTTTAAAATCATTCCATGGCACGCTTGACTCTCCAGGGGCCCTCGAAATCACTACTTTGCGCAACTTTAAGGCGCTGTAAAACCGAACTCCCTGTATGTTTTTAGTTCAAATTTTGAACTAAAGGGTTTTAGAGGGTCCTAATTAACGCTGTATGGTCAGATTTTAAATAAAAAAAATGCCTAAATAGATTTTGTGAAAATCGGGGTTTAAAAAAATTCTTAGCCGGCCCTGGAATTGCAATTTGACAAATGTGTTCACGTAGAAAGTTCCGCATTTTGAAGACCTTTGTATCAAAAAATTTTTTTTGAAAATATCCCAACAAATCAATTTTTTATTGATTTGTGTCCACTTAAAAGTGAACACGCTGTATGTGTTTTGATGATATTAAAAATCTGTTATTTTAGCACATTTACCTAATTTTTTGGACTCCTTGAGAAAAGTTCGCTCTCTATACGATTTTTTTATCATCCAGTGCGGGGATATAAAACTTCATATAATAGTGTTGAATGCCACATATTTGGTTTATTTGTCACACTTTCGACAATCTTCAAATAAATTATTAATTTGACCTAAGCAATAATAGATACTAAATATTTTCTAAAATTTATTTTTGGCGCAAACAGATCCGTTGAATTTTAATTGGGTTTTTCGCCACCAAACTGGTTACAAAGTTCAAAAAAACGCATTTATATTAAAATTCCTTGCGAATGTAGAAAGTTCTATGTTAGGGAGACTTGTGGGCCATTTAACGTTCGTTTAAAAGAACATAAAAATTATATCCCAGGCAAAATCAAATTTCGAAGTCAAAAATATGTGAACGAACATTCTTTTAATAACAATCATAAGATTTTGTGGGATAGGTCCAAACCAATTACCAAAGGAGAAGTAGGAAATAGAGACAACTGTGTTGCTGAATGTTCAGTGGAATTCAGTAAAATATTGCCAGTTATTCAAAGAGAAGTTAGTATAGATAATTAGATAGAACACAGGGTACAATCACAGACCTATATAGGAAGCTATATATGTCTGTGGTCATTGATTAAGGTATAATATCAGACAGGTGGCTAAGCTATTGTTTCTGTTGCCATGACATTTTAACCTGAAATTTATTAATCTGTCATTTCACTTCGACGTGACATGATCTTTGAGAAAGGAGGAATATTTATTCTCCCAGAAAACAAATTTGTTGAAGATATTTTTTGAGTTACAAGTTCATTTACTGTTAACAATTTATTAATTTTCCAGGCAACTTGAAAAAGTGAAAAATAAACTCAATGTCTTTGGGGCTCCCTAATGAAGTTACAGGGTGTTTCGCAGAAAAATAAAGATATTTGTATGCAACTAATAAAGCCATTCGAACCAAATATGGTAGGTAGGTACACCTGTTACTGATTTAAGTTGACACAAGATGGTGAAGTATCCACCTGATTGAAAAATCAGTAAAAATTTTGTTCAAAAAATTTTGCATTTATTTCTTCAAAATTAATAAAATAGCAAAAATAAAGAAAAAAAAAATACCAAGACAAAATTACCACCGGTTGATTTACGTAATGCTTTTTGGCTTTGAAGCAAAATTTTAGTAACGAATGAAATTAAATATCATAATTAAAGGTATTATTATATCGAAATTAATCAAAACTAAAAATGAATTATATCAAGGAAGAAGAAAAATCTACTTTTTGACTTATCTGGATATGCTTGTAACACCTGCTTAATACAATAATCATCCCACGCGCTGAAAATCTGGATGATAAAATTTAAAACTAAGAATTAATTAAGATCCAAATTGAGAAGAAAATCATAAGTTTGAGTGCAGAGTCGGGATCAATGTGAAATTAATCATTTACAAAGAAATTTAAAGTTGAAAAAGCGATAGATTATCTATCTATCTATCTATCTATCTATCTATCTATCTATCTATCTATCTATCTATCTATCTATCTATCTATCTATCTATCTATCTATCTATCTATCTATCTATCTATCTATCTATCTATCTATCTATCTATCTATCTATCTATCTATCTATCTATCTATCTATCTATCTATCTATCTATCTATCTATCTATCTATCTATCTATCTATCTATCTATCTATCTATCTATCTATCTATCTATCTATCTATCTATCTATCTATCTATCTATCTATCTATCTATCTATCTATCTATCTATCTATCTATCTATCTATCTATCTATCTATCTATCTATCTATCTATCTATCTATCTATCTATCTATCTATCTATCTATCTATCTATCTATCTATCTATCTATCTATCTATCTATCTATCTATCTATCTATCTATCTATCTATCTATCTATCTATCTATCTATCTATCTATCTATCTATCTATCTATCTATCTATCTATCTATCTATCTATCTATCTATCTATCTATCTATCTATCTATCTATCTATCTATCTATCTATCTATCTATCTATCTATCTATCTATCTATCTATCTATCTATCTATCTACCTATCTACCTATCTACCTATCTATCTATCTATCTACCTATCTACCTATCTACCTATCTACCTATTTATCTATCTATCTATCTATCTATCTATCTATCTATCTATCTATCTATCTATCTATCTATCTATCTATCTATCTATCTATCTATCTATCTATCTATCTATCTATCTATCTATCTATCTATCTATCTATCTATCTATCTATCTATCTATCTATCTATCTATCTATCTATCTATCTATCTATCTATCTATCTATCTATCTATCTATCTATCTATCTATCTATCTATCTATCTATCTATCTATCTATCTATCTATCTATCTATCTATCTATCTATCTATCTATCTATCTATCTATCTATCTATCTATCTATCTATCTATCTATCTATCTATCTATCTATCTATCTATCTATCTATCTATCTATCTATCTATCTATCTATCTATCTATCTATCTATCTATCTATCTATCTATCTATCTATCTATCTATCTATCTATCTATCTATCTATCTATCTATCTATCTACCATCACCATTATTACTAATTATTTTTTACTACCTACATGAAATTGTGTGATGCTACGCCACTGCTTAAAACTATGGTTTTTGGTTACAATAATTACTTAGTGATCACACCTATTATGGAAAACTCATGGACTATCTCTGATAACTGTTGATCTCTCTGTTCAACGAATGTTCATACCCAATACCCCCAGGGTGTTAGTAAATAAGTGCGACAAACTTTAAAGGGTGATTCTACATGAAAAAATAAGGACAGTTTGCTATATAAACGTAGGTCCGCAAATGCTTCGTTTCCGATATACAGGGAGTCAAAGTAAAAAAAAAAAATTTATTTATTGCGCTGAAACGGATTCAGATATTCAAATGAAATTTGGGGGTTTTAACAGGAATAGAAAGCGCATTTTTTGACACCCGATTAAAAATTTTATGTTAATCAGTGGCGTGCGACAAAAAAGCTCTCTTACCTTTTTTTCACAGGGGCCGCCATTTTTATGCAAAAAAATAAAACAACATAACGCTTATTTTTAATTTCTATTACAATATCAAAAACCTATCCTATACAGCAACAATAAATCAAAACAACAAATGAAAATAAAAATACCTCGAATAAAACATTTTTAGTTAGGTGCGCAATAGCTATAACAATAAATAAATTATGATTTTTTTTTTAAATTTGACTACCTGTATATCGGAAACGAAGCATTTGCGGACCTACGTTTATATAGCAAATTGTCATTATTTTTTCATGTAGAATCGCCCCTTAAAGTTTGTCGCACTTATTTACTAACACCCTGTAGATAGACTTTGGTTTATACCAATCATACCTACGTCACAACTCCAGTCCTTGCCTTACTCATGAATATACGATAGTAGTAATACAAAGAGAGTACGGGACCACTTTGACCTCAGTTGACCCCTTGATCCTGAGAGTCCCCTACGGCCCGAGGTCACGGGAGCAAAGTGGCTACGTCATGCCCGAGGTCACGTGACGTCACCGGATGACCCCAGTTGACCCCTAGATCCTGATAGGTTAACCTTTGACCTTTGGGCCACGTGTGACCCCCAGTTGACCCCCCCCACTCCAACGACGGGGCAACCCCCACTCCAACGGCTTGGTGGGGTGAGGTTTATATATTCGTGCGCAAGAGCAGTTTTCCCGTTATATACACTTACAATTTCATACAGTCTGATTTTCCGAGTTCAAAATGCAGTCGTTCCTGAATCACCTGAACAAGAATTTGATCGTCAAGAAATTCGAAAGCGTTCAAAATATGGAGGTGGATGAAAATTTTCAAATCACGAGCGTGGACAAAGTGAACACGCAATACGGAGAGAAGGTCTACGTCGAGTTCGAAGAATTTAAGACGGTGCTGCCGCAACGATACACGGCCGAGTTTACGCCCCAACGGATCGAAGAAATTAACAGGGATATCGGTAACGGAAGGAGGTATTACATGAAGAGTCTTGGGCCCGTCGGCCTATCTACAAATATCGAATTTATTGTAGAATGAGAAAACTGGACATTTGAAAAATTTGAATGTGATATGCTGTAGTTAATAGGAAAATATAACAAATATATATAATAATTGATTTCTAATAAACGTTTAAAAGCCATTTGTTTTTTTTTTCAAATCTTGGAAAAAGGTATAAATAAAACTCATCGTTGTTCGTTCAGCTCAGTGTGATGTCGTCTTTCGCTGGAAGTGGATTGGTTAATAGCGTCATCAATAGGTTGCCAGTCGAATTACACCTTCCCGGCTACCAGTACTGCGGTCCAGGAACAAAGTTGGAGAAACGCCTTGCTCGTGGAGATCCCGGCATCAATAAGCTAGACGCCGCTTGCAAAGATCACGACATCGCATATTCCAAAAATAAGTCTCTGGAAGAGAGACATAGAGCAGACAAAGAATTGGAAAATCGAGCGTGGGAGCGAGTGGTATCGAGGGACGCTAAATTCGACGAAAAAGCTGCCGCGTGGTTCGTTACAAATACGATGAAGGTCAAACGCAAGGTCGGTATGGGGATAAATAAGCGCCCGGTTTCGTTTAAAAGAGACATCGTCAAAAAAGTTGAAAGATCTCTGAAAAAAACTTTGAGCAACAGTCAGTTGAATGACATGAAGCACTTGAAGAAAGCGTCGTTGGTTGCTTTAAAAGCGGCACGAATAGCTGTTAAGAAGGCGGGTGGAAAGAGGAACGTGAAAATTCCTCGCACAATTCCGTTCCAGCATACCGGCGGATTTCTTCCTTTACTGCCCCTCCTAGGTGCCTTGGGCGCCCTTGGTTCGGTGGCAGGCGGTGCCGGTGCTGTAGCCAAGACAATTATCGACGCAAAAAATGCGAAGAAGCTTTTGGAAGAACAAAAACGGCATAATCGGTCGATGGAAGCCATCGGAAAGGAAGGCTCCGGCTTATATTTACGTAAAAATAAGAATGGATTAGGACTGTTCCTTAAGAAACAAAAAAACTCCCAATGAAGCTACCCAATAGACCGCTGTCCGACGAAGATATATTGAATTACGTGGAAATTTTAAAAATACCATATTTCAGAGGCGTCTTTATGAGAGATACACTTCCGTCGACGCCGAAAAATTACGAAGCGGCCATTTTAAATTTAGACGTGCAACGCAACAAAGGAACGCATTGGGTAGCTTACAAAAAAAGAGGCTGTGCCGTAGAATATTTCGATAGCTTTGGCGCTTTGAAACCGCCCAAAGAACTGATTCGATATTTTGGAAAGGGTGTCAAGGTCACGTACAATAACGACGCCTATCAAAATTTTAACGAAATAAATTGCGGTCATTTGTGCATTGAATTTCTCTATAAAAGGTGGGGGAAAACTTAAAAGTCGCCAGTCATGTCATTGTTGTTTACTCTACACGGACGCACGTCCACGCTCTCCATCGATTTTGACAGTCCGATAGTTTTGGACCCAAACGCCGAGTACGGTTTAGCTTTGCTGGGATTCCACACGTTCAACAGCATACCGAATATCGAAGAGGAGAGCGGCGACAACAATTTTCGTTATCTAACCGGTAGTTTCGGTGCTAGCAAAGAAATATCACTTCCCACCGGTTCATACGAGATAAAAAATATAGAAGAGCACATACGGAAAAATTTGAAAAAATCGGAAGACGAAAACGATAGCGGTAGCATATCGATACAAGCGAACAAGAGCACTCTGCAGTGTGAGATCTACAGCGATCAATATACCATAGATTTTGTTACAGCCGGGTCTATTGGAAGACTTTTGGGGTTTTCCGAACGATACTTAGATAAAGGGAAAGTGCACGTTTCAGATTTGCCGGTAAATATCATTAAAGTTAGAACGATACATATAGATTGTAACATCACAGCCGGTGCTTATTACGTAAACCGACCTACGCACACGATTTACGAATTCGCCATTGGGGTCGACCCCGGTTACGCCATAGACGAAACCCCTAAAAATTTACTCTACGTGCCTGTCACGAAACGTGAAATAAACAACCTGACCATAAACATCCTCGATCAGAATTTCAAGCCTGTCAATTTCAGAGGTGAAGAAATTATCGTTAGATTGGAAGTGAAACGACTGTCTATGTGAAATGCGTTTGGTTTTTGGAGGCAACTACCAACCGTATAAAAGGCGGTTTAGTGACCTCCGACCCTCATTGACGAAGACGTCATCGAAGTGGAAACACCATTGCAACTTGAATCTAACGCCGGAAAACCGTCGATTTCTAGAAGCACTCGGCTACCATGTCGTTAACGCCGCAAGTATTCGACGTGCACCGCACTCCAACCTTCGATGAGTCCATTCAGCGATTAGAGCAACGAACATATTACCCGTTTGTGAAATATTTTCTGAATAATGACATTGTGGAGATAACGATTAACCAAGGAGACACTTGGTTATTGATGTATGACGCTGCAATTTATATCAAAGGTAAAATAGAGAAGAAAACGGGAACCGGGAAATGTAGTTTTGCTAATAATGGAGGTGCGTTTCTCTTCGATTCGATTTCATATGAACTGAATGGAAAGGAATTGGAAACAGTTCGAAATCCTGGAATTGTGAGTGCTATCACACATATCTATGCTACGCCCCCAGCGATGAAAAATTCCTGGTAACTGCAAGTTGGTCTGGTCCAACCAAGCCTTTGACCGTAAATTTGGATGGAACATTTAGCTTGAGAATACCTCTGAAACATTTGTTTGGAATATTTAACGATTATCAGTTGGCCACTTGCGGAAAACAAACTTTAAGATTAACACGAGCTAGAAACGATAACAACTCTTTACTTCTGGAAGATGATCCTGCATCTGCTGCTGAATTGACGGCAGAAATAACAGTTTCCAATGTCGAGTTAAAAGTGAAACATATTCAACCTAGCGATTTCATTAGATTGGATCTGCTTCAGTCTATTAAACGTGATCGCCCTATAATTATACCGTATCGTAAATGGGAACTTCACGAACTGCCAAGTCTTACAGTCAATGCCAACAGAGAAATTTGGTCAGTCAAAACTTCAATGTCCGTGTCGAGTCCTCGATACGTTATAGTGGGATTTCAAAGGATTCGCAATGAAAATGCTAGAAAGGACCCTTCCGTATTCGATAATATAAATATAGCGGATGTTAAATGGTGAATATTTTCCTTTTGAACGGCTGAGATTGGATTTTAATGGCAATGACTATCTATAGGCCTACCATAATTACGTAGACTTTTGCTCTAGTTATATGAATGAGAGGCATCCCTTGCTTAGCTACACCGAATACAAAAATAACGCAGCTCTCTTTGTCATCGACTGTTCCCGACGAATAGAGTCCATGAAAAGCACCACGGTTGACGTAAAGCTGGACATCGAGAGTAACGAAGGATTTCCAGCCTCAACCCGAGCTTATTGTATTATTATACATGATAGTACCATCGAATATTTACCATTAAGTGAAGTAGTTAGGGAACTTATGTAGTTTAATTTTACGGAGAGTTTTTTTAGGTGTAAGGTATTATTGTACTTGTACTTGACCTAATAAAATAATAAAAAATAAAATATCGGTGTTTAGTTTCCCTCCCATTACCATACATTTTCCGAAATCGATAAATAAAGTGGTTGGGGTAGACAGATCCCCATTAAGATGAAAGTCGCCGTAGTGGATTCACGATTAGTAACATATTGTGGCGTCGGGTAGATGAATTGAGATTAAAATGGTGGAAGAAGATAACAGAAAGAAGTTGGGTTAACAAAAGCTGACTCCTATACAAAAGTATGCAATACCTATCATAATGACAAGTCAAGACTTGGTGGGGTGTATTCAAAACAGGCTCTGGAAAAACGGCGGCCTTTTTACTACCCCATCATCCACTAGATCGTTTCTGACCAAACACCGCTCTTAAAAACTGAGAAATATCTGAAACGTTGGTTTTCACAGATATATGTGATACAAACACCGTACAATATATTGGAGAGGAAACAAAATTAATATTATAAAATGTACTATTTAGGCATTGGAAAAGAAACAGAACCAAGCCGTAGATAAATATTTAATTATAGCAGCGTAGGTAATAGAAGATTTTAACGATGATTACCACAGTGACTTCCTTCCAAATTTCGATAAGTGGAACCGTTTATCAATGACTCCACCGTGACTTTCTACCCCTGCGATTTTCGCTACCTAAAGCAAGCACTCTAACAATTTTTCTAGAGAACACATAGCCTAAAAGTCTGCCTAATATCCTTACAGAGGTATCTTTTAATTAAAAATATTATACTATTTTAGAAGAGTGCCTTTTCTGTAGCTTACACGTTAAAATGTTGTTAATGAAACTTGTTCAAGATGAAGAATTAGGTAGGTGTAAAAAAAAATTTCAAAACCTTAGGCCCATTTTGACCCATTTTGACCTTCTAGCCGAGACGCCGCGATCAACCTCATTCGTACCCCAAAATGTAAATTTTCAACATACACCCCAAAAGTTCAGCTTTTACCTTGGAAATATTTTTCGACTAAAAGAAAACACCGATACGAAATTTGAGTGCGCCCGGCCTTGGCGTTCTTGTCCTTTCTGGAATTGGTTTTGTGAGCGATGGGAGATACCTCTGTTGTTCGATTTTTAAGCGGAAAGTAGGTTGAACTTTTTTTTTGGGAGATATGTTTTTGCGTCTACATTTTTAATTAACTGTGCAACGATATGATTGGACAACCCATGCGCGATTTGTTTCTTTAAACATTATCACATTCAATTTCGCAAAGACTCTGCGATGTATTAACAATCTAATTCCCCCTAGTCCATCAGCCCAGTCCGGCCCTAAAGAACGTGTATAACGCCATACAGTCTAGCTAATTTTTTTTTGATTACATTGCATTATATCGTTCATCCCCGTGGCCTCTTGTTTACCACATATTAAATTTAATGACCACGCATAACGCCACACAGTCTCGCTCAGATCAATAAACAAGTTTTTTAAAAATTCTAGAGTGGGCAAATCGTTTTTCTCCTACTATATTTTTTGACTGACATCGAATTTTTTCCCTTTAAAGAGGTTTGTTGAATGGCCATTAGCCAGTTCACAGCCTCCTCTCTTATAAGTTTCTTGATTCACAATAGTAGTTCCAGTGGTGTGTTTTTTGTGTATTTTGGATACTTACAATGCAGCACCCTAAGAAGTTGTCTCTCTCGACAAAGAAACCTACTATCCTTAGCAATATGCTAATAATGCCTGTAAGTATAAATCTTGGTTTTCTGGTAATCTTCAACAATTTTTTTCATACAAAATTATTTTTTAAACTTTATTTCTGAAAAATACTTTTTTTCTAAATTAAACTTATTATTTTTTTTCTTTTCAGCCAACCATCGACTCTGCACAGTCATACAACATGCCCGATTTGAATAGTGCGTCCTTCGTGTCGCCCTCCCAAGTGCCTTGTTACGACGAGATAATGGCATTCTGTCCGAATTCCATTATTTCACCGGTTCATCGGCAAGAGGACGTCGAGCAGTGTGGTGTGGAAAACACGAATAACCCACAGTTGAAAGGAAATGGTGGTAAAGACATGCGTCAGTTGGGCATGGACAGCGAGGACTCCTTTAGTGACGTGCACATTAGTGTTAGTCAGCAGATGGACAGCGAGGATGAATTCGAGGAGCTGACTAGTCCTGGGAGTACTTGACTCGGTTCCTATATATTACAGGTCTCAAAAGGGCTGAAACAAAAGGACGCCGAAAATCTAAAATCCTTGAGAGAGGAGCAACATCGACTGGCGACTATTAGGAGAGAGAAAGAACGACTGAGAAAAAGGGAGCAGGTATCTATAGCCAAAATTGAGAAAATGGAGAGGGATAAACGGCTGTCTGCTGGTATTTTAAAAAGATTTAATGTGGTAAAAAAGTAGTTTTTTCTCACATTAAATATTTTTAAAAAATTTTTGAGTCTTTATTTTCCAACGTTGTTTATAGATACCTATCCTTCTTTTAGTTTTAAATTTAATACGTATTCTTAGCTTTTAAGTATATTTTCTTTTATATTTTTATACACAATAAATATGTTTTATGTATATTTTTGGTTTTTTTCTATCCTCCCTTATAAGTGCAAAAACATGTTGAAACTAAAATGTAATAATAATATAATCCTAGAGACAAGTATTTCCTGATTTTGTTCTCCTGAGAAACATGTTACAAACTGAAAATATGTTAAAGTGCACCATAAAAAGATAAAGATAAAATGTGTAAGTATACATTTTTATTAAATAAACCAAAATTCCATTTCTGAATTTCTTACAACAGTACCGATTAAAATAATAAGTCGCTGTTCGAGTCCTATACACAAAGAGTGAATTGCCCATTTTCTTTAAGACTGTCTCGTTCTGTTGTGTTTGTATAAGTAGGTATTGTTCTCTCAACTTTTTTTCATTCATAAACAGCTCAACTTATATGAAATTTCCACTTTTTCTCTGCATCCAGCATATAATACAAATTTTCCAACCCACATTAACTTTCTAAAACTGCATAAAATTCAATGAGGTTATTCATGAAAACAGTCGATTCTTATTACGGCATTTTTATCCAGTCACCAGTCACAGTTCGATGTATGAATTTTATTTACAATTCATTGCATGAAGAAAGCATGCATATTATGTTACACCTTTTCCCGCGAATGTCTCTACCCACACACATTGTTTATCGCATAAGGCCAAGCGTCGTGACTCAGTCATGGCGATAGAAATATTTTTTGCCAGCAAAACGGATCAATTTAGCAGTGTAACGTCTGCAAAAAGGACGAAAATCCGTCAAAAATATGAAAAACGATTCCCTTGAAATTGGCCAAAAGCTGGCGCCCATACACCACGCGACGGCGAGTATGCGACGCACCACGTAGCGAGGCATCTCCGGGCAAGTTGACGGCGGCGCGGCGGCCAGATTTCAGCAAACGAAGTGGCGCGCAATGCGTCGAAAGGCCGAGATGCTTCTATCTCGAGCGGCGATTTGCATGTGACGAAACACCGGCGGCTCTCCCACGTGGGCGTATTGAAGGCATCTCCGTTGGAAATGCCTGATTAGAATCGCAATAGGTACCTTTGTTTACTTTTTACCAGCAAAACGGGTCAATCGGTGTCATCGCTATGTTGTCTGCTATATTTTTTATTGTAAATTAGGCCATTTTTTTCTTGACCTGAATATTTCTCTGTTTTCGATACGTATTATAGGCTTACTATTCACGTAAGTAAAGTCAACAGTGCGTTTTGTATTTTAGTTATTCATTTTTATCCGTCTAAAATATCAAGGAATACCCCCAAAAGCTAGCAAAATGGGCAAACAGTCGATAACAATTCTGTTGAATAACTTATTACTACTACCTATGGTGCCTTTTTTATTAATCAGAAGTGTATTATATGAGTGAAAGTATTGTTTTGGTGAAATTTTTATTTTTAATTTTTATTATTCATTTTTATCAGTCTAAAATATCAAGGAATACCCCCAAAAGCTAGCAAAATGGGCAAACAGTCGATAAAAATTCCGTTGAATATCTTATTATTACTACCTATGGTGCCTTTTTTATTAATCAGAAGTGTATCATATGAGTGAAAGTATTGTTTTGGTGAAATTTTTATTAAATCGGTTTAAAATGAGCGATTTCTATGTTTTGAGGTTGTAACTCCTTGTAGGTAATATGCAAACATGATTCAAAAGGAATCCAACTGACCATTATTAAACTACAACTTTTTGTCTAAAAAATTTTTTAAAGAGTTTAGCTTCTAAGATTATAAGCTGTTACAATTAACTGTTGATAAACTAAACATATTTTAATCGCATTTACTAAACAATTTAAGCCAATATTTTTGGATCCTCTAACTTACGACGCAATAATAAGGCTTCACATGATATCTAGAAAATTGCCACTCGCAATATTTTTGATTCTAGATAATCGAGAAAATTGTCATTATTAAACCTAATTATTAAATTGAGTTGAAAGTCAACGCACAAAGATTTTTGTATGATATTTACTCTCAGGGTCGTTGTCTCAGAATTCTATAAGAGATTCTTAAGATTTTTTTCCTATTATCTCAATTAGTAACTTATTGAAACTCAATTTACACAAAACCAATTTTCAGAGGACAAAAATCCCTTGAAAATATGATTTTTTAAATTTTATAACGTTCAGTATTTTTTATTTTGGTTATATAGTTACCACCTAGCTTGACCCAGAGAAACTGAATTTTACACAAGAACAATTTTCAGAGGATAAAAATCCGTTGAAAATATGATTTTTTAAATTTTATAACGTTCAGTATTTTTTATTTTGGTTATGTAGTAGCTTGACCCAGATGGAATTTTTCTTTTCATCACATTCTGTTCTAACGGGAAGCGTTTATGATGTTGTCTCGGTCTATTGAACAACTATTCTAAAATAACCCA
The DNA here is from genome assembly GCA_963920635.1 of Pseudeuparius sepicola. Lineage (NCBI taxonomy): Eukaryota > Metazoa > Arthropoda > Insecta > Coleoptera > Anthribidae > Pseudeuparius > Pseudeuparius sepicola. The sequence goes on along the minus strand of OY987299.1, from coordinate 18,483,446 downwards.
ACCTGTATAAAACATAAAATGGGACAGCCACATCACTACTTTTTTTGCCTTGTATATTTCCAAACTGGCTGTTAGATGTGTTTCTCACCTTAAAAAATTAAAGCCAATATTTTTTTTTGGACGCTCAAACTTGCAACACAATTAGGTTTCACATCTCTGGCATATTTCTCATTTATTTTATATATACGTAGGTATAAGTTTCATTGTTTAATAAAACCAACTCGGCACTTTTCACGTCCTATGCGTCGCACTTGCTTCAGTAGATTCTCGGTCGTGGCCACAGATAAAGACTCTATCGAGGCGTTGTAATAAATATATGATAAGTCTGAGTTTCGTGTTTGTTTTTCTTTGGAAAGATGGAAGTGTATCAGTACCTACTTCAGTATAATAGATACGCGTAGTTCAGTGAAATTTTGGATTACGGCAGTACCTATCTATGGAATTTGAACGGTTACTGGTTGTTTTTCCCGTGAAAATGACTGTGCCGTTAGAAAAATGATGTTTGGTTATATCTGATAGCTCGGGGATGTTTATTTTACTGTCTGGGGCATTAGATGTAACCTGATTTCTTTTTATACATCATCAAGGATCTTTCGGTGAGTTGTATTTTGTTTTCTTATCTCTAGGGTATTTTTTTATGTACTTGCGTCGCATTTTGAAACCTATATCGTAAAACCGGTGGTGGCACCCTGTGTTTAAAAACTATACTTCGAAAAAACATCTTGTCTGATCCAATTTTGTTATCATTTTCGTAAATGGGGTAAACAAATTAAACGTTAGCAATTATATTTGTATCAAAAAAAATTTTGTCGAAAAAGAATTTGGCAAAAAAAAATTGGCAAAAAAAATTCGACAAAAAAAAATGTCAAAAAAAATTTTACAAACAAAAATTTTGACAAAAAAATTTTGGCAAAAAAAAAATTTGGCAAAAAAAAAATTGGCAAAAAATATTTTGGCAAAAAAAAATTTTGGCAAAAAAAAAATTCTGCCAAAAAAAAATTTTGGCAAAAAAAAATTGACAAAAAAAATTTTTGGCAAAAAACTTCTACAAAAAATCACAAAAATTTTTCACCTGTCTGAATGACAGTCGGTCCTCCGCCTATTAAGATATGGCTTTTACTTCCTTTATATAAGTTTTCGTTTCCAAGATATCAAGCGGTTTATAAATGGGACAGCTGGTATATTTACATTTTTTTCTTTCTTTTGCTCATGTAATCCTTGGGAATTTTTTTACGAAAGGTTTCCAAATATCTAGCTGTTTAAAAATGAGACAGCTGGTATATACTTACTTGCATCTTGGAGCACTCGAACTGATACGCAGTGGAATCACGCACCCTTCTTATAGGCCATTATTTGTCGACTAAGGTTTTTTTTTGTCTGGTCAGCAGAGCCGCGTTTGCCTACCAAGGTTTTTTCCTAACCTTATATATTTTTTGAATCCACCGGTATAAAATATCGTCATTATTTCCTTCTGTGGGGAACTAAAAAATATTTACTTTCAAATAAGGTTGAGGAAACCGGTATTTAAAAAAGTAATAACCCCTAAAATTTTTCCAAACGAGATGAACTGAAACAGCTAGGGTGTATAAAATGGGACAGCCGCGCAATTACCTTTTTCGGTCTTGTGTATATTTTACTGGAATAAATAATTATTTCCAATTTTTTTTGGCACAACCTCTACATCGTATTTTTTTTACTGAAATTTTTTCATCATTTTTTTCCAAGTGAAACTGACGTTATTTTTACCTTTACATATATTTTTACCGGTATACAAAACTTATTCGAAAATTCTACCTACATTTTCACGTCTTGGATTTTTTTACAGATTTTGTTCAAACAAAATTTCCTATGTTATCTGGGGCCTTCCGATTAACTATTATAATAACTGTTTTTATCAGTCACTCGAAAAAATTCTATCTGCACTTGTATATAAAACATTCGTCTGAGTCTTGTCTTGTACATTTTACCGTCAAAAAATGAAAATTTCCCAAAATGTTATCGGGATTATAGGATCAGGACCTTTTTAAAATTACATTTTTTGAATAAAAAATTTTCAAAATTTTTCGAATTTTCATAGGTATCAAAAGTGCGGAACTGCGCATGCGCGAAACGCGTGCAAGGGGGAAGGGTGGATTTTGTTCGGGCAACTACATGCCAGTCGGACGGAGGCCTTCGGGTGAAATTTGTAGCCTATTGTTCTATATGCGGTTTCAGCAAAATCGCTGAGTGCTCGACCAAACAAAGCAGGCGTCTGTCGTGAACTATTCCACGTGTTTTCTCTTACTATATATTTACTATGCGGTCACGCGTTCGCAGCGAGTAACCCGATGCGACGCAACAGCTGAGTTATAATTTTGTGTACTTGAACAATTCGGGGTTTATTTGCACAAATAAATTAAAAATTATGGTTCATAAGATCACAAACGCAGACCTTATCGATAACAATTTTATTAGACTTTTTTTTTCATTATTAGCCATTACTTGACAACCTACAATTTTCCAAATTTATGTGTATAAGTGAAGAATCACCCTGTATACACATAACAGTGGAATAGAGTGATATTATTGCTTAGAGTGAGAGTTTTATTATAATATGATGCTTCAGGTGTTTTCCCTTCAACACAAAGATTCTTATAAAAAAACACAACAAAAGATTTTTAAACGTTTATTAAAAATTAATTGTGTAAGTCAATATGTTTTATCTTCATTTTAATTTCATATAACATAAGTTCATATTTCAATGCTTCTAAATTCTTCAAATATTGTTGCAGTTTTCTTCTGTACTCCAGCTTCGTCATGGTTCTGAAGCAGATCCAATCTAATGAAATCGCTAGGTTGAATATGTTTCGCTTTTAACTCGACATTGGAAACTGTTATTTCTGCCGTCAATTCAGCAGCAGATGCAGGATCATCTTCCAGAAGTAAAGAGTTGTTATCGTTTCTAGCTCGTGTTAATCTTAAAGTTTGTTTTCCGCAAGTGGCCAACTGATAATCGTTAAATATTCCAAACAATTGTTTCAGAGGTATTCTCAAGCTAAATGTTCCATCCAAATTTACGGTCAAAGGCTTGGTTGGACCAGACCAACTTGCAGTTACCAGGAATTTTTCATCGCTGGGGGCGTAGCATAGATATGTTCTGATAGCACTCACAATTCCAGGATTTCGAACTATTTCCAATTCCTTTCCATTCAGTTCATATGAAATCGAATCGAAGAGAAACGCACCTCCATTATTAGCAAAACTACATTTCCCCGTTCCCGTTTTCTTCTCTATTTTACCTTTGATATAAATTGCAGCGTCATACATCAATAACCAAGTGTCTCCTTGGTTAATCGTTATTTCCACAATGTCATTATTCAGAAAAGATTTCACAAACGGGTAATATGTTCGTTGCTCTAATCGCTGAATGGACTCATCGAAGGTTGGAGTGCGGTGCACGTCGAATACTTGCGGCGTTAACGACATGGTAGCCGAGTGCTTCTAGAAATCGACGGTTTTCCGGCGTTAGATTCAAGTTGCAATGGTGTTTCCACTTCGATGACGTCTTCGTCAATGAGGGTCGGAGGTCACTAAACCGCCTTTTATACGGTTGGTAGTTGCCTCCAAAAACCAAACGCATTTCACATAGACAGTCGTTTCACTTCCAATCTAACGATAATTTCTTCACCTCTGAAATTGACAGGCTTGAAATTCTGATCGAGGATGTTTATGGTCAGGTTGTTTATTTCACGTTTCGTGACAGGCACGTATAGTAAATTTTTAGGGGTTTCGTCTATGGCGTAACCGGGGTCGACCCCAACGGCGAATTCGTAAATCGTGTGCGTAGGTCGGTTTACGTAATAAGCACCGGCTGTGATGTTACAATCTATATGTATCGTTCTAACTTTAATGATATTTACCGGCAAATCTGAAACGTGTACTTTCCCTTTATCTAAGTATCGTTCGGAAAACCCCAAAAGTCTTCCAATAGACCCGGCTGTAACAAAATCTATGGTATATTGATCGCTGTAGATCTCACACTGCAGAGTGCTCTTGTTCGCTTGTATCGATATGCTACCGCTATCGTTTTCGTCTTCCGATTTTTTCAAATTCTTCCGTATGTGCTCTTCTATATTCTTTATCTCGTATGAACCGGTGGGAAGTGATATTTCTTTGCTAGCACCGAAACTACCGGTTAGATAACGAAAATTGTTGTCGCCGCTCTCCTCTTCGATATTCGGTATGCTGTTGAACGTGTGGAATCCCAGCAAAGCTAAACCGTACTCGGCGTTTGGGTCCAAAACTATCGGACTGTCAAAATCGATGGAGAGCGTGGATGTGCGTCCGTGTAGAGTAAACAACAATGACATGACTGGCGACTTTTAAGTTGTCCCCCACCTTTTATAGAGAAATTCAATGCACAAATGACCGCAATTTATTTCGTTAAAATTTTGATAGGCGTCGTTATTGTACGTGACCTTGACACCCTTTCCAAAATATCGAATCAGTTCTTTGGGCGGTTTCAAAGCGCCAAAGCTATCGAAATATTCTACGGCACAGCCTCTTTTTTTGTAAGCTACCCAATGCGTTCCTTTGTTGCGTTGCACGTCTAAATTTAAAATGGCCGCTTCGTAATTTTTCGGCGTCGACTGAAGTGTATCTCTCATAAAGACGCCTCTGAAATATGGTATTTTTAAAATTTCGACGTAATTCAATATATCTTCGTCGGACAGCGGTCTATTGGGTAGCTTCATTGGGAGTTTTTTTGTTTCTTAAGGAACAGTCCTAATCCATTCTTATTTTTACGTAAATATAAGCCGGAGCCTTCCTTTCCGATGGCTTCCATCGACCGATTATGCCGTTTTTGTTCTTCCAAAAGCTTCTTCGCATTTTTTGCGTCGATAATTGTCTTGGCTACAGCACCGGCACCGCCTGCCACCGAACCAAGGGCGCCCAAGGCACCTAGGAGGGGCAGTAAAGGAAGAAATCCGCCGGTATGCTGGAACGGAATTGTGCGAGGAATTTTCACGTTCCTCTTTCCACCCGCCTTCTTAACGGCTATTCGTGCCGCTTTTAAAGCAACCAACGACGCTTTCTTCAAGTGCTTCATGTCATTCAACTGACTGTTGCTCAAAGTTTTTTTCAGAGATCTTTCAACTTTTTTGACGATGTCTCTTTTAAACGAAACCGGGCGCTTATTTATGCCCATACCGACCTTGCGTTTGACCTTCATCGTATTTGTAACGAACCACGCGGCAGCTTTTTCGTCGAATTTAGCGTCCCTCGATACCACTCGCTCCCACGCTCGATTTTCCAATTCTTTGTCTGCTTTATGTCTCTCTTCCAGAGACTTATTTTTGGAATATGCGATGTCGTGATCTTTGCAAGCGGCGTCTAGCTTATTGATGCCGGGATCTCCACGAGCAAGGCGTTTCTCCAACTTTGTTCCTGGACCGCAGTACTGGTAGCCGGGAAGGTGTAATTCTGGCAACCTATTGATGACGCTATTAACCAATCCACTTCCAGCGAAAGACGACATCACACTGAGCTGAACGAACAACGATGAGTTTTATTTATACCTTTTTCCAAGAGTTGAAAAAACAAACAAATGGCTTTTAAACGTTTATTAGAAATCAATTATTATATATATTTGTTATATTTTCCTATTAACTACAGCATATCACATTCAAATTTTTCAAATGTCCAGTTTTCTCATTCTACAATAAATTCGATATTTGTAGATAGGCCGACGGGCACAAGACTCTTCATGTAATACCTCCTTCCGTTACCGATATCCCTGTTAATTTCTTCGATCCGTTGGGGCGTAAACTCGGCCGTGTATCGTTGCGGCAGCACCGTCTTAAATTCTTCGAACTCGACGTAGACCTTCTCTCCGTATTGCGTGTTCACTTTGTCCACGCTCGTGATTTGAAAATTTTCATCCACCTCCATATTTTGAACGCTTTCGAATTTCTTGACGATCAAATTCTTGTTCAGGTGATTCAGGAACGACTGCATTTTGAACTCGGCAAATCAGACTGTATGAAATTGTAAGTGTATATAACGGGAAAACTGCTCTTGCGCACGAATATATAAACCTCACCCCACCAAGCCGTTGGAGTGGGGGTTGCCCCGTCGTTGGAGTGGGGGGGGGGGGTCAACTGGGGGTCACACGTGGCCCAAAGGTCAAAGGTTAACCTATCAGGATCTAGGGGTCAACTGGGGTCATCCGGTGACGTCACGTGACCTCGGGCATGACGTAGCCACTTTGCTCCCGTGACCTCGGGCCGTAGGGGACTCTCAGGATCAAGGGGTCAACTGAGGTCAAAGTGGTCCCGTACTCTCTTTGTATTACTACTTACGATGGATATCGGTCGATATACCATCGTATATTCATGAGTATACGACGATATACGACCGATATCCATCGTATATTCATGAGTAAGACAAGGACGGGAGTTGTGACGTAGGTATGAACATTCGTTGAACCGGAGAGTAATAGGTACTGATGACATGTAATCTCTGTTTAGAGCAGCTTTAACACGTCACTTTTAATTCTATTTTTAAATTTAATTAGACCGCCGAACCATTTTCGATTATATACCCCGGATGGGCCGGCGGCCTGCTCCGACCGTGACTCCACAGAATCCCCCCCCCGTTCCGCGCCCCCGCCGTTGTCCGAAAGAGTTCTCCGATTCTGGGACCTGGAAATTAGTATCACCGCCATTGGTGGCCCGCAGCCGTCGTGTATAAAAATACATTAGGCCGCACAATGCGGCACCGGCGCGCTGTTTAATGGCCCCGCCATTGTATTATCGCGCGGCAACAAATGAACGCCGGTATTGAAATTCTTTTGCCGGCCCGCCGACAAAGGCGGCCCTGCAATTGCACCAGTTATTATGGCAATTATTTACGGAATGGACTGGATTTCACGCGCGGGCGATACCTACGCCCGGATTAAATTGTGCTTCCTGTGCGAGCCGCGGTCCGAAGACTATTATGTAATTGGTCGGGGATGAAGATGGTATTTGTTAAGGAAATTAAATTAGGTTTAGAGGAGTTTGTATTTTAATCGTATAGGTAGTGTAGCCGAACGAAGGAACAACATAATGCGAGCATTTTGGGTTTCATGTATAAAAGGGATGAATTTGTGTCCTGCCTACGACGTGGGGCTATAACATTTCTGCGGTGACGCCCATACAAGCCTGAGTCCCTCAAGGTTTCGTACTTGGCCCCATTAGTTATATCATCGAACACATTCGTCATACCATAGCTTAAGTAATAGGTAGCTGCGACACTCGAGCCCCCGGCGGGAGTCAAAACAGAGTCTGGCGGAATGAAGCCGGAGTGAAGCGTATAATCGGGGCCGGACTAAACGTTTTCTCCCAAGGATGGGCAAAGGCAGAGAGGCTTGTGCAGCGGCTGGTTGAACGAGCCACGCATAATCATTACACGTATTTAGTTACAACGTATAGATAGTATTTTTTGTCTAATGATTCATTTTTCACTTAATATTTTGAGTTGAAAATTAAACCTGAAATATTTTGCAATACGACCCTGTCCGATTCGTCACGTCCGCAGTCCAACCGGGTCGAATCAACCAGCCGTCTGCCCCACCGCCGCCAAAACTGGCTCCCCCTAAAATGCTCCCACAGAAAGCATGTAAAAAAAGAGAGTGTCGCAGCTAGTTATTCCTTAAGCTATGGTCATACATAAGTACCAAACTCCAGAACGCGTAAGGATATGAATCTGTCCAAAGGTGTCTCTTTCTTCCCCATGTTTCACAAAAATTATTCTCTCCACATGTCCAGCAAGCTTCTACTATACAGGGTGTAACTTAAGTTCGTTAACATATTTCAGAGTGGTGATCCTCAAATCGTCTTTTTCCTCCATAAGTTATTATATTATAATTATATTATATTATATATTTATATATTTGTAGAGCATTTTTAACTAAACTTGGTACACGTCATACTTGGCTAGGATCCTTTTAAATGTGTTATTTTTAAGCTCTAGATTGAACCATTGGTGGAGATGTGGGTAAGTCGTACGACAAATTTAAGAAAACAGTAATACAGCTCTATACAAAATTAATGTAGGTAATAGTTTTGGATGGAGCATTTAAATCTGAACAAAAAGTGTCTCTGGACTTATTTTTGTATCTATCGCCGTTTCGTGACAAATTGGATTTATTAAATTTGTATTTTAAAAATCGTATAGGGAAAAGATCACGATCTTGTTCTCAATTACACCAAATTTTGGGGGATTCAAGGCAACACGACTATAATTTGATCCCATAATAAGAATAAAAAAGTTATGGGGAAAAACGATTTTACATCGAAAAAGAAGCATTTTTGGACACATTGTCATGTTTATATGAAAATTTGTTCTTATAACGGGGAACTTGCACAAAAATTAAATTTGAAAAATATTACTCAAAACGTAATTTATTTAAAAATAATACAAAAATTGCAATATTTGCAGGAAATTTTGTGAATTCCCTGAATTTTTTCACAATACAAGTCGTTAAAAACAAAGTCTTCAGAACCATCACAATGAATTATTAGAACTGGTTTTCACATAAAGGTTTGATCACAGCCGACTCTAGGAAAGGCCCTGAAAGTTGAGAAAGCTGGCAACATGGCTTGTGGGTCTGCGCGGCGTGGTCTGTCACTCCCTGTCAGTTGATTTTACAAGAAATTTACCAGAATTAATTTGTGTAGTGCGGGTAGTGCTATCGTCGCCAGATTGCTATACGACGAGGCATTGTGTCTCTGGGTGGAAACAGACAGCCCAAAGTACTGGCGACAGCTTTTTTATAAATTTGTTTTGTTTGTGCAAAAGTGAAACATTTCTATAAAAGTTCTAAGTGAAGAATCGTGCATTTACAATTTCAAGCCACGAGATGCCTAGAATTGCCGAGGGATGCTAGAACTTAGTTATATAACTGGCTATAAGTGAAATCGTAATAATAACTTGAAGTAGCTAGGTTTTCTTTGCTTGACGGCAGGCGGTAGGTAGACTTGTATTCGTTTTGGGCTTTCCAAAGGACGAAAATTTAAGCGAATGAAATGATTACGGGCCAATTGCATAGACAAACTAAAATACCCTTTAAAATTAAAGGAGCTTTCAAACAAAACATTTGTTTAATATTGTTGCAAAAGTTTCTTTACCTAATTTTAAAGTCAAAATATATTTTAGTTGAATGTATTATGAAATTGACCCTAACTGCCATTTCAATCACAAGAGATTATTATTCTCCTTCACAACATGCAGTTCTTTGTTCGCTTGTTGTTTGTATTTTTATGAAAATTTAACCGTAAGGGAAGAGAGGTAATCATCATTTGCCGGACAGCGCACTTTGCGAAAAATTCTCACAAAAATTCGACTTACAACAAAAGGTAGTTCCTTCTATTTGCCCAAATTTACCATATTATTTGTCGAAAATGTACCTATCCACACCAGGAATCGTATACTTATTATAAATACTACTTCCATGTGTATATTTTGTTACTTGTTACAGCTTTTATTGTCTGTTAAACAAACGTGCCTACTTACTTAGGTACCCAATTATTGAATTATTAAAACGAAGGTCACAAATGTATCTAATTATAATTAAAAAGAGGGTTGAACGTTTATTAGAAAAGATAAACTAAGCCAAAGTTCAGACTGCTCTAGACTGCATAGACCCGTTGAACCGTCCCGCTGCGGCGTTGCCACATGTTTGGACAGGGCTTGTAAAGTTTGAGAAGGTTGTGGTTTGATGCTTTGACAGTTCTAGACAATTAGGTAAGCTATCTACATCTATACCTTCGTACAAGATCTCGAATAAGCTCAACTTACCCTCATCATCTGTATTCCTAATTCCTACAGAAAGTTTTTTTTTTTATAACAGATAATGTATTAACAAACAAATCGTGCATGGGTTGCCAAATCATATATCTATCCTTGCACAGCTACCTTTAATTAAAAATTATTTAACTAAGTTTTTTTAGAAGAGTGCCCATAAACGTTTTTAAAATTTTTATTCCTATATACCCAAGTTTTCATCATGAATAAATTTCCTTAAGGCTACAGAAAGGACACTTCTAAAAAATTGGGAAACAGGCTACAAATTATATATTAGGCTTAGACTTTTGCAAACCTACTCAGTTTTTCATTCTGAACAAGATTCCTCAATAACATTCTGTCGTAAAACCTACAAAAAAAGGTCCCTTTGTTGGTATGAAAACTTAGTTTTTTAGGGAACAAAATCAAAGTGGGCTTGGGCTTTTCAAATTTTTCACGCACCTACCCAAGTTTTCATCATGAACAATAACATTCTAACGCGGAAAAAAGTTAGTTTAATAATTTTTAATTAAAGGTAGCTGTGCAAGGATATGAATAGGCAATCCATGCGCGATTTGTTTGTTTATACATGATGTTTTATAAAAAAAATAACTTTCATTAGAATTACCTACATAGATGAAAGTAGGTCGAGCTTATTTGGAATCTTAGACTACCAACTACTACAGCTTTTTTCTTTTTTTCCTAAAGCAACTCGCATGGAAAAATTGGTTGTCTCAAAAAAAAACGACAACAAAACCTAAATAACATTAATCAAGCTGATGGGGAGATTATGTAAATGTATAATGTAGATAATGCGACAAGCAAGCACAAAATAAGCAGCTTTTTGTTTTTCTAATTTATTTCTTTTTTTTTACCACAGTGCTGCCAGAGCTGGGTCAATTACAATTAAAAACTGACCAATTACAATTCCAATTACTTTTGTAGGAATTTAATTAGATCCAATTACAATTCCTTTGATATTTTGAAATGTATAGAATTACAATTACAATTACTTGTATTTGGAATTGGAATTGATGTGAACAATTACTTTTTCAATTACTTCTTGTTTGCTTTATTTTCTAATAAATTTCTAGACATCAAAATAAGGTACCTACCTTACCTAGTTACTTAAAAAACCATAACTGATAACTTAACTATATTAAGCATTAGTTCTGCGATGCAAAAAAATTCTAGTATTTGTGTCTTTGTAAATAGCAAATATTCAAATTAAAATAAATAAAATGTACAGTATTTTAATGAACAAAACGAATTATATTCAGTATAGGTAACAGTAGGTATAATATAGTAATACCTATGTCTAAAAACACAATGGCCTCACAGAGTCACAGCTCAGTTTCTATGAAAATAAAACTGAAAATAAACGGCTACATGAATAGAGAAATAAATCTTTTAAAATTTATACAAAAAAATCTTAAGGCCATGCCATATGGGCTTTACAAAAGATATAAGGCAATAGGCATTACGAATTGACTATTAATATAGAGATAGAGAATACAGAACAATTGTTATGACTTGCCAGTGACACGTAAATAGTAAATGGGAGTGGCATTAGAAAGAAAACATTATTGCGGACTTTGTTAGTGATGACGCATTTATTTTGCATTGCATTTTGTTGGCGAGGTTGGCCCAAACAACGTTGCAATATTTCCAAAATCAATCCAGGTTTCCGGTTTCCCCGATTAATCAGCTCGGGCCGTCGCCGGCCGGCACCGCAAGAGGAGATTGTGTAAGTAATTGTAATTGGAGAAGTAATTGATGTAATTGGAAAAGTAATTGTAATTGAAACAGTAATAATTGCATTAAAGGAATTTTAAAAAGGAATTGCAATTCTCAGAAGTAATTGATTTTAAATTACAAGCACAATTCCTTTTCAAAAAGTACTTGATATTAAATTACAATTACTGTCTCTATTTCAAAAGTAATTCCAACTAAGTACGATTCCATGAAAAGGAATTAATTGACAGTTCAATTACTTTCGCCTAATTACTTGCCCAACTCTGAGTGCTGCTATGGTTATGTATACTATTTGAGACAAATACCTACATTCAAACATTTTGTGTGCCTTCTATACTTCATTACTGCATAATGTAGTGGTTGAAAAACAGTCTTCACAGTCATTGGTGTATTAGAACTTGTGAATGGCGCGTTTGTGCTACATTATTAGAATTATACGCGACTGAATTTAAGATGCCAACGCCCCGACGGGCACTATGCGAACTAACTATATGGGCCATTGTCACCTCTAGCTTTGGGCACACTTTGGGTTTTCACTGCGTTGTTCTTTGTTCTTGTTCATTGTTATTGTCGTCTTCTATATATTTTGTGGTCGTCTTCATAAAGTTATTTGGTTATTAGGTAAAAGTTCCCCCCCCCCCCCGACAATCGGCGCCCGCCGATTGTGCGGCGAAAACAGCGGCCGGGCCGGACGTAAACACGGCACAAATCTTTCCAAATTTTGCATATAGTAAAAATTCATCCGGATTATAACCACAAATATCGCCATGAAAAGTGAGGTGTCAAAGGAAATTTGAAAATTCATTTTCTCGGAAACTACGTCCGAGAACCACAAATAGAGGTCAGATTCGTGTTCAGGAACCTCGAAAATAGAGGGGTAGCCAAAATTTCAAAAAAAATCGGGGCAGACATTAGAGTAGGTACACCGCGGGAAACTGTACTTACCGGTTATTATAAAGTATAAACATTACTGTTTATGATTTATGTAATTGCAAAGGCAACAGGCAACTAAAAATGAACTAAAAGCAGAATTCGAAATAGAGAACTTTGTTGGTTAAATTAAATTGATTCGAAACTTGTTCCATCTCGAAAATGTTTTCAGGAACAAACGAACAAAAAATGTTTAGGTTAGGACCTCGGCGATCGAATAAAGACGGTTTTTCGTCCGAATCTCGCACTAAAACTTCGTAATTACACTGCATAACACTTTAGCATGTTCAAATTCCACTTCTGATAACTGTGGGAGGCCTTTTGGGCGTGGTAATCATAATAAAAATCACATTTTACTTGCTTTATTTCATTTTCTAACAACTCTTCTTTAACTCTTCTCTCTTTTTTGGCACAAGCGTGGCGGGAATATTTAAACATTTGAATTCAACTGTTGTTATTTACCACATTATTATACTAGTCAACTTTGAAAATAAAGCTTTTTTGACTGATTTTGAACAAAACAGAAAACATAATATACGGATCAACAAAATGGCATGGCCCATAGACTTAGTTTAGCATTGAGCCTACAGGGGGCGTATTTCTTATATTCAATCGCGTATTGTCATGTGCATCTTATTTTTGCGTTTGTCTATGGTAGGTGTTCTTTTGATTCGTTCCTGAAGCCTGCACCCAACGTCGCGTTCTTATACCTGCGTTGCGTGAGCGAAGGAGCACCGCCGCAGGCGAAGAAGCGCGCTTCCGCGCGAAGACAGGTGTGGATCAGCGGGTGCGATTGGCGGGCCGCGGGGCGGCCGGCCCCCCGTCCGTTGGCGGCCGCGCCTCCCGCTCGGGGGCCACCATCATGTGGGCAGCGAGCAGCCACTGCCGCCGCCGCCGTTGCGTAATCACCAGCGGCCTTCGGCTTGGCGTTTCGGTTCTATCCAACATGAATAAGACTCACTTTGGTTCTATCGTTTGGGGCTTCGAAGGATTTCAAATGGTCTTCAACGTAATAGAGCGATAGCTGGCTGCAGTTGAGCCATGCAGCTATAGGTAATCACCTCAGACTAATGAATAAAGGGGACGAATTTGTTTACAAATTTAAGTGAATTGTTGACAGGCATAGTTGTTTATCTATCCCCATGTTTACAAATATTGGTCCTTTACTGACCTGCCCCAAACATGTTGTCACATTTAAGAGTAACAATAACTATAGGAATATCATAAGTAAAACCGGCAATTTCTTTAGTAGATGCATTGAACGTAAAATTGCCCCCACTTATAAAATTCAGGCGGAACAGTAAAGTAAAACAACCTTTTCGTGTTCAAGAAAGATTATGTAGGTGTTTTATTATTGACAAAATGGTTATAGTAGAGAACACCCATTACTCTTTGCCTTCGCATTAATCGGCATCGTTGCGGCAGTTTGACAGGGACCAAAGTTAGCGCTTGCTCAAATTGTTTGTTTTCCATTTTGTTTGTTTTGGTATGTGCTTCGGTATTTGCTTAGTTTTACCAGAGAACAAACGCTAAATTCGAGTTTTTCGTGCGGTTCCAAGTTTAAAATATTAAAAAAATAGTAAAAAGGTGCATAAAGTGCAAGTGCCTTTCCTCTAAAGTGAAAAAAGAGAATATTTCGTTCCATAGGTAGTATTTGTAAATACATTTATCTCTTTCATAAAGTGAGAGGGTTCAGCTTACTGTTTACATCTGTATAAAGCCGCTATAATGCGGTGTCCCCTTTATTCATTAGTCTGAGGTAATCACACATATTATGCACCTTTAAAATCATTACAGTAGTAGGTATTAAAAAGAAGCCTAATTCTTTGTTACAAGCATTCTGGCTTAACCACGTTAACTAGCCCTACCCCTCCCTTACCTAATGCTGTGCTGCCATCCATCCACCCATCCACATTACAAATGTTATGTTGTTGTCGCGTTGTCGGGTCTGCGTATTGAATTTTTACATTTACTTAACACTGAAATGCTATTATATTGACTGTTTCGACTTTTAAGAGGTGATATAGGAATAGGAACCTAGGTACCTTTTTTGGTTCGAATTGTTGAAAAGATGCACTAAAATGATAAATTTGCAAGACCATAAGAAAGTGATATCGAAAAAACTACGAGTAAATGACGCCCTCTGTGAGTTACGTAGAAATTGACATCTTCAGCAGCTTGATTATTTTAGCCTACTATATGCAGGGTGGTCCAAACTTTATCAGCAATACTTTAAAAACTGCTAGAAAATTTCAGAAAAGGAGATTTTTTTTCATATAAACATGTATCGAAATCCGCTAGGAGTTCATTTTTTACTTTTCTTTTATTTTTCCTAAAGGACGACAGCTATGGCAGACATATTTCGCACAGTTTAGACACACATTAAGTGCTATAAATTAAACATAATTTGACCTCCCTACTTCCACCAGTGCCGGAGACACGGGGGTCAACCGTCATATTTTTTAATAAAAAAATGGTACGCCACTGGAAAAGTAATTTTTTTACTTCCATTCAATTTCACAACCAATTTTAAGATAAAAGTATTTTTGACTTTCTATCGAAAAATGTGGGTACCGTTTTTGAAAAATTCATTTTCGAGCGTTTTTTTAGCAGTAGAAAATTAAAGTAGGTCTAAGTTCTTGAAATTTTCCATACCTACACAGGTTTTAATTATGAACAATTTTCCCTAATAACATTTTGTCATAAAACTTACCAAATGGGTTTCTAGATTCGAAAAATCATGTGTCTTGGAAATTTTGAAAAAAAATAATTTTTCGCACCAGTAAAGTGCCCTTTATGTGAAAATGCTACCAACTTAAATTCACCTTTTCGTCCCCTTACCTCTCTCACCCCCCTTCCCTTCCAAGTCGTCGAATGTCATAACCTTCATATACAGGGTGTCCAACTTTAAAACGGTACAAATCCGTAAAATCTTCATTTTTGGAGATAATCGCCTAAACTTTTTTTTGTTTGAAAGGCCTTCAAAAACCCCTTCTTTTGACCTTCCTGCAATTTTCAAAATGCAAATCCAGGTCCGGCTGTGATTTTTTATACCCCCGATTTTCACGAAAACCATTTAGCGATTCTTTTATTTAAAATTTGACACCACAGCGTTAATCAGAACACCCCAAAACCCCCATATATCAAATTTGAGCAAAAAATATACAGGGAGTTCCATTCTGCGGGGTGTCAAAGTTGAGTAAAATAGGCATCTGGCGAGTCAAGTGTGCCATGGAATCCCTTCAAAACAGTTGAATGGTCAACAGGACCACTCAAGGTGTTGGTGTGCAAAGGTCCAATACAAAATATACAGAGTGTTCTTATCTGTGCCATCTCAAATTACTGAATTTTTGGACCTTATACGGGTCAAAAATCGAGTATATCAAAACCGCTCCACACACTATAAATGAACTAAATCTAAAAAATACAGAAGCCTGCCAGTTAGTAAGTCCATAGGTATTAGTTAAGGTGGCTGGTGTGCCACAACAGGAAACGCACAGAAAATGTTTCATCTTAGACAGTGACTTTGTTGAGAAAAGTCCAATAATTTAAATTGTTTTCATTTATTAGTTGGCATTTTGTAAAGAAATACATTACTTTTTTGTTTATCAATATTTTTTCAATGATTCCAGAGCACTCTTGATCCGTATAAGTTTAATAAAATTTCAGAATTTTGAGATGGCTCAGAAAAAAAAACCCTGTATATTTTTGTAGTAAATATTTTCACACCAATATTTTGAGTGGTCCTGTTGACCATTCAACTGTTTTGAAGGGCCAGATGAATTTAAAATGTCTATTTTGCTCAACTTTGACACCTAGCAGAATGGAACTCCCTGTATATTTTTTGCTCAAATTTGGTATATAGGGATTTTGGGGTGTGCTATTAACGCTGTGGGGGTCAGATTTTAAATAAAAAAATCGCTAAATGGTTTTCGTGAAAATCGGGGGTATAAAAAAATCGCAGCCGGCCCTGGATTTGCATTTTGAAAATGGCAGGAGGGTCAAAAGAAGCGGTTTTTGAAGGCCTTTTAAGCAAAAAAAAGTTTAGGCGATTATCTCCAAAAATGAAGATTTTACGGATTTGTACAGTTTTAAAGTTGGACACCCTGTATATACCTTGGTAGGAAGAAAGTTTTAATAGATATTTATTGCCATCAAAAATAATCTAGCACAACTATCAAAAATTAGCCTTATTAATTTCATGGGTAACTACGGAAGCCTATATATACAGGGTGGCCCACCACGAACTGCATCGATCTATATATGGAAAACTAAAAGAAGGAAAATTCTGAAAATTTGGCACCTCACCAATGCCGATGGGCGCTGCTCAACTAATATATTATTGCATTTTTGAGATATTTGCATTTTTCCGAAAAAAATTACAGGTGCAGACCTAAAGTCAATTAGCAATTTATACGAGGAAACCGCGAAATTTCAAAACGAATTTTTGGCATCGTGTAAAAGAAGCCCTGACTTAGTGATCTCTGCTGAGAAATAAATCCGTTATTATACAGGGTGTTCACAAAATATGAATAAAAATTACATTCAAAATGTGCTTAAATCTCGAAATTTTCAAATGGAAACCCCCATTTTTTTAATGCGATCTTATTCGCCACTAAAAATGATGACAACTTTGTGTAAGGTTTCCTACACCTAAATGCAGTAATTTTCGATTAATTTACGAAAAACCCACTTTTCGCCCATAAACTACTTAGGTAATAAAATAAAATTCTGAATTCAGATAACATCAAAGGAACTCATGTCAAGAATAATATTGACTATTAGTAAATAAGTAATAGTATATTACATAGCGAGAGTTGTAAAGAGCTTAATACGTATGAGTGGAAAAGCTGCGCAAGAGCCGCGCAGCGGCGAATGCTGTAATTCCACGAGTATGTAATAAGCTTACAATTCGAGTTTTGTATATAATTTTTCTTCTTCGAAAGAAAAACTATTATAATATATAAACTATACTTCTGATTATCTGACAGGCAACAATTAGTATGTTATGGTTGGTTGCTATGAGGGCGCGGATGCCGCGCTAACAAGGCACCCGTGATAATTGTGTTTTAATTAAGAACAGATATGTAATTTTTTTATTACGTGTCAGTCATTACGTGTCGGTGTTCGTAACAAAGGACTTACGTATATAACCTAAACCGTTACTTAATAGGTATGTTACTAGTATAGGAGTAGAAAAATTAAATTTACCGATCGGAAAGAATTGTTTAGAATCGTTTCTTTCTCGCTTTACACACAGCAAATTGTTTGACAAGATCATGAATGTCCATACTGGATGCTGCTTTTTGCTCAATTGCTAAAATCGAAAGATCATGCAGTCTATGTTGACTTGTAGTATTTCTTAAATATTTTTTTAATGTCTTTAATTTACTAAATGATCTTTCAGCTGTGGAAACTGTTACAGGCAAAGTCAAGAATAAAAGAAGCAATGTAATAACTTCGTCAAAATCTCTTTCAAGGACACCATATTTCTGCAGCAATAATTTTGCCATATCTCGAACACTCATGCCGTCAGTTAAATAATCTTTCAGTAAAGACACAATATTGACAAATTGAATGGTAAGATTAGTATTCAAGACATCGGAATACTTTTTTGAACTTTATCACAACTCTGAACTCAGCTTCGGGCCTTACTACTGCCCTCCCTCACTGCCGTCGCCGCCGCAGTTGACGAGGCTAATAACACCGCTCGCCCATGCGCAATGCGCCGAATGCGCCGGACTTGTCACCACAGTTGAGGGAATACCCAGTTGTAAATCTTCCTGTCGGCCCCTTTGATCTCGGCGGTAGTGACTTTCGTTTTTTTTTTTACAAAATCATTCTCCAATAGAATCTCACTTTGAAGTCACGTTACTTCTTTATTTTAGACCACGCCCTATAAAAATCGATGGGACACAGGACCGGGATTAAAGCGATAAAAGCGATAAAAGCATTCTACCAGCACAGACCTACACAGATTGAAAGAGATACTTGAATCAAATAAAATTTATTTAACTCAAACAAATTTGATTCTTGTATATGGCGAACCCTAGAGTAACTTTGAACAAAACATTTGGTTTGTTTCAATTTAAAAGCAACATTTAATTTGAGACAAATAAAATATTATTTGGAAGAAATTAATTTTTATTCCCATGAAAATACTAACGATTTGAATTGAATAAATGATATATTTCGAAGGAACAAATCTACAATGTTAAAAACAATTATTCTATTTAAAAAATTAAGAAAGCTGCGTAAAACAACTGTGATGGGTTGAATTACCCATTCAGGGTATGCACTCAAATAAAATATTATTTATTTAAAGTAAAGCAACCTTCGTCTTTATCATTATTCACAAACTTTACTTTTTGTCGATTCGAATGAAAAACAATAAGTTTTTTCAATTCATAAAGATGTTCTGTTGAATGGAACGGAAATTCGATTAGAAAAACACGATAATTTGTAATGCTATAAAAATATTTATTTAAATACAATTAAAAAACAATATTTGGTATAAAAAAAACTATACAAAACTCACCAAGGAAAGCGCCTCATACAGGTGGCCTATTTGATACATTTCAAGTAGTTCTTTGAGATTTGTATATCCATTATTTTTTATGCGTATCCTACTTACAAAAGAAGTTGAAAACACACAATACACACAATACACCACACCACACTACACTCGGCTAATCGGCGGCTATAAATAATAATAAAACTGCTCGCACAAAACCTCTAGGAAGACTGCAGACGCGTACTTACTTACACGGACACGGAATAGCGCTGAACGCCGACACTAGAGTGCGCCCTCGTCCTCCCATATTTTCTCTTTCTTTCTATCTTTCATTCTCTGGAGCGAGACAGCCATAAAAATGATAGGTAGTATTATTTAACTCAAATAAGGTCACATTTAAACCAAATAACAATGTGGTTGACCCAAACAACGAAAGCTAATACTATAAATAAAAAATATTCTTGTTTGCACCAAGTAATACCTTATTTCAGGAAAATAATAAATCCTTCCACTAAACAATAATGTGCCAAAAGAATCAAATACTTCACCCAAAAAGCACTTATTTTTTAATTGAAAAAAATAAATCTTTATTTAAATAATATACTTTCTACCGAAATAAATATTATTTCTGACAAATAATTCGTGATCAAACAACAAATATTTTTCTATGAAGAATTGTATTTCTATCTGTGTATATAGCTTATATAGGTCTGTGCTACCAGTAATGGCGTCGACTTTTCCTACTGGATATTGTTTACTGTGTTGTCACTGCAAGAAAAAAATGTTGACCGACGACTGACCCGTACGGCGTACGGGTGTCGGCCCGTTGGGTCGGCACCGTCATCACGTCCGACGGGCCACGGGCCCCCTTTTGGCCAGGGCCTCTAAGCAATGCTTATATATTTGCTTATGCATAGCTCCCGCCACTGCTGGCACATCTTTGTCGCAAGTCAACAACGTCTCAGCCCCGCTAGGACGCCCCTGGCGGCGGCGGGCGGGGGGCCGCCTCCAGACAACGGCGCCCGCCGCGAACATCTGCTCGGGCTCCGGGGGGGCGCCGAGGAAGGGCAGCTCGTCCCCCCTCCCCTCCGCCCCGTTAGGATCAACCCCCTGGTCTTATCTGCCCGGCCCATCACCCCCGTGCTTAGCGGGCATACCTGATAAAAATTTACTTACTCCCCAAACAAGGATACTTAATTAAGAACAATCTGCTTATACCTACTGTAGTGATGATGGTCGTTCATGCAGTGAAAAAAGAACTATTCATTTCGACAATCAAAGAAATCCGCGTGATTTCGCGTTACGTGAATCTCAAAGCACCAGGGAACAGTGTACAACTTTAAATCCACTTATAAATTATTATAATAATGCAGCCATTTAACCCATATTCGTTGACTGGCGAAATAATAGGCCAGTTAACGCAATTTTTATTTTCTACATAGAGGAGCGGGGTGGTACGAGGGAATGTAGGGGAAGTTGCTTTGACTGACGTATTAATAAAGACTGCTCACGGTTGTCATGTTTGACAGTTCTATGCCTCACCATATGATTTCCGGGGACAAAACACAATGGAAATCACATTGTTGACAATCAGCGCCATCTATATTCCCGAATATTAAGCTATAGCCGTGAGAAGTCTTATAAATTCGAATAGGTACGTCAGTCAACGGAAGTTGTTGATTTGGGAAGCCGTAGAATTGGCGCAACGTTGCTGCACTTACCCGAAATTCTTGACTTATTGCTCATTTCTCATGCCTATAGTGGAAACATTTATGAGGCCGCATCTAGGAAAAATATATTTTTTTCAACTTTTTATCTTGGATCAATCTACCTACAAGGAGACCTAGAAAATTAACTTAGGTCCCTAAACATGAAAGTTGTAGGAAGTTTCCTTGCGATCTCAATGCACTGATCACAGTGGCGGATCTAGGCTGGAGTCAAGGGAGGGGCTTCTATTTCCGAAATTTTGTAATAAAATAGGAAACACATTATTTATTCATTTTATTCATTAAAATGCAATACTATTAATACATTAATATTCTTAGTTTCCTTCAGTCCCGTTCCGATGTTCCAGTTCCGCTCTACTCGTAGTAATAGAATAGAACAACTGTGAACGTGAACTGTCGATCGGTGAAGGCGGTGACTGGACCCGTGTTCTGTGCCGGGCCCTGTCCCAATCCCAATGCGTTCACCAAATTTTTAAATTTGTACTATAAAAACTATTTAGCATACCCTCTTTAGAAACGGAAGCAATATTTATCAATGATTTAATATTCAATAATAATAGTTACTTTGCGATCTTCACGCCCACATAACCTCAAAATGGCATGTTCCTGTCAGAGCATTTACAACCGGTCCGAAACGAGTTGTCAGCGAGTGAATCAAATGGTACTTGTTGTAAACGATCTGAGCGCTGTAAGCACTGGCAGCGCGATTCGGACCACGGCCTTAGAAGACTAGAAGTCGTAGAAGTTAATAATATTGGAACTGGAACAGGTTTTTTAAGAACAGGTATTGCCTGGAACTGGAACAGGTTGTACCTGTTCCAAGAAAACGCAGTTCCACACCATCTCTAATTGCCAGACATATTTTTTAAGTGCCTACCTTACGGTATTAGGCCAAGGGGGGGCTATAGCCCCTGTAGCCCCCCCCCCTAGATCCGCCACTGGCTGATCATAAAAACAACAGTTAATTGAAAGTCGAATTTTTCAACAATATAGAAACTATACTAAAATCGAGCAATCCGGTGCGCCTGGCGTAAATAAAACCACGTGTTCAATGACGTTCCGCGATTGGTCGGTAGGCTATAAAACTTCACCCGACTCGGCAACAGGGACGTACTCGATCGCAAAAGTCTAGTTATGCGGTTTTATCTTGTTGTTTTCAGCTATTTAGACACTGCCACAAATAATTTTATCGATGTTTTGAGCCATTTTAATGCATCCAATAATTTTTTTCAGAAATATTTTGATATAAACAATTATAAAACTAAAATTAAATAAAGGTCGTACCTCAGTGCGGCTCTGGCCAATATCTCAAGGCACGTGCTCTTGTTTACGCCAGCCCTAAGACTTGCTCGATTTTAGTATACATATATATTTTTTAATGGATCACCCTGTTATTATTGGATATTCGAAATCTACGTAAAATTGCGAGTCCAATGATATACAGAGTGTCTCACTTAATAAAGAAACCTTATAACTTCTTTAATTTTTAACCGACCGGAACGAAACTTTTACCAAAGGTAGGTGGCATTGTTGCCTACTTATTTCCAAAAAATGGCCTACTCGAAAGTCAAAGCCACCTGCGATGCTACAATCGAGGCCAAAAATCAGAAAGTAATATTATGCATTTTTTCTTCAAAAAAATTTACTTAAACAATTTGGTCAGAATTGATCCAGAACCCTAAATTCAAAATTTTGTCAAAATCAAAAAATATTAAATGGAAGTTTTGAAGGCAATGAATGACAATAGACATGACAGCAAACAACTTGCCAACTTAAGATTTTATTAATATATTTTTTTAAATACTGGCTATTCTTCTGTAAATTGAAATAAAGGCTTATTTTTGACACGTGTCGTTAAAGAGGCTTCTGTATCTATTTACC
Organism: Pseudeuparius sepicola; assembly: GCA_963920635.1. Classification (NCBI taxonomy): domain Eukaryota; kingdom Metazoa; phylum Arthropoda; class Insecta; order Coleoptera; family Anthribidae; genus Pseudeuparius; species Pseudeuparius sepicola. Next base: position 18,460,832 of record OY987299.1, on the reverse strand, counting down.
TTATTCTGTGCTTTGAGCAAATGCTGATATTAATAATAATAATAATGATGCCTACTATATTTTTAAGGTTTTTTTTGGAAACTATAAAGAATCCGGGACTTTAGTTACTTACTCATCAAAGTAATATTTATTAGATATATATAATATTTTATTAATATTTTATAAAATATTCAGAATAATCTTCACTATCTATATCTATGGCTTTGTGGTTTCTATAGTCTTGATTTCAAAATGTTCCCCATACATGCCTACAAGCCAAATTTTTGGGCAACTTTATGAAAACGACGAAGTCTTTTTTTATTCCTTTGCTTGTAAAAAGCACTGGTGAAATATTTAACAAAGCACGATGGTTTCCGGGTATTTAATGTTGGACAAAGCGGAACTAAGCGAATTATGTTGATTCAATGTCATTGGAAGTAAAAGCAGGTTTACGCATTGCAAGAAAAATACCTATATAGGAACAATAAATGATTTAGAAGAAATATATTTTACGAGGAGTGTGAACATGACCAAGAGCAATAATTATTTATTTGTCACTCTAATCGGTTTATATCATTATTACTTTATATGCCTACTATTTATTTGGCTTCACTACATAAATGTAAAGTAAAACCAATCTCGACACCTGCCTCTATAAGCAGTCCATAGCACATTATTTGTAATGCAATCAATCATAAATAATTATTGCGCACAATATTGCGGCAGTTCCGCATAGGTAACGCAATGCACACCAATCTCTTCATCTTCACACAAAAAAAATATGCGCACTATTAGCATAAGACCCTTAAAAAGAACAAGCGTTTTTATAGGGATTGAAATTCATGACTAATAAAGTCCTTTGTTTTGCCATAACTCAGAAATGGGAGTGAGCGGCCGTCCACCGTGAAAAGTTAATATCTTGTCAACATTTTTACGTTGCCGTCTGATTTATTTTACGACTAGTGCTTCTATTTAATATTTATTCCTCCGGTGAACAATCGTAAAATGGCCCGGTCTGCCATAAAACTCTTCCAATTCTATTAACGGGTCTGAGGATTAGGATGGATGGATGGGAGAAATGTGGCTTGAAATATGCCGGTGACGGAAACACCGTGAAATCATGAATACCGAATACATAGGTAGTATAGGTACTAGTTTTTCTCCCACATGTAGGTAGGTATATTTGCCGTCTTCATTACAACCTACGGGATTGATAAGTAGGCAATTCCAGATAACTGATCGGACCTGACTTCATAACTATCCATCATAGGACGGAATCAAACATACTTAGATAAAATGAGGAATACCTACTAGAAAATATCGAGGTAATATATAGAGAGCACTATAGACTTACACACGGTATGTCATTGCGCATCTTGCGACGTCAGTTGCGAATCAGAATTTAAATTGCTCCATATATGTTTTACACAGCATAGATACTTTTTTATGGGTTTTTGCTTGTTTCTTTCAAATAAATGTTGTTAAAAATATATAGAATTTATTTGTAGATAAATGAATGAATATTCTGTTGATAAAAAACACATTTAATTTGATACGCTGACTGCACATACGCTGATTGCACATCCCAGCATTTTTGGCCTATTTCAAAGCACTGTCGAGCTGGACTGACGATCAGTTAGTTGTTTACACTTTTTTTCTTGACACATTAAACTCTAAACTATAAAAAATCGTAAAAAACAACGGCAGTCGCTGCATTATTTAGAATTCGTGATTCGCAACTGACGTAGATGCGCAGAGTTGCCTTGTTTTCGGATTCGTTAGTGACATACCGTGGGTAAGTGTATCGTGTATAGAGAGTAGGTATTTGCAAAATAATTAATCGCTAATTAGTGTCAGGTTGCTGATGGTTTGACTCCCCGCCTAGCCTGCTTGATCAGAGGAGCCAAAATATTGGGAATGTCGACACTGGGTTGGCTGAATATTTGTTTTTTTTTTCTGTATGTGGGCTGCACGATTATTTTCGCATCTGACCAATTCATTCGGTGTTGATTGGTTCACACATGTTCTGCTATATATTCCCGATCATAAGGTGTCTTCTTGGGTTTGCTTTTTACGTTAGGTCAGTCTTGCTTCCAGAGATCTCTTTGTTTGTCCCGCATTATGTAGATCTGTCCACACTCGCAGGGGATCTCTTTGGCGCTAACACTGATTAGTGATCAGAGATTAATTATTATTATTAGGCCAAGGAAAATGCCGCATATATACATTACTGCAGTTTCCTTGAAATAATTATAGTTTTTCAGTTTATAAAGACGAAATGAAACATTTCTGACAAACGGATATAACTCCAATTAGATTAATTATTATTATTAGGCCAAGGAAAATGCCGCATGGCCTTGCATATATACATTACTGCAGTTTCCTTGAAATAATTATAGTTTTTCAGGTTATAAAGACGAAATGAAACATTTCTGAAAAACGGATATATCTCCAATTAGACAATTATAAGACAACAAATGCAGTTTTTTAATTTTTTGGCTGAGTGGATTTGAATGATATTTTGGCATAGGCATAACCTCGGGCATAACATAAATCCAGTTAGAAAATTAAATATTTACGAAGCGTCATAGTTGTCAGTGTATATAGTATTTAACTATTTCATCTAAACCAAAATAACTAACTAATTGATTTGTGTTTTGTGATTTGTAATTTTGGAGGTGTACAAATAACAAATATTAACAATTAAAACAAAAATACCGAAAGCATAAATTTTTATTGAAAGAAAAATAAGTAACTTATAAGCATCAAATAAAAATACAAACATATAATATGGGAAATCCTGTATAAATATAAAGTAAAAAATAAAGAAAGCTTTTTAAAAACAAGCTTTTAATTAAGCCATGTAGGTACTATTAAAACGAATAAAATAAGTTTAGGTTTTCATTAAGGTAATTCAATGCCGAATTGCGACATGTCAAGTAGGTTGTGAAGAAATAGGCAATCCGCCATCTTGGGGCGACCGCCATATTGAATTTAGTATGACGTCACTCGCACTTGTCGTTTTCTACTCTTCATACTTTTTCATTTGATACCCATGTCAAGTAGGTTGTGAAGAAATAGGTAATCCGCCATCTTGGGGCGGTCGTCATATTGAATAAATTACAATTAGTCCAATAAAGATATCAGTCTTGCAAAAAAATTCCAAACAGGATGATTTTTTCAGGGTTGCATGGGGACTGCCTCCTGAGTGTCCAACCAAAAGATCAAACTCGAACTCTTGGTGCGAATTGCGCTGTAGGGTGGTTTCCTAAACAATAGGGCTGGTTTCCTAAACACTTTTTAGAGCAAAATGACCCTAATAAAAGTTGTAGGGTATCAAAGTATCAACAACTTTTCTTTATACATTTTTTTGTGTCTCTAATACATAACTAGTTACAGCGCATTACTTATATGACAAAATTTCCGTCGCTACAGGTCTTGTTAACATCATTTTACAAAAAATGACCTTTACAGATTTTAGAAGATGAACTTTTTTTTCAACTTTTTCTCATAAAAATTTTTTGTGTCTCTAATACATAATACTTTACAGGGCATTTTATATTTTAATTAATTTTTTTACAAAAAATATAAGCAAAAGTTAACCAGAAGTTCATCCTCCAAAACTTTTATTCAGGTCATTTTTTTTAATGTTTACAAGACCACCCCTGCAGAGTGGGGAATGTTTGTCATATAAGTAATTCGCTGTAACGCGTTATATATTAGAGATAAAAAAAATAGGAGGAAAAGTTGTTCATACTTTGATCCCAAACAACATCTATTATAGGGTCACTTTGCTCTAAATAATGTTTAGGAAACCACCTTATAGCGCAGTTTGTACCAAGAGTTAGAGTGTGAATTTTTGGTAGGACAATCAGGCTCAGGAGGTAGCCCCAAGCAACTCTGAAAAATCATCCTGTTCGGAAATTTCTTAACTTTATTGGACTAAATATTGAGTAGAATACTAGATTGTATTCTCACCAGTAACAAAAGTGGTTTAAAATTCAGTTGCAAGATTTGACCGTCACATAGGTACTAACACAAACCAGTTGTAATATAGTTCCACAACAGTTCCTTAATGGCATCTGTCAAATGGACTCCAACTTATGAGTCTAAAATAGGCACCTACCTAGCAGTTTAGAAAATATTAAGCTTAAAAGTTTATATTTGACAGCTATGGGAATTTGATTAAAATAAAGATAAATATTTAACAAAATGGTGATCCAAATGTGCAAAGTACACCGCGATAAAAGTTGATATATCAACTGTTGGAATGAACCGAAGTTTATCTGCCGACTATGTTTAGCCTGAAAAGTTCGAAGAGAGAACTACTGCTATACCTTTGCAAAGGAAGAATTAATTTAGCCGCCATAAGGGAAGAATTCAAGGGACACTGCATATTGCGCCTGAAACATGAATTTACGAAGTTATTGATACGATATTTCAGTGAGAAATTCCCACCCAAGTTGAACTAGAACGGATTACGACAAAAATTTTAAGAAAGCCAGCGGTAAAACCTCTTTTTGCATACGTCAAAAGTGCAAAAAGGATATAGCTTAACCAAAAGTTTCACCAATGGGACAACTACCACTCTAGAACTTCGACCATTTACAAATGTTGGTATGGAGCATCTTTGAGGGTCACCGTCAGAAGAAGATGATAAAAGCTTTGGGTGTGATCCTAACAGTTAGAGCTATCCACCTCCAAGTAGCACACACCACACACCGTGACCAGTGATTCAGTAATAATGGCAATCAATCATCTAGTGGCAAGAAGAGGGAAGCCTAAAATCTATTTACTCTGACAATGGAACCAACTTCAAAGCAGCTGCACAAGAGTTACAAGTAGGACGAAAATGTGTAGAATATGTATGGATGACTTTCTGCGGTATCAAATTTAAGTTCAATCCGCCGATAGCTTCTCACATGGGGAATGACTCATTGGTATCGCGAAGAAAGTTATGGTAAAGGCACTCTAGGGACAATCACTGAGTAACGAGACTTTACTGATAGAAACCGAAAATATTGTTAACACAAGACCTTTAACAAAAGTATCTGGCGATCCAGACGATCTTGAAGCCTTGACACATAATGACTTCTTAATTGGGCATTCAATTGAAGTCATAAAAGCTAACAAATTATGAAAGTGTGTACGAAAAGTTGATAAGACAAGAATGGTAGAAGTGCCACATGCTAACAAATCACTTTTGGGAGCGTATAAAAATTGCAAATAATTTAACATAACCCTGAGCACGTGGTTTGAATTTGTCTGTTGTAAGAAAATCCATGTAAATCTTAGAATGTGCTGTGCCCAAAACAAATGCAATATATTCGAGTTGTGGCACTGCACTTCCAGTACTTCCCTATATTGGCCACTGAGTCTTTTCATTCGAGTATATTGCCATTGTCTTGTATTTTATTCCATAAAACATAAAACTAAATGAAAATTCAACTTCTATGATATGTGATGGTGGCGTGGCCATGAATTTCCCGTCTACGAACATTTGGGTCATTTAAGAAATGCGTCTCTTTTCGTTGCAGGACCACTCAGAGATTGCCCATTCACCGCTCCTCGGCGGTAGCGTAAACAATCGCGTGGCACGCGCCCGCCGACGGCCGCTGAGGGCGCAGGACAATGCGGCCAATTAGGCGATTGGGCGATTGCTTATCAAGAGACTCATCGGCCGCTGGAGTCCGACCAAGGAACAAACGGGCACAGATTGGGGAAACGAGGAAAGAGACACTGTTTTTGTACTCGCGGGGGTGGTTGTTGATGTAGAAGCGGATTCATCATGCGTTGTAGGTATAGTAAGGGCAGAATGTAAAGGCGAAGTCGGCAATAAATCATCAAAGAGAGAGCGCTATATCTATTGCTTTACTTGCACTCGCACAATTACACTCATGTCTCCTCCTCCCATTTGTAGTCGACGTACGTCTTAAAGTTCGCTAAGCACCTTTCATGAAAGGAAGAGAGATAGAAAACCTAGTACTTGTCTTGTATTACTAGTTGATTGTTTAAGGCAGGCAGGGTCGGCCTAGGATAAATTATTGATTTACTACCTGATGTGAACGGACGGATTAAAAATTTGTACTTAGGTATCTGTTGTAATTTCATTTGTAATTTTTGAAGATTAATTCCGTAATTTAGACTGGCAATTAAAAGACAATGATCCTGAAATTCAAAGTAGGTCTTAGGTATTTAAATAATTATTGTAATGGTTAGGCAAAAAAAATATATATTTATATTTTTAGTTACAAATTAAATATCGACATAAAATAAGCTTTACATACTCAGAAGTCAGTATATACATAATAAATAAATAATAATAATACACATTTAATTCGTTATGAATTTCAGTCAGAATATAAAATACTATCATCTGAATATGAATCGTCATTTAAATTAATAATAATTGGGTCTATGTCAACGTCCAATATCTTTTCTTTTTCCCAATAATCCTTAATAACGTTCTCGGTGTGTTTCATACAACTGGACCAGTTTTCTTTAGTGACTTCCTGGAGAGCTTCTTTCCAAATAGACATTACCGTGTTATCATCATGCATTGACTCAGATACAATTTTCTTATTAAAAAAAGTTTTGCATTGGACCCATATCAATTCTATTGCATTAAATATGCAATGATATGGGGGAAGCCTCAACACTTGATGTCCCATTTTATTAATTATATTGTCAGACGCATAAGGCCACTTGAATTTATAATTTTTAACGATCTGGAGCAACTCACATTTAAGGGAATGTTCAGGAAAATATTGTTTTTTATTTCGAAGCCATCATCAGTTAATGATTTCTTCTTTTTTGTGGCTGTATTGGGCACATTTTCACACAGCCTGGAATGGTATTTCGCATTGTCTATTATAATTAAATAAGGGTTTTCAAGTTTCGGCAATAGTTTCTCCTCCAACCATTTTTCAAACATTTCGGCGTTCATATATTATCGTGGTAGTCTACACTTTTATTTTTAGTTGAAAATATAAGCTCAGCGCCATCAATAAATCCGTCCTTATTACCGGCATGAACAATTATAAACCTTTTGCCATCATTCGCTTTTTTGTTGTACACACATTTTGGATTTTTGTCGTGCCAAGTTCTCATATTCGCCCCGTGTTGAAAAATCCAGGGCATCTTGAAAATAAATTGGATGTATATTGTCGTAGAAATTGAACTCTTTTTCCATTAAGTATTGTCTTCCATCGTTTATTTTGTACTTAAATGCAAGAGTCCTTAAAATTAATAATAAACATAAGAGACGTCTTTTCAAATTTCGGGTAGATTGCTCATCATTTGACAAAGCTGGGTTTAGTAATGGTGTTTTTTTTTGAGATCAGGATTTTATCTAGTTACAATTTTGTTTTGGTAGAATAATGCATATTGCTCAATATGGGTAGTGTGAACCTACTACTGCCAATAATGCTAGTATTTTTTTTTATAAGTTGTATTAGTTTATAAAAGCATATAACAAAAGATCTTTCCATGTATTTACAATAGGGTTGTTTCCTTCTACCAAATTTCCCAAACAGCGATGTTAGAAAGGACCATGACTAATAAATATGTCTACATTATAAGAGTTGTTGTTCTATTAATTCTTTCCAAAGCCAATAATTTGAAAATAAAATTTGAATTTCCGAATGAGAGCTGAACGTAAAAATACGTCATTATGTAGAGCCGAATATTACCGAACGCAAAGTGAAAAGTGTTCACTATAATCCTGATCTACAATAATCCATCAGTTGGTGATCGATTATGTTTTGTGGTTTGGGGATATTTTAAATTTTTAAGTAAAATTTTTCAGAAAATCGTAAACATTGCTCGTTTTCAAGAAAAATGTAAAGGTTATAAAGTACTCTATAAGATTCTATAAATAGACCAGGGCTTAAGCCTTTGAAAATGGTAAAAAGTGAAAAAAAATTTGAACAGCATGAAACCCATTGGAAAAGGAAGAAAATATAGCAAAAATAACGGAAAAAATAATTTAAGGGCGATTTGAGATACGGAGGTGGAAGGGGGTGAACTTTAAGGAGTGGAAAACGGTTTATCACGAAAAGTTAAATGGCAAAGTTGTAGGTAATAAAAATATCCACAACTTTTGTATTTACCCTTTTTTCACATAACCTCAAAATATCCGCAAAAAATCGAAATAATTAATTAATTTTTATCTCCCACAGAAAAAAATTCCACGAAATTTGGTGAAAACTTACCTTCTTATGCCCCGAATACGCTGTAATTTTTTCGAATCAAAATATTTATGTTTACCCTTTTTTTTTATTTTAAACCGAAAAAGTAACCTTACTTTCTATCGAAAATACCCATGTCAAAAAAGCTGCTTTTTAAAAAAAGTCGGTGCGCTTTTTGTTCGTTGAAACCTCTACTTTCTGATAGTGTAAAAAATATACATCACTATGGAAAATTTTTAAAATAATACTTAAATATGGCTAATAATAATTAAATATATGGCATATTTTTTGTGATCTATGAAGAATATGCCATATTTAAGTACTATTTTAAAAAGGTATAGGATGGTGTTTGTTTTCAGTTTCCTTTATTAGAAGGACCTTTTTGGGATGCTTAGATTAAGTTTATCCTATTTTCAATTATTTCCAAAGCATTCCTGATTTTAAATTTAAAATATATAAAAAACGAATGTTCCCAACTATAAGGTCCTATAAAAATGTTAGTTGGCGATGTAAATTCATAAATCTTGGGATATTTGGGTTTCAGGGAATGTTGATTAAAGCTACGTTGCCAGATTTTCGCCAAAGAAATCGCTAATAGCATTTTTCAACGTATCGCATCGAAAAAAATCATACTTAAATGTGGCATATTTAAACAATATTTTAAAAAGATAAAACGGGGTTCTTTGCCGTTTTCTTGATTAATACGACAGTCTTGGGCTGTTTTGAATAAGTTTGCTAGATTTTCAGATATTTCTTTTTCCTGTTTTTTAATTGAAAATAAAAATTCAAATTTCCCAAAATTAAGGCCCTGTAGAAATTTTAGTAGGTAAAGTAAAGTAATAAAACTTGGGACAATGGGGTTTCAGGGGGTGGTGAATAAAGCTACGTTACCAGATTTCCCATAATAAAATCCCTAATAGGATTTTCCAAAAAATCGCATCGAAAAAAATCATAGCAGGCCGTGGAATAGTGCTGCCACCATGGCGATATGTCCCTCAAGTGCATAAGGACACTTCCTGAACATACACAAAAAAATCACCAAAATCACAATGTGAACAAAATTCCAGAATGTATGGAGCTGGTATATGAAGTGCTCAATAGCTCAAAACCATCAAAATCGATGAGAGTGTCTCAAAAATTAGACATAATTCAAAAGAACCCGAAAGTTGCTAGTCAATCTACACATTGTGTTATCACTTAAAAAAGTATTTTTCTTTCCAAACGACAAAGTAATAAAAGGCGGCGGACTTGAGCTGCCAGGCATGTCCCCCGCCGGTTTACGATTTACCTAGACACCAAACATAGTTGTCGGGTTGATCAATAACAATGTAAAACCGATATCTTTTTGTACATGACCCGGGGCCCACTTAATTGGATTATAAATTATATCGGGGGCCTCTCTTTTTTCCTTCGGGCCCCAGCGCTGCCTGGAAGAACGAAACGGCGATTTATGGCGGTCATATTTATTTATTGGATTAATACATGTAACATATTGCCAACACACGAAAGATATAAATAACTGGGCGAATGTATGGTATTAATTTACTGGACTGGTTCTTTATATCGCGTTATATATTGTCCCGTGATGTGGTGGAACCTCGCAATAAACGGACGACGCGGCCGGTGATATATTTATGTGGGAGATTTGCCATCTAATAATGAAGACTCAATAAAAAAAATCTCAGGTTTTGCTCCAAGTCGACGAGTAAAAACGCTACCTTGGAAACCACCTGTGTATGATCTTTATTTGCAACTAGAGAATCTAGAATAAAAGAGACTAATTGAAAGCATAAGGAACTCTGAAGGTTAAACTATTTTTGTTGAACAATAACTGAGCCTTAACTAAAATACCTAGTTATAAAAAAAAGAATCTTCAGTATTATACTTAGTTGATTGCTTCTTCCAAATCTTTCTGTTTGGCCGCACCATAACGATAGTGAACTGTATCTACTGGCCCCAGCGTGATCACCTCGTCATCAACGAAAAACTGAGCTCTCATTGGTCAGGCGGTCGTAAACTCGGTAGACACCAACGTAAGCAGCATGCAGAGTCGTAGGTAAGGGAGGGGGGGGGGGTTGGGAGTTCAAACCCCTCATTAAGAAAAAAACGGGAAAGAGATATGGTGTTGGGGTAGGGCGTAAGTATTCTGTGAACTATGATAATATTGTGATCTTGTAATTTTTCTATAACTCATTTAAACAGTTTTGTACTTTACATTTCTAAAAAATTTCGCCTGCGGTGCATTTTAGTAAACGGACGCCTTGAAAACAGTGAATCTTACAGAAAAATATTTTATGCTACAATTTATAGGGTGTTGCAAAAATTTTATAGGAAGCTTATACAGGGTGTCCCGTTTTTCATGGTAACACCCCTGATAATCTAAGTAGGCTGGGGGAATTGAACGGGTGATTTTTTTTATAGATATGTCCCTGAAAGGTCGTAGTATTGGTTTGACCTTACCGCAAAATTCTGGCCTACTGCGATTTTTTAAAGGGGTGCGTTTTTCGGAAAACATATTAGGCATTTTTTTATTTAAAATCTGACACCACAGTGTTAATCAGGACACACAGAAACCCCCATATACCAAATTAGAACAAAAAATATCCATTCTGTCAAAGTTGAGCAAAATAGGAATTTTAAAGGCGAGCCAAGTGTGCCATGGAATTACTTTGAAACAGTTTATCGATCAACAGGACCACTCACAGTGTTGATGTGAAAATATCCAATAAAAAATAAACAAGATGTTCTTCTCTATGCCAAATCAAAATGCTTAATTTTTTGAATCTTTATACCTACGAGTTAAAAAATGGAGTATATTAAAACCACCCCAGACACTATAAACAAACTAAGTCTAAAAAATACAGAAGCCTGCCAGTCAGTAAGACCATATCAGTTTAGGTGGCTGATGTGCCACAACAGGAAACGAACAGAAAATGTATCATCTTAGACAATGACTTTGTTGAGAATAATTTAAATTTGTCCAATAATTTAAATTGTTTTTTATTTGTTGGTTGGCATCTTGTAAAAAATAAAATTACTCTTGTGTTTGTTAAGATTTTTCAAAAATTCCACAGCACTCATGATCCGTATTAAACGTTTATTCAACTATTTCGAAGTAATTCCATGGCACACTGGACTAGCCAGATGCCTTTAAATAAAAATGGTCAACATTTAGTTCTAATTCCATTCAAAGTAGGTTTTTGTGGGTTTTGAGAATAAACACATAATGTTTAATATGATTTGTTGTGCATTTTTATGGGCTGATCACATTATAGAAAAGGCACAAATTATCGACATACAGAAGTGTTCCACAAGTGTGATTATGTCTTATTAGTTATAGTTCAATTATTCAGAACGTACCTAGTGGAATGCTATTAAATGTAGATGAAATGTTTTATAGTGAGTATTTTATAATTTTCGTCCATACGTCATAAAAAATAATTAAGTATATTGATCTTACATCTTACTGCGCCCTTATCTCTCATGATCAGATATTCTGATACATTTGAGAAATACCATAACAAAAGACATTAAAGGGTTTATCATATTTTTTTACGGTTTTCATATTTCACAGCGGACCTGTTCCTTTTTCTTGTAGGCGTTTTGAATAATTTTGAATAATTTTAAAAGGCAGTTCTCCGGTATTTCATTTTAGAATCTCGACCACTTCATTTAATTCTTGACGTCTACCTCTACTCAGATAGAAGTTTTCTCTACCAATTCATAGAAAAAAAGAGACAGACGCACATTTGTAAATATTTCTTCGCTAAATTTTCTGTGAAAAAAATAATCTTTGCCAATTTTTTATTTTAAATTTTGTACCATTTTCAATTTTTTTTTTGTAATACGATATGTAGCATACTTATCTATTAATAGCATTATTGTTAATAAATTATGACAGAGTGGTTTCATTCCTTTCAAAAATAGCGTATTATCGAACTAGTCAGTTTTAAATTTAATTAATAAACTTGTTAGGTAGGTAGGTTTCTAAAAAAGACACTCATATCATGTCTATTGTAAGGTATTAATTAATCATCTAGACCAGACGGGATATCCTATTCATTTTTGCATTGTCATTAACTTTTTTGTTAGCACCTGTGATTGGCTGAAAGACTATATCAAAGAAAAATGCAAAAAAGTAAGGAAAAAAGCGGTAATTTATACAAAACATAAATAAAATGGGATTTTTTTATTTTGCCCAGAAATAATGATTTATGATATTTTCTGCGATCTATATAAAGAACATGCCTTATTTACGTATGTATTATTTTAAAACCGTAGGATGGTGTTTGTTTTCCGTTTTCCTTATTAATGGAACATTTTTTTGATCCGATTTTCAAATATTTCCAAACAGTGGCGGCTAGTCCATAGATACTTCCCAGGAATGCCCGGAATCCCAATCACAAGATAGAATAACTAGCGAAGCTGTATCAGCAAATATATTATGTTGACCACCGGCATTCGAGATTCGTATTTTCGAAAGAGATATTGTGAATTATAAAAAAAAACAGAAAGCAGCTGGGAGTACGCAAGAAATACTAAATACCACCACCCACACCCAGCTTTCATGTCACATCATCAACCATCGATTGAAATAAATTTATTCAGCTATACTTACCCTTCTTTTACGCAGGAATTTACAGACACAAATAGGCTGATAATTAGCGGTAGATTTTTAACTTCAAACTAGGTGGTTTGCCTCCCCCTTACTTGCATTTTTAACATTTTTAAGTAGGTACCTACCTACTTATATCTGATCTCTTCTTTTTGTAGGTATTTTTGATAAGTATCAGTACCTATTATTACTATTACAAATTTCAGTTGTATATTATAACATAATTCAAAGCATTGATTAAGGTATTCGGACCTTATTCAATGTTCAAAGGTTATCTTATTAAATAATAATATATGTACTTTATTCTTCTTTCTTTAGCGAAGTGGGAGGTGACACCGGTGACAATACCTTTTACCTACACACCAAAGGTCGTCGTGATATTCTCAAAATATTTACAATCATCCTCGCTATTGAAAGAAGTTTATCTCATTATACAAATGTATTCCAGCCAATAAATATCCACCCAAATCGGGCAACAATGCCAACAATGGAACCTGTAAGATTGATCATCCACCTTGGACAAGCACAATGGGAAGAGAGTGTGAAAGAAGAAAGTCAATTTCGAATTCAAATTCGCACCATTTGTTTTGGGCTTATCCAAAACCCAAAGGGCCGCAGGTATACACTTGTTTTATTTTATTGGGAGATTTCTGTCATTTGTTACGGAGATCTTGGGTTGCGGTCACGCGGCCGTCGTGCTATAATAATCACGAGCCTTCGGCCTCAGGAAATATATCTATACATATTATAGTAACTATCGTTTCTTATTACGCGACCAAAATAAGATATTAGCCAATACCTACAAACTTAAGGGTAGGTATGGAAAAATGCACCATCTTAGGGAGGTCGCCATATTGAATTTAATATGACATCACTCACTTTTCGTTTTTTTCCCTTTCATTTTTTGATATCAAGGTTGCTATAAAAGAAAATGGTAATGCGCCACCTGAAGAGGCGGCTATTTTGAACAAATTACAATATTGGGCTATATGGAGTATATTAGATTTTAGTGTCACCAGCAATAAAAGTGTGTGTAAAATTTCAGCTCAATCGGTTGGGTGGAAGACGGAAGAGGTTTAAAATTCACTTGAAAAATTTGACCCACAGTTCACACATAAGTATAAGGAATGTTTAGTTGGGCTAAGTACTAAGATACTAAGATACTAACAGGTAAAGCCAAATAAAAGTTTATATGTATACAAAAAAATCAGATTAAGCGAAGTTTATTCTTACATTTTGATATTTTAATTTGTATAAAATTACCTATAAAATTTGTTTTTGATTTTTTTAATGTAGGTATAAGAGTCTAAAGTCAAACGACCGGTTCCATTTATTTTTTAGTTTCAATCTAAAGATAACTACATAATAAAAAATCATATTCTAGATGTGCTTACACTTGTTGCAACTATGCCATGTCATGTAACGGCAAATTGGTGACTTTTGACAGCAGTATGTAACGGCTTTTCGTTTTGCCAGTATGGCACTGGCAACATTGCTATTACCACAGACATATATAGTAGCGAAGCTATATATGTCTGTGCTATTACTCTGTCGCAAACGCAGGCGGTGTCTAGTGTCTATAGTCTAATAACTAAAACTAAACAGTTTTTCATTGCCGATATTCGGGAAACGCGTAGGTATTTCTTGTCGTGGCCCGTCCGGCCGGAATTCTTCTCTGCAACCGGTGGCTGCAGTACTTACTTTAAAGAAATAAAACACACGTTCAGGCAGCTTGCTTTTTAAAAATTATTTGCACATGTGAAATTTGAATGCATACCTACGAACTTTTTTTGCTGCTAAATAGAGTTTTTCGCGTGGTGGAGTTCTCGTTGGTGATTGTAGTTAACAATACCTATAGCTTTTATTTGGCAAACAATTTTGTATTTCTTAACCTCGAATTGGCAATTGAGCTTTGAGAATAATAAAGATTATAAGTTGAAACTTCTTAAAGTATTGCCTGAACGCTTCTATTAATTAGCAAAGCATAAAGCATAAAGCAAAAGCATAAAGATAAAAATTATTTGCTGCAAGAACCAGGCTTAAGTGTAGGTAATAGTATATTTCCTAACAAGTGCGGAAAGTGCCACTTTTCCGCACGCGATTGCAGTTGGCTGAACGACGCGTAGCGGAGTTCAGCCAAGAAATCGAGAGAAAAAAGTTCTTTTTATAAGCATTCTTTAAATTTCCGCTGCCTAGGTACTTGAAATATCGGCAAAGTGATAAAAAGTGATGTGTTTGTTAAATTATTTCTGTGCGCGCATGAAGAAAGCAATAACCATCAGTTCGTGGGATAGCAAACCTACCAACGGGAATAATTTTCAAAGGTAGCTACCTAATTTTTGTTCCTATCTGAAATTAGACAACATCGCGCAATTCCAACATTGTTCATCTCCACCATCGCCTAAGGAGAGGTAAGACCTCCCCGCTAAGCGCTTTCTGCGAGATTCCAGCGGCGTTCATTAAGCACGGACAAAGATTGATTTGCCCCATTTTCTGAACATCGAGTATTTTTTTGTGTTTTTTACTTTATGGGCTCCCCGATTACGTGGTTAAAATTAATGTCCGATGACCGATACACCCTGTATATGTATTTATGCGGCGACTGAATAGCTATTTAGTTTTTTAATCACGAGACGTGAAAATTGTTAGGTACATGACGTGAAGCTGAGTAGGACAACACCCCAAGTGCAGTTTCGTAATATTTTATTTAAAAGTTTTTCTATTGACTTTTTTATTGTAAAAAAATAAAATTTACACTGTGATTTTAAGGAGAAATCACCTTGTAGGAAGGTATATAATACCTAATTTATAAAATATTGTAACGAAAAATGCATCTAAAGTTGTTATATCAGCTTTCAATGGACAGACATGTTCATTGTTTTCTAACCTACTCAAAGATTTAGCAGATAAATTTTAAGTTTGAGTATTCTACTTACAGTTTTATAATTTTTATGATTAATTTAGAGGCATTTTCCGTCGCGTATCTTTGTTTCCATCGTTTTTTCTGTAGAGCTTCCATCAGTTTCTAGAAATTTGCTAGAACTTTGATTTGTGCATCTGTCATTGGCTAGGAAGATTCTAGAGGTCTCCAGGCTTCCATTTGAATATATATATATATATATAAGCCCTGGGAATTGGGCCTGAGGGAAGTGGAAGGTTATAACGCGATTTTGGTGCGATTTTTGGAGCTGATAGAGTATTCTTGGTAAGTGACAGTATCTGACAAGTTTATTTGTGATTTGTCAAGGCTAAACGATAAAAGTGGTAACCAAGGCAACGAGTTTGGACTGTGATTGTTGAGATTCAGTACAATAATATTGCCAATAAGAAAATCATTCGACGATAAAGCATCACAAAATTTTCGGTGGATACGAGTTGCGCGAAAAAAAAATCAAATGAATTTTTTGGGAACCGTTGCCGCTAGTGCGGCACCGTCGCAATAACAAGGCCCGCCAGCTGAAAGCGATGAGTCATCCAAGGGAGGTGAGCCTTAGGCGCCAAATTCAAATTCAAAAGGTGTCAACTTGGTAAATTTGGTAAAACAACACTTTAAAATGATTGTTTACATATATAGCTCATGGTTTTACAACACGGATAATATTCTACGAGAGTGAAAGTCACATTTTCAAAGGGTTTTGGTGCATTTAGATATCTACCGGTAAAATTTTCGTAAATGCCAATTATTTCTTATTTGCCTGCCTAGATAGAACTAAATTCGAATTAATAAAACCATAAAACTCTCTGATTTCAAGGTGGTTACGTTTAATCACGTAAACTTGTTAGGTATAACACTCTCCAACAGTCCAAACCAAAATCCTGGAAAACTGTGTAGGAACAAAATCTCTTTTGATGGCCTTAACCCACTTTTCCCTTAAAATTGGATCTTTATGGAGGAAAAAGCGGACACATTAGGACCGCCTTTGTAGTTTCCCTTGCAGTTGGGAACGGAACGCGTCCACGGCATGATTTAAATTAGTCCGAAACTATAGACACCACCTAAAAACTAAAAACTAAAATTGAACTTTAATCACTTTATTCTGAACCATTGCTGTTTTACCACCTTATTAATAAAACTCCACGTTCTATCTAAAAAACACAGTCTTACTTCTTTTTGTAGGTATTTTTGGTGAGTATCAGTACCTATTATTACTATTACAAATTTCAGTTGTATATTATAACATAA
This sequence comes from Pseudeuparius sepicola, assembly GCA_963920635.1. Lineage (NCBI taxonomy): Eukaryota > Metazoa > Arthropoda > Insecta > Coleoptera > Anthribidae > Pseudeuparius > Pseudeuparius sepicola. Next base: position 18,443,866 of record OY987299.1, on the reverse strand, counting down.
TTCAAAGGTTATCTTATTAAATAATAATATATGTACTTTATTCTTCTTTCTTTAGCGAAGTGGGAGGTGACACCGGTGACAATACCTTTTACCTACACACCAAAGGTCGTTCTATCTAAAAAATACAGTCCAACACACAACAAACGTTCTTTAAAACAGGAAAATCGCCAGACAAGTAAACGTAAACAACTTCAAAAAGCAACCTCCCGACCTCCCTGTGATGACGTAGTGACGTTTCGCGTCGCCAGCTGGCAGGCCTTTATCATTGCGACGGTCCCGGCTAGTGACGCACCAGCGTTACCCCGTAGGCCCGGCGAGCAATTAAGTCCCGTCGGACGGCGCCGGCGGCGGCGGCGCGCGATTCGCGATTTTCTCACACTGGGGCCCCATTGTCCGCCCGGCCGGGTCCTAAGCCAACGTAGCAGGTGTCGGCCCGGCCGAGATAAATTGTCTTAAACGGGCCCCGTTCCGGGAATCGCCCTCATTTGTCGCGGGGCCGCAGACGGGCCGGCGCGGCGCGGCCTCCGGGCCCGACGGCACCCGCTCACCCGCCCTGATTGATCGGCGAGGTTGCGCGGAATGCGACTCATTTCGGTGGGAAGGTTGTCGGAACACAGATAAAAATTTTCAAAAATATCTAAATAAATCATTTACTTGTCTTTTTTTTATTTATTCTAAATATTTATCGGTTGGTTCAATTAAAATATATTTATTCTAAAGACATCGTGTTGTTTGACATTTTTGCCAAATTTGTTTGAGGGATTTATTATTTAAATAAAATAAATATTAATTTCTTTCGTGGTTATTTCTTTGGTTAGCTCATTAAAAAAAAAGTATTTGGTACAAGCGTTTACTTATTTGTACCAAACAAATTTTTAGTTCATTTAGTGCCCAGTGACGAGTCTCGACTCGCTCCGGCCTCAGTCGCTGTAAAACCCGTGCCGAGCCAACAGCGCGCAAATATCGGGAACTTTTTCAGTGGCGTTCCTAGTTGTTTGGCCGCCCGTCTGCAGAATAGAATAAAAAAATTCTTTCGGGTTATAAAAACTATATAGAATTTTCCGTCTCTTGTAATTACCTACGAGGTAATTGAAAAAATTATTAGGTAGGTATAACAAAAATAATAATAGGTATTCTCAAAAATATATACAGTGACCCACATAAAGTTGGACACAAATAGAAAACTTTTTTATTATTAATTTCTCCGAAAATTTTATTCTTGATAAAAGTTGGTGCATCATTTCAAACTCAAAACGCACATATCAAAATTGAAATATCTCTTTTTGGATACGAGGTAGATTCAAAAATGTCAATATAACTCAAGAGTAAAGTACCCTTATTTTTTAAAATACGGTAAAAAGTTACTTACAAAAGTTGTTTGGAATCAAAGGTAGATTTAAAGTCACAGCCACCTAGTCAAAAAACATTTAACTTTTTTTGTATTTTTTTCGACCACCCTGTGTATTACAAAAAAAATACCGCAAGCGCAACTTATTATCGGATAACACATGAATTTGCTACTAAACTTTAATTTTGTTCAATTAGCAGCTAGAAATTTAAATTAATCGAAATCAGAGTTTAAAAATATAAAATTTTTGCGTTTAACTTTCTGCCGGTAACTATATTTATAACAATACAATACCACATCCAATCAGTCTTATTATAACGAGTAATATGTTTTGGGTCTTGTAGAATTTCCAGACTGAAAAGAACAAGGTAAATGGTTCTTTAAAATAAAAAAATGTTTAAAATTAAATAATTTTCTAAGAAAAAGAAACTAAAAATGTAAAAAGAATTAGGTTTACAAAGTAATCATGTAACTGAAAATAAATATATTTTGCATGGGAAACAAATACAGGTACTTGTAAAAATAAATAAAACATTTTCCTCTAAATGAAACAAAAAATAAAATATTCCTAAAATATTGGGGTTATCCCTTAGGTACAAGGCACAAGATACAAGTTAAACGAATGGTACCTTTCTGGCATTAACACTGGCAAACTGATATTATATCACTAATATTTTTTGTATCAAGTAGGATACATTCAATGGAAATTATTGCTAAATCGGTTAATCTCTCTTGGCTCATAGAAGACCTTAGATAGTTTTTTATAATTTTTAATTTGCCGACGGCCGATAATTTTTAATGTGCGCCGACTGCCGACCGACGCCGCCGACGGGTTTACGGGTTCATATCAATATGTTGTTGTTGCATTGTTGACGATATTCTTTTTGAGGGCGAATGCAAGTAATGTAGAGACTTACTACCTTTTTTCTGAACAAATATGTTTTCACGACGGAAGGGCAGCCTGTGGCCGCCCCTGGATTTGGCAGCCCGTCTGCGACGCAGACCTCTGCTGCCGGGTCAGCTCGCCCCTGAACTTTTTGGAGTGTATTAATTAGGTGTATTTATAAAAATGGAGATGCAAGCTTGGCTGGATAATAATAAACTAAGCCACCTTTGTCCCTCATTCCAAGGTAAGTAAGGCATCCAGTTTATTATTACTTGTTTATTATATAAATTACCATAGCAAGCTTGTAGTGGCACCGGTGGTGGTATTATGTATATAATACCGCAGACTATATCTATATAATATATATTTGTTACACAGGTTGCTCTTTAGAAAATAAATAATGGTGCCAATAATTGGCCATCTATACATATAAAATGTAAATGGAATGGAAACAAATGGCTAATTTGTTTAAGTTTAATCAATAGACATATTTGAGTCCACCGACGTTCATAGATTTCCAAATAAATGATTATTTAAGTTGCAATGCTATTTGATTCAAAAGTCAAAATCAATTAGGTCAATTGTTAAAGATATTCATAGAAATGCTTATTACTTTTCTAATGCATAATATATTTATTTAATAATAATAGGTAATACCTATATTATTTGTTTTGGGGCACATTCTGCCAATTTCAACGCAAACGGTTGATTTTATCGTTATGAAACAAGAGTACCTCTTTGTTGCAGAACGAAAAGATGCACTAAAATGATGGCTCTGCAAGACCAAAAAAATAACCTCAAAAAAGTTACGAGTAAAAGCACGATCCGAAAACAGCGTAAGTAGGGCCCTCTGTAAGATACGTAGAAACTGACATTTTCAGCTTATCTCCAAAAACATAGCAGTTCCACATTTCAGTTCAGCAGCTTGATTATTTTGGGAGATGTAGCCATAATTCGATTTCAAAAAATGAACTTCAAAGCCCTCTATCTCAGTAACTATATTGAGATTTGATCCGTATGTAGTTGTTAAACTCAATCGTAATATTTTGACCCAAAATATATGCCCTTGCTCTATGGCTCATTACTTTTGGGACACCCTGTATACCTAATAGGAAAAAATTGTTTATTTAGTTTACACAAAAACTTTTTATTTTTTTTACAGAGTTGTTATACGTAGTAGATTTTCTGTGGTTACACCTATTATTTAGTAGATATTTAGGATATTGGGGCGAAATTAACTAAAAGTAGCCGAAATGTATATTCGATATATTGCAGCATTTTTATTTCAGATTTTTGCGATTTCATTATTGGTTAGTTAATTTCACACTATATAACCTGAAGTCATTGACTGACATATTTATAAGACTTCTCAGACAATGTATTTTGTATTGTATTTTGTGTCCGGAAAGCGCATGGTGAGCCAAAAAAGTGTCAGACTTGACAACCGTGAGCAGTGTTTATTAATACGTCAGTCAACGCTAAAGTTCTTTAAAAGAAGAAAAGAACGATTGTTTATGTAATTTAGGTACACTTTTTTTTAATTTTTTATAGAATTTACTTTGATTTTGTTAAACTTATAAAGCCAATAAAAGGCTTTATTCAAAAATATGTTGTTTTTTTTGTGCGTTGGCACGACGAATCCTTATTTTACATAAGCAGGTGATTTTAGAATATTAAAAGTTAACAATATTATAATATCAAAGGGCTATATTGCAGTGCTTTTGGAAAGAAAACTCCCTACATAATATTTTGATGCAAAGTTTATATTTCAGTTCCTAATCTCAAGATCTGCTTCTGTTTCATTGCATCTTTGCTATCTTAAAAAAATAATAGCTAAAATGGACGGGAAATAAATATATGATTTCTAGTCGAATAAACGCATGATTGAAACAAAAATATAAAATAGCAAATTGGAAGATAATATATATGCAGTTCAATAGTATTTTATTTGAGCCAAATAAGGTAAGTATTTAAGTACGGTATTTATAGGCCAGTAATATAGTAACGACCAAATATTACATAGTTCTGGTCAAATAATTATGTCATTGATTTTAATTATTATATATTCAATTACCGGTAATTGCACTTGTGCAAATTATCATTTCGTTGCTTAGCAACCGCGAATCTGTTCGATATAAACACGTACTTACTTCTTAAAGTTTGTGTGTTTCACACTGTTCTAAATTATGCAGCTTATAAATTATGTTGCGCTATTATTAAGCATTATATCAATGAATTTATATAACTTTTACATTGCTAAATTCTTGTTATTTAGACCTCCGCCTCCGTTTAAATTTATTACGCTACAGTCGAAGCTGTTAATAAACTCGTTCAAAATGAGTCATTTTGGAAATGTAAACATAAAAAATTAATACAGAAATTATTAAATCGTATTCGTGAAATACTCTCGACAAATACCACTCGCGCCGGAAATTTTTCTAGATAATTTTATTCTCAAGCCCTATTTTGCCCATTAGCAAAACCACTCGTACAAACTGGGCTTTTATTTTCAGAGATTTTTATCAGTGCATACTTTATATTTTAATATGGATAAAAACACGTCTATAAAGCATACAAAATTTATTAATAATAAATAAAAATCTATGATTATTATAAACAAAACAATATTCTTTTTATAACACAAAACAAAAAAATAAAAATAAACTTACAAATACAGCAAACACAACATATTCATGTTATAATCCAAAACAAAAGATAATAATGAACTTAAAAATACAACAAGCAACAATATTATTTTTATATCACAAAACCAAAAAAATAAGAATTAACTTACAAAATATAACAAAAAATAATAATAATACCTACTGCTTCGACGTATCCAAGTTGGAGACTAGACGTCGGGATTTGGGAGCCATGAATTTAAACACATTAAACTTCGCGCACCGCTTCTTTTCAAGCAATTTCAAGAAATCTTCAAATCGTCAAGACTTTTGCTTTCAAGAGAGCGTCGAGTCAAGACATATTTAATTTCTTGATCTTGAATTTCAAGTCAAGAAATTACGTCCAAGTCAAGATTTCTCGACTTGATGAAACCCTAATAAACAACGTCAAGTTTTTAAATCCATCCGATCCTCGTTGTGAACCGTATGGAGGCAGCTATCGCCGGATTTTTCGATACCATACTCCCCATACTCGTACTCGTGCTCCCACGACATACCTTGGCGTACGGCAGCGCAGGTAGAATCGGCCTGCTACACGAAAAAATCGCTACCGCTACAATGGAAATATCTCATCATGGATTCGTAGTTTTATTATGTCAGTGGGCTTATTACTGTATCAAAATAGATTTCATAAGCTAGGGGATGCTAAGTTCTGTCGCTCACCAACAGAATAAACTGTGTGTTCAGTCTGTGTATTTAGGTATAGGTACTTACTGGTGGCATTTTAAAACTCCTCTAAACGGTAGTGACAGGTAGTGCGTTTTGGTGCGTTTGTACAGGGTGGCTCACTATAAATTGACAACCCCCCTTAACTTGTAAGTTTTTGAGGTTAGAAAAAAAGTTTCTTACAAAAGTTTTAGATACCTGATACCTACTACTACAAAGTTTTTTGTGACGCTATTGAACCTTATACAGTGTGCTATAGAAAGCCGTGACAGACATAACTTATGTTTTTTTAAATGTATATTTTTGGATTATTGAATTCTACGCATTTTTCTGATTCGAACGAAGTATACATGTTATATATGTTCGCCCCTTGGGTCATAGTTTGCCATGGAAATGGAAGACAAATGCCAAATTATAGTAATAATTTAATTATCGACAGTTTGCAACTATATTGACGTTATGGAAAACAAAATGCGCTATTTTAAGATTTCAGATAAAAATGAAGAATGGAAATTGAGAGAAATGAGAAATTTTAAATAGTAACATGTAGTTAATAAACTTCGTCAGATTTATTGTTTGAAATTTAATTTTTATTGAAAACGACAATAACATTTAGAAAAAGGATATACGTATTACAAATGCTCCACACGGCCTCTATCTTGCTCAATGCATTTATTGCTATTTGCTACTAACTTTCTGTTTATTGAGTCAACGATAAAACTGCTGTGTTCAGTATTTAATATGTGAATTTCTTCCCGAATTCTACCTTTCAGGGTTTCTACATTTCTCGGTCTTTCATAATAAATTTTGTTTTTTAAAAAACCCCACACAAGTATATATATAAAAAATACCTATATCCTTTTTCTAAATGTTATTGTCGTTTTCAATAAAAATTAAATTTAATTTAAATTAAATAATAATATTTATTTCCAGAATTTTACACTTTTTACAATGACGAATACTTGCATTTGGAAATAAACAAGAGATAGTCCACTGAAGTCTTACGACTAGTGCGTGGGCATTTTGTTTATTCAAAACAGGGAAGTATTTTGTCTATCCGGAATATACAGGGTGATTCATTGGGAATGGGAAATCCCGAAACTGGGGGTAGGGGAGACCAAAATATTGCGATTGAGTCCAACATTGCTTAAACAAATGTTGTTTGTTTGAGAGATACAGTGCGTTCAAGTTCTTATTTTTAAATTAAATTATGGCTATATCTACCAAAATAATTAAGCTGCTGACCTGAAATTTGGCACTGCTATGTTTTTGGGGATGGAGAATAAGCTGAAAATGCCAATTTCTACGTATCTCACAGAGGGCGCCACTTGCGCGGTTTTTGGATCGTGCTTTTACTCGTAACTTTTGTGAGGTTATCTTTTTGGTCTTGCAGGTCCATCATTTTAGTGCATCTTTTCATTCTGCAACAAAAAGGTACTCTTGTTCCATAACGCCCAAATCAACCGTTTGCGTTGAAATTGCCAAAACGTGCCCCGAAACACCTGTTGACTTCAAGATTCGAAAAATAAAATATTCACCTACTGCTTTCAAATATTGCACAACGACTGTACCATTTAAAGCAAGAAAAAAACCCATATGAACAATGTCCCAAAAAATGTTCACTTTCAAAATGGAACAGATTGAAACTCGACAAACTTTGGACACCCTATTTCAAGAAAACAAATGTGTTTCGACCAATGTTCATTTGGCATTTTTTTCTTCATTTTTAATGTACAGTTGATCTGTAACACTTGAAAGTAGTAGGTGAAAATTTTATTTTTCGAATATTGAAGTCAACAGGTGTTTTGGGGCACGTTTTGGCAATTTAAACGCAAACGGTTGATTTGGGCGTTATGGAACAAGAGTACCTTTTTGTTGCAGAATGAAAAGGTGCGCTAAAATGACAAACCTGCAGGACCAAAAAGATAACCTCACAAAAGTTACGAGTAAAAGCACGATCCAAAAACCGCGCAAGTGGCGCCCTCTGTGAGATACGTAGAATTTACATTTTCAGCTTATTCTCCATCCCAAAAAACATAGCAGTGCCAAATTTCAGGTCAGCAGCTTGATTATTTTGGTAGATATAGCCATAATTCAATGTAAAAATAAGAACTTGAACGCACTGTATCTCTCAAACAAACAACATTTGTTTAAGCAATGTTGGGCTCAATCGCCATATTTTGGTCTCCCCTACCCCCAGTTTCGGGATTTCCCATTCCCAATGAATCACCCTGTATATAGAGTGTAAGTTACAGGTAAGCAAAAGCAAGTACAGGTACAACAGGTAAGTGCACTTATAATATCTGTGTAACATATAATAATTGTGGTAAGAAATGTTTTCCTATGAGAATAGATATTCGAATTTTTTATTATTTTGAATTATCCAATTTTTTATTAGCGTTTTAAATTTATACCTACTAGTTGTGTTCTTTATGTTTTCAGGTATGAGGCGATATATGTGGGGAGAAATATACCAGAACGACTTTTGCGTTTTATCTTTAGTACACTTAAAAGTTGGATTACCCATAAGTTCCTTGTGTCTGGTTCTATAACCATGGTCAATTTTGGTTAAACTGTGTTTTTTCTTATGTTGCAATAGCGCAGTTCTATATATAAAGTTTTGTCGGATATTTAAGATTTTGCTATCGATGTATAGTGTTGCAGTGGGGTGTGTATTGTTTTTTTTTGTATATTATTCTGATAAATGTTTTTTGGATTGTCTGTAAGTGTTTAAGGTGGCATTTATATGTACCTCCCCAGCTTGTTATTCCATACATCAGAAACGGCTCAACCAAAGCGTAATATACCATTTTAATGCCTTCAAAATTCATTATTTTTCTTAAGCGTCTGAATTTATATAATATTTGTCTAAGTTTTTTCAGAAGAGTACTAGTGTGTTTATTCCATTTTAGATGTCTATCAACTTCCACGCCTAGGTAGCGTATATTGTCAACTTCTGTAGGTAATATTTAAATTTCTGTTTGCATCTATATTAAGTGTGTTGTATTGTGGGATTTTGGATTTGTTACAGCTGAAGGGTACGTATTTTGTTTTATCAAAATTTATTGAGAGGTTCATCTCGTCAAACCACCTTTTTACTTTTTTCATATCTCTTTCAACTTTTATTTTTAGGTCTGTCCACGTTTTGGATTCATACAAGATTACAGTGTCATTCGCAAATGACGAGATGCTACCCCCACAATCTATCTTAAGGAGCCCGTTTTGTAAATGGAAAAAGTGTATTAACTATGTTAAAATATCTCATTTCTCTCAATTTCCTTTCTTCATTTTTCTCTGATATCTTTAATTAATTCCAAAGCGTGAATATACTTGCAAACTGTCAATAATTATTTTTTGTCTTCCATGGCACAAAAAGGCTCAGTTCTGAACGAACGGTTGAAGCAAACATATAACATATTTATATACTTCGTTGGAATCAGAAAAATGCGTAAAATTCAATAATCCAAAAATATACAATGTGTTCCATTTAAAAAAACATAAGTTATATTTGCCGCGGCTTTCTAGAACACACCTTATAAGGTCCAATAGCGTCATAGCGGTGAATTTTTATGTAAAAATCTTTATTTTTATAGTCGGAAATTTGTTTGTGACGCAAACAGATCCTTTTAATTTTTAATTGGGTTTTTCGCCACAGGAACCTATGAACCAAACTGATTAAAAGACAACTTTTTCAAATTGCCAGAACATTTCATAAATGCTTAACAGTAAATGAACGAAAGTTTGAACGTTTAACTTAAAATAACGTCAACAACGTTTTCGGAGAATAAATCTTCCTCGTTTGGAAACTTGAAAAAGTCGTCTTTCAATCATTTTGGTTCAGGTTCCCCAATTAAAAATTAAATAAAATCTTTTTCACTTCGTAATGTTCTTATAATGGACAGATTAGTACCAATGATATACTTAACCATCTCTTTGTTAATCACAGCACTTCCTTAAATATATATACGCATGCAGATATATTAAAACTTTTGAATTTTCTCAAAAGTCTACATATACATATTAATTTATTATTTTATTGCCAAAATTTTAGCCAGAAATGGCCAAAATGTTAGTTTAAATATTGGTGGGTATGTTGACGACACCTTTTGTTATTTGGCCTCACGCGCTCTCTCTTCTACCTACCTTCACGACAAGTTTCCGCTTGCCTGGGCCATTTGGTTTACCACAAATCTACACATACTGACGGGCACTTTAATGGTCTATTCGTCAATGGTATTGTCGAATCGGCGTCATACACCCGAATTTTTGAAATCGGTATTGTTGTCAGTCGCAACCTGGTTCTTGGACCGGCGCTCGGCGTCCGAGAACTCTCATTTTCGTGACTGCGGCGCGACAGTCGGACGTGTTCCGCTGTCCGCCGTAATAACAAATGCAAATTATGACAAACTGGCGCGCTGGCGCATGTGGCGCGTTTTTCTCGTCGTTTTGCGGCCGCAGATCGTGCGGTGGCCCCCCTGATTTATCGCGACTCGTGAATTCGCCGGACGTGAGAATTCGTTTCGCCATCTTAGGGTGACAAGACAAGTGAATACAGTTTGTGCAACAAACAACGATAGAAAATCGTTTCCAGAGCTAACCAGTGGGATCCGCTCTATTCTCTGCTTCACCATGTGTGGCAAAAAACGATCCAACATTTCGCGCGACAAGTTTTTTGTCATTTGACATAGAATTACTTTAACGAAAACCTAAACTTATATTATCCGTTTTAAATAAAAGCTTGTTGATTATTTTATTTTGTGCGCTTTTTAGTTAGAATGTCTTAATTCATAATAAAATTAGAATGACGTCACGACATGGGGGGGGCATGGAAAACAAACGCCACTTATACATATCAGCTGATAAATGTGACAGTTCAGCTTTGTTGATTTATGTCTATATTCGTATATTTTTAAAATGGAAAAAAAAGTTACTTATAACTTATAACTTAGACAAAGCTACACATAGACTGTCAGAACTATTGTTGAAATTTCCGCACGCTACACCAAATATTTTGCATAAAATTTGACATAAAAACTAATAACTAAATTAAAATACCTATACCTACATCAACTTAGCATCCAGTCCTAAGAACTGCAATACATTAGAATTTATCTGTTTTAGTTGGTTTTCGCTCCAAAATTAAAGTTTGAAAGTTGGTGTAGCGGGATTTTTTGCGGACGGTTTCAACAATGGTTTTGACTATCTATATATGGCTCCTTTAATCTATGCTTATAACAAAAGTGGACAGTACCAGCGGCAATAAGATGGAATTGACCACATATTCTGAAAGCTGCAAATGTAACGGCAGAAGATTTAGTTCGAGAAATTATTCCAAATATGTTTTTATAACAACTGTGAGTACTAATATAAGTATCATTTAATATTGTAAATCAGTGCAGATATACTTAAGAAATATTTAGTTAAAATTTGCCTTAAATTTAATACCTACTTTTTTATGTTCAAAATAATTATATTGTCACAAAAGTGACACAGAGAACCATCTATGTTCTAATAGTTAAACTAATTATTTTCACACCTGGAGGCGGGTGACCCTAATTAACTTAATGTTTAGAAAACATCCTCATCAAAACATACAAGAGAGTGTCGATAAAGTAAATACAAGGAGCAATTAATAAGTAATACTAGTAACAAATCAAAGTTCACCCGCCGATTCAGCAAGATCGACGGGTATAAATTCGGCGCCAGCAAAGAACTGGGCATCAGTGGCATCGGCTTCTTATAGTTACCATTCGATCCTCGACTGTTCCCCTGTGGAAACCAAGGCACCGGCGTTTTCGTCACCATGGTCGAAACAGGTAAGGGAAAGTCGCCGAATTTCGGATACTACTTTAAATTTACTAAGTATTTATTATACAGAAGTGTTTTTTATTTATTTTTTCATATAAGCATATACAACGTGTTATAATGAAACACAATTTATTGTCAAAAGAATTTTACTACATTTGTTTTTTCCAAGAAAACGAATGTATATGAATTCGGTCCATTTTGGTGCGACTGAAAAAAGGTTCCTAATTTCGGACACTGTATCCGAAATTAAGAGACTATTTTCTACAAGTGTAAAAACTATATATTTAAACAAAAGCCGCACACATACGTTTTTTCTAGCTTCTTTATTAGCTTGTTTGATGTAATTTCCAATGTTTCGGAACCGAAACAAAATTGGAGACATTAGGATAGGTAGGTATCCCATTTGTTTTCCTCTGACCTCATTATAATAGCCAGTTTCAATGGATCTGTCACTTTTTCTGAAAATAAACAATTTACTCGCAACCAGCATATTTTATTAAGCCAGAATTTTGGGTTTCTGGTATCCGAAATAAGGAACTTCAGACTATCCGAAATTAGGCACCTTTTCACTTTTTAGGTTAGAGTAATGCAATACTGTTATTTTTGAAATCTGTTTAATTGTGACTAGAATACCGGCTTAATTAATATATTAAGTTACCTAGGACGCAAACACAAAATTCTGGAACGATTATTTCAAAGATAGACACAGCTCAAAACGCGACTGAACATAAAACTCCGCCATGCAATTTAGACGTTTGGAGCTGCCATCTAATGGAGAGAGATTGTACCACCACAATATTACATAGTGGGCTTAATTTGACTTTTTGCACTGTATAGGGTGAGGTTTCAATTTAAAACAACAGATGGCTTCTTAGATAAACCACTATCCGAAATTAGGAAACCATCCGAAATTAGGCGACTTTCCTCTAGAGTTCCCCCAAGTTAGCTGCAAGGACATCGGCGTATTTTCGCCATCCTTGGAGCGCTGGGTAGTCGAGGGTTGAAGGCGTGTTCTGGGAAGTCCGGTTCTCCGGATCCGCGGCCCGTTCGCCGTAGGTCCGAACGGTCGCGTAAAGCATCGGCTTCTTATAGTTACCATTCGATCCTCGACTGTTCCCCTGTGGAAACCAAGGCACCGGCGTTTTCGTCACCATGGTCGAAACAGGTAGGTAGAGTTCCCCAAGTTAGCTGCAAGGACATCGGCGTATTTTCGCCATCCTTGGAGCGCTGGGTAGTCGAGGGTTGAAGACGTGTTTTGGGAAGTCCGGTTCTCCGGATCCGCGGCCCGTTCGCCGTAGGTCCGAACGGTCGCGTAAAGCATCGGCTTCTTATAGTTACCATTCGATCCTCGACTGTTCCCCTGTGGAAACCAAGGCACCGGCGTTTTCGTCACCATGGTCGAAACAGGTAGGTAGAGTTCCCCAAGTTAGCTGCAAGGACATCGGCGTATTTTCGCCATCCTTGGAGCGCTGGGTAGTCGAGGGTTGAAGACGTGTTTTGGGAAGTCCGGTTCTCCGGATCCGCGGCCCGTTCGCCGTAGGTCCGAACGGTCGCGTAAAGCATCGGCTTCTTATAGTTACCATTCGATCCTCGACTGTTCCCCTGTGGAAACCAAGGCACCGGCGTTTTCGTCACCATGGTCGAAACAGGTAGGTAGAGTTCCCCAAGTTAGCTGCAAGGACATCAGCGTATTTTCGCCATCCTTGGAGCGCTGGGTAGTCGAGGGTTGAAGACGTGTTTTGGGAAGTCCGGTTCTCCGGATCCGCGGCCCGTTCGCCGTAGGTCCGAACGGTCGCGTAAAGCATCGGCTTCTTATAGTTACCATTCGATCCTCGACTGTTCCCCTGTGGAAACCAAGGCACCGGCGTTTTCGTCACCATGGTCGAAACAGGTAGGTAGAGTTCCCCAAGTTAGCTGCAAGGACATCGGCGTATTTTCGCCATCCTTGGAGCGCTGGGTAGTCGAGGGTTGAAGACGTGTTCTGGGAAGTCCGGTTCTCCGGATCCGCGGCCCGTTCGCCGTAGGTCCGAACGGTCGCGTAAAGCATCGGCTTCTTATAGTTACCATTCGATCCTCGACTGTTCCCCTGTGGAAACCAAGGCACCGGCGTTTTCGTCACCATGGTCGAAACAGGTAGGTAGAGTTCCCCAAGTTAGCTGCAAGGACATCGGCGTATTTTCGCCATCCTTGGAGCGCTGGGTAGTCGAGGGTTGAAGACGTGTTTTGGGAAGTCCGGTTCTCCGGATCCGCGGCCCGTTCGCCGTAGGTCCGAACGGTCGCGTAAAGCATCGGCTTCTTATAGTTACCATTCGATCCTCGACTGTTCCCCTGTGGAAACCAAGGCACCGGCGTTTTCGTCACCATGGTCGAAACAGGTAGGTAGAGTTCCCCAAGTTAGCTGCAAGGACATCGGCGTATTTTCGCCATCCTTGGAGCGCTGGGTAGTCGAGGGTTGAAGACGTGTTTTGGGAAGTCCGGTTCTCCGGATCCGCGGCCCGTTCGCCGTAGGTCCGAACGGTCGCGTAAAGCATCGGCTTCTTATAGTTACCATTCGATCCTCGACTGTTCCCCTGTGGAAACCAAGGCACCGGCGTTTTCGTCACCATGGTCGAAACAGGTAGGTAGAGTTCCCCAAGTTAGCTGCAAGGACATCGGCGTATTTTCGCCATCCTTGGAGCGCTGGGTAGTCGAGGGTTGAAGACGTGTTCTGGGAAGTCCGGTTCTCCGGATCCGCGGCCCGTTCGCCGTAGGTCCGAACGGTCGCGTAAAGCATCGGCTTCTTATAGTTACCATTCGATCCTCGACTGTTCCCCTGTGGAAACCAAGGCACCGGCGTTTTCGTCACCATGGTCGAAACAGGTAGGTAGAGTTCCCCAAGTTAGCTGCAAGGACATCGGCGTATTTTCGCCATCCTTGGAGCGCTGGGTAGTCGAGGGTTGAAGACGTGTTTTGGGAAGTCCGGTTCTCCGGATCCGCGGCCCGTTCGCCGTAGGTCCGAACGGTCGCGTAAAGCCTGCCTCCCTCGCCCGTCCGAGTCGCCGCCCTGGTCGCCAGGATGCGTGTCCTTAAGGGGGGCCTCGCCATTGTATGTTTGGTTGCCTGTATCAATGTATTTTTATTTCCAACTAGCTGGAAAAAGTAGCGAATTTCAAAGGATTACAAAAAACACGGGTATTTTTAAAATATCCATAGATACTAATGACACTAGTTTAAAAGTTATGGGCGAGAATTTTTTTTTAATTTCAAACTTTATGCCGGCATAAATTCGTCTATTTTGTCACTTGAGCCGGAATTTTACCTTCGTTAAGATTGGCATAGGTTTCGGAATATGCTCGGAACGAAAACACGGTAATAAACATTGTAATTATCCAGTCTTGTTGTAAATAAAAAACATAGGCAAAATACCCTTAAATTATGCAGCGGGAATACCAAAAGTGTAGCTATTGTTTATCAGATGGCGCGAAAAACAGACGATCGATGAACGGTTGACGCTGTTGTTACAGGTCCAGTTTAATAATTACATAATATATATTATGTTCATATGATCAATTTTACGTTTTGGCGATATAATATTTAAGCAACTAAGCTGTCTGATTACTTTTTTATGTTTTTGTATTACTTCCATATTATTATATACTATGAATTGAAATTTTTAATATTAAAATAATATAAAACTTCAAAAGGTATATTCGGGAGACCCCCGTAGCTCAAAGACTCCGATTTGTGATTTTAACCCCTCTCTTTTTAGCAATGGTTCATTGATTTTTAGCTTGAAAGGTACACGGCGGCACTAAAAACTGCTTTAGTTGACTTTGCATTATTTATACGTATGCGCCGTGATGTATTTTTCGTGAGGAAAACACAATCGTTAGCATATAAACTGACATTAGGGGAGGATTCATATGTCTATGTCTCTATATGTATAGGTATGTCGAAAATTATCTATACCGGGTGTTCCATTTTAATAAATGCAGCTATTATAAATATCTCAAAAACGAAAATCGCAAAAAATCACATAAAAGTTGAAGCATATGAGGTGCAATGTAAGACGCACGTTTTCACTTGTAGGCAGACGACATTTTCAAGGTCACTTGAATGTCTACTGTGTTTTTTACTGTTAAAGGCATATCTTTACGTTTTCTGTAGGTATAGTATTGCTGGCTTAAAAGTTCTACAAAATTATGTATAGTTTTTTCAATGAAATGAAACATGGTCTTTTATGTGTACATAAGGTGTTTCTTCGTTTGCATTAACACTACATTCAAACACACATTTTAAGTAACGCAATAATTAAGATAAATACATATCTCGAAAATAAAAAATGAAAAAAGAAAACGATATATTGATGCGAAAGAACATCTTCTGTACCTATATGTTAAACATCTACAGTGTGACCTCCGTTAAGGAGTTACCACCCTGGTAAAATATCTTTATTTGTTTACCGATTTTGATAAACTTTTTTTTGTTAGGTTCAAAAAGCACATTAAACAATGTGTGTAACTTTACTTTTGGGCTGTAATCACGGCCACCTGTCAACACATGGGCTCAATTTCAAAAAGTACTATTATTTGTTTAATAATATTTTTATTAGGTACAGGGTGTCCGCCTGAAGGTGATAGGAACATTCACTTTAACCATTCCGTATTTTTTGAGACAAATTAATGATTTAAAAACCAGTTTGTTGCAGTTTTTTCCAAACAATGTAATGTCGTTTGGAAAAAAACAATCGAACGTCAAACAAAAGTTGGTTAAACCTTTTTGGAAAAAATGAAGATGGTGCAAAATGTATCTTTTTATTAATTTAAACATATTTTTTTCATTAACGGATAATAATAGAACACATATGCAGTTAACTTTGGGGTTACCTTTCGATTAAAAACGAGGAAAAATAACCGACTCAAACGTGGTCACGTGACTTTCGCTATCTGTCAAAAATTATATTTAAAAAATAAAATCCCTAAAAATTGGCTTATTTGTTACAATTTCAAAACGTTTAACTTGAAAAAGTCGTTTCTATTTTAATGTTACATAAGCGCCTATTTCCTATTTATAAAATTTCTTAAAATTTTATTAAAAAGTCATTACTTCGTAAAAACTATTTTATATCACTAGCTAAACAACATAATATACGAGTATCATTCTATAATTTTATTAACTTTTTATTATTACTAAAAAATATCGATAAGAATATGTCTTTTTCAAAAGAAAATTATATTAACGCTTTAAAATTCTGTTTGACACAAAGTTGATGTACCGGCAAGCATTTAGGTAGTGCCATAGAAGAATCTACTACGTAAATTCTTCTATGGTAGTACCTATAAATTTATTTACATTACATTTTCCATTACTCTAAATGTATGACAAAATAATACATATATTAAGATATCAGCAACTTTGGATCAAATACAGAATTTTAATTTCTTTCGGTTTATCAATATTAAGTATTTAATGAAAAGTTAATAGAATGATAAAAGATAAAACTATAGAGACATAAATTCTAAATGTCAGTTAGGGTAAGTATTGTGATCATTCATGCGGTTTTGAGGGAGAATTATTATGTCATGACAGTAGATTTGACAGCCGGTAGGTAGTCCTCTTACTTAATATTTTACTCAACAATATTCTTAATAACTATGAAAAAATATAGAAAAATAAAGGAGCGTAAATATTCATATTATTATTTTGTGTTTAACAATTCACAGTTTCAATCCCAAAATACGCCAGGATGGAAGCGATGTGCTGTTATTTGTATAAAAAGGGGGTCGGTCCGCCTGCCTCCCCCTAGACCCCTGGTTCCGACCAACGACCTTGCCGGGCAACAAAACAACTTATAAGGAACGGAAACTTATTTTAGCAAGGCGAAACATTACTTTTTATTCTCGCTCTGTACCAATGGCCGCTCTCCAACTCCAGCACCATCTTACAGACACTTGCGCAATTTTTGCACTCCAGTACCCAATTTCTGTTTTAGCAACATTTATCCTAGTTAGGAACACGGTCAAATGAAGGTCGTCGCGAGGTGATGACGTTTTATTTCCGTCCTTAACGCCGTACTGTGAGTCGTGTGAATAAAACCAAGTTTTATAAATACCTCGTGTCGTTAGTGACCTACGTTCAGCCGCCGCTGCCAGTCGTCTCCCTCAAGGATCCCCTGCAAGCCGCGAGGGACAACAAGGTTTCTCTCGTATAGCAAACACAGGGCATTTTCTAGCCCGGTGTGACAATATCATAAAAAACTAAAAAGCCAAAATTTAAACTTGAACGCTTATAATAACAGTCTATGAAAAAGTATAGTGTATAACGCACGGAATGTTTATTTCTCACTCATATGACTTACTCGTCGTACTCTTGGGAAATGAATGTGCTAGTTATAGCAAAGTTTACAGAACTATTTTAGTCTGTAAACTTTGGTTATAGGTACAAATATATATACCTACTCTGTTACCAAACTCTAAAATCGAGCACAATAGAGTTTAGCTGCTTTTTGCCTACCTATATCTCTTCGGGAAATAAGAGGAGCCCATAAAACAATCCAATCTGGGACACCCTGTACCTGGGTACAATAACCTTTACTATTTTATAGCTATGCTAAAAATATTGCTCGCCCGAGATCAACGCAGCTCACAAGGATTTGTACCAGTGTCGAGTTCAGTTTTCTAAACAATATCCACAAACTTTCTTATTGAAGATGAATCAGTCTGGCTTGACATCGGTCGTGCCAGTTGTACAGAATGTTCCAAATTTCTCGCCACTCGCCATATTAAGATCCAATTTGAGGCTAAGAATGCGTTTCCTCAAATCGCGGGAAATGGCAGCAGTATGAATGTGAGTAACTTTTATGTTTTTTTTTGTATCTCTCTTTGTTCAAAAGCTGCAAGCTCAAGTGTGTAAAAAATAATCGAATATTTCTCACCCTCACCTCAGCCTTTACTTAATCAAAATCGAGTTATGAGTTATCCATGGAAAACAACTGACGATCTGATGAAATGAGGGTTTTATTTTACAACAAACTATAGGATGCACCGCCAAGGGCGCCAAGCCGCTTGACTGTTGTCACGTTTTCATCAGATATGTAAAGCGCGTGTTTTTTGCTCATCAGTCCATTGTCAATTGTTGGGTTTTCCATGGACAATCTGGGAAAACGAATTTTTGGCCTCAATTGGACGTTAGTTAGGCCCCGTTTAAGAAGTTTATAGGAAGATTAGGACATTCCCCCACTCTTAAACAAAACCAATGGTAGTCTCTTACAACTGGCAACGTCGCGCGACGGTGCCACGTCCGCCAACTGTTCTTCTTCTTCTCACAGCTTGATACCAGTGGCGTATCAGAAGGGGTAACGCAGTTAGTGAATGTCGAAAACAAAAAAAATAAGGAAACATTTCAAGAGGGAAAATACGCAAAGCAATATAAGAAATTTATGCGTAAACTAAAGTAAACAATAAAGAAACGCCTTTGACTGCAAGCTTCAAATGAATATGCCAAAAGTGTCTGTGTGTCGCCTATGGCTGGAAGCGTTTAATGTTTAGGGAGTTACTAAATTGCCAATTCACGTGTAAATGCTACCAACTTAAATTCAGCCCTTTGTCCCCTTGCCTCTCTCACACTCCCTAAACTATACACTAACCTTGATAGGTACTTCTCGCAGTGTCACCTCGGTTTCAAGAACTTTACGGCATCGAGAACCCTTGATCAAACATTGGTCTGATGAAGTACGCCGGTTGTCCGCCATCTTCGATCTAATCTTCTCGTCGATAAGCTCACGCCGTACACAAAGTCGACACGGATAGTGCGGGATGGCCCCGCTCGAGATCCCAATCGCCCCAGAGGTACCGCGCGCAGGCCAGACAACCCCAATAATGTCGCAAACGTTCCGTTTGTCACCCTGGGACGGGCGCATTCGCCGAGTCAGCTCTCGTTAATAGTTTTATCGTTATCTCCTTGACAAAATCTCGGGCTGGACCCCACCCGACCCGTCCGGCCGGAGACGTTTATCTTGATCCGAGTTAATTGGTGGTAAAAGATATCGTTACCGATGCCGTTTTGCACCTGCGGAAGCTGGCCGAAGAGTTGTAGGACAACGGACGGGAATCCGTAGAATGTGATCTACGCGATTCGGGTAATATTTACGAATTCTACGCCTCGTGTCGAATGGCCCAGTTACGGGGATTTGTGAACTATCCCGAATTATAATTCTTTATTACAACTTCTGAATAATGACATTATTCATTATACAGGATGATTTTTTTAGGTCTACCACCGCGATTTTCTCGCTTATTTTGCGCCCTACAAAAAAAGCGTAAGAAACAAAAATATTGCAATTTTGGACAGCTAAGTGATGCTGCAAGAGAAATCGGCATCCATGGCCAACTTGTCGCGCAATATTAAAAAAACCTCAAATTGAGCAAAACTATTAATAGCCCTGGAATGTTTATTTTAAGAGACAGAGGAAAACTTTTAAATGGAAAATTGATGGCACTGAGAAGCTTTATTCATCCACGCAGTCAGATAGTTTCAGCAAATTACACAGGGTCTTCGGCTCTCTTGAGACCATGCAAATTTTTGTCGATTTAAAGTTTTTTTAGTACACCGCGAAAAGTTGGGCATGGACGCCCATTCCTCTTTTAAAGTCGCCTCGCTGACCAAAACTGCCATATTTTGTTTTCTTACGTATTTTCTGGGCGGCCTAAAATAAGCGAGAAAATCGCTTAATAAGAAATAAACAAACAATTTTCAAAGCCTCAAGAGAGCCGAAGACCCTGTGTAATTTGCTGAAACCATCTGACTACGTGGATGGATAATGCTTCTCAGTGCCATCAATTTTCAATATAAAAGTTTTCCTCTGTCTCTTAAAATAAACATTCCACGGCTATTAATAGGTTAATAGGTCAATTTAAGGTTTTTTTAATATTGCGCGACAAGTTGGCCATGGATGCCGATTTCTTTTGCAGCACCACTTAGCTGTCCAAAATTGCAACATTTTTGTTTCTTACGCTTTTTTTGTAGGGCGTAAAATAAGCGAGAAAATGGCGGTGGTAGACCTAAAAAAATCATCTGTATAGGGTGAGTCAGTTTTTCTTTTTGTAGTAGGTCTTTCATTGTATAATGTCGCAATTGTATGACGCATTTTAAAACAAGAATTTGAGCACCAAAATTTTTTTTAAATGTATAGCTTTTCTGAACTTAGATTGATATGAAATTTTCATTTTAAGATGTAGATTTTCTCCAATGTTAAAATTCTCTTAAAAAACTCACTCACCCCTCATCCTGTATACGTTTATAGTTTAAGTCTAAACAATTTAAGCTTTGATTTATGCAGTACCTACCACTCTCCATATTATTCTATAAAAACATCTCTCAAAACGATTAAACTATTATACATACTCCTAGTGTTTTCGTTTTGGATTTCAAACAATTTGAAATTTTGCACTGTTTAGGACACTTTTATCTTTAAAGGTAAATTTCTCTGTAAAAACATTTGGATGTAAGGTACCAGCGTCAAATAAAGCCCTGTGATTGTAAAAAAAATAAATAATAAAAAAACTTTTTAAAAAACAAACTTTTATTTAAGCTATGTAGGTACTAAAACGAATAAAATAAGTTTAAGTTTTGCGACAAGTGTTTTGATTGTCGCGCAAAATGTTCATTAAGTACACTAAGGAAAATGGACCAAATAAAGTTTCTAATTGAGTCCAACCGATTTGGGGTTAATAGATTTCTATTTGTAGCAGCACAGCACCGATTTGCCACAAATAACCGAAATTCCTGTAGCAGCAAAAAAACTTCTTGCTAAAATCATTTTGCTGCCACAAATAGATATCTAATTGAGGTTAATGTAAAAATACATGAACCTATTTGCTACAAATAAGTCCTTATTTGTGGGAGCAAAATCTCTATTTGAGACAAATAGGTTTATCTTGCTAAGATATTCTATTAGCGGGAAATGGATACCCTATTTGTCACAAATTGGCTCTCATTAGCTACAAATTGGAACCTACCTGTAGCAAATAAGAAGGTTATTTGATAATGGCTAGTGAGCATGCGATTTGTGGAATTTCTTCACCATGTCAACAGTTCGGTCAGTTTCGTTTGAGCCGTCTGAAGTACAAGTATGCCGCTTGCCACGCCGTGTTTATAAAAATGGTGGACAACTCTGATAAACTTTAACTCGTTACCACTGCTGTATCTCGACTGTTAAACAAAATGATCCAAGCCTTGTGTTATACTTTGGAACTTCAACAACCAACTTCGTAAATTTAAACACTTAAAGACCTGCAGATATCGTAATTCATCATGTATACACAACGTGGAAGTGATATTATAAAAATTATACCACGGATTGTGACATTTTTTTTAACAAGACTGGACTACGGAAATTTGAATATACTTGACAATGTTGACAGAACTGTAATTCTAAAAAATAAAAACACTTATTAGCAGTAAATAGGTCCACTTTTTTGCCATAAGAAAGTTAATAGGTCCATCTATTAACCACAGCAAAGTTATCTTTTAGTGGCAGGTAGAAAGTCTATTTGCTCCAATAAGAATTATTATTTGTTACAAATAGGTGTATATATTAGCCTATTAACCACAAATAGGTTCATCTTAGCAAAGTGACTCTATTTGTGGTAGCAAGACAACCTAGCTAGGGCCTATTTAATGCAGATATCTTGCTGCGGCTAACAGATTTCTATTAGTGGCTTATAGACATTTCTCTCAGTGTACCTACGTAGGACCAGGACCAATTAATTTAATTGGACAGTGATTGATTGATAATCAAGTGCTTGATGAAGTATGATTCCAAAAAGCTTGTTGCAATTTGGCATCAAAAACCTAAACTTATTTTATTCGTTTTAGTATAGATTGTTTTTAAAAATATTTTTTTATTTTTTATTTTACTTTGTGCATTTTAGAATTTGTTTCCCGTGTTACGAGGGTGATAAAGAAATTTAGTCCTCCATCTTGAGACTTCCGTCATATAGGATTTAGTATGACGTCACTCACCTTATCGTTTTCTACTCGTCAAACCTTGATCAAGGGGACTGCTCACGGCTGTCAAGTTTGACGATTTTTTGGTTCACCCTGCGCTTTCTGGAGATAGAATTCAATACAAAATACATTGTCATCAGCGCCATCTGTTTTCCAGGACATGAAGCTATATTCGTCAGAAGTCTTTATAAATAAGTCAGTCAACGATACTAGATTGTATTATCACCAGCACCAAAAGTGTACAAAATTTCAGCTCAATCAGTTGGCTGGAACTGGTTTAAAATTCAGTTGCTAGATTTGACAACACGCATACCTACAGGTGAAGTTAAATAAAAGCTTGTAATAAAACCCATTACTAATCAGTTTTTATTATACAGAGTGTCACAAAAGCCAACGTCATCGCTTGGAGAGCTGATAGGGAAGCTCATGAATAAAAAGAAAATCAAAATACGGCCTTAGTAAAAAATCGTCAGCTTTCGAAATATGAACTTTTAATAATTTCGCCCTCACATCAGTTTTTCGAGTACCAAGATTTTAATTTTTGCTACGTAGGTAACCTAACCCTGAATAGCCTTGCTATCGATCACATTTTAAAATAAAACAATACTGCTACTGATACTTTTAGTTTTAGTAGAGAAGAAAACATCTTTGCTCGATTCAGGAGTTAATTATTTTATTAGCGAACTTCGACTCTTCATACTGTTAAAAAAGCAACAAACTAACTTTTATTAGTTATTTAAAAAAATGGCTCATTTATTGTAGGTTTTGAACACCGACCTCAATTACGTTTTGAAGTAGTATATAACGTTTCCGTCGTTTCCTATATTTTACTGTAGAAAAAAATTGCTAGTTTATTGCAAATTATTTCAATAATAATTAGTGAAAGTGACAGGTATTTATTTCAAGCTAAACAAGACACAAATAAAAATAAAAAAAAATCCTGCCAAAATTTCTGCCTTACAGTGGCAAAAAGCCGTATGTAATTATTTATAGTTTTGAGTAATTTACGTTTAAAGTTTAAGTATTGAGTTTTTGTGGTAGATACCTATTCCATTAACTAATTTTCAGAAAATTTGCGTGGAAGTTATATTAATGCAATATTTTCCATTTGGTTTACTTTCAATAATGTATTGCTATTTTTTTCATCAAAATATTTATTTGCCATTTTTTCTTTTAAATTGTTGGTACCAAATGCTATGACTATAGAACTTATAAACAGTACTTAACAGATTTTTGCATTTTATTTTTTTCTAAAACTGTTTGTAGCAAAATGCTGTGATTATTAGGTATTTCACATAAAACAACAACCCAAGATTTTTATTTTATGAACAGGATAGAAATACGAGTATAATAGCATATTCTATGTGGTTTACATAACGATTCCACGTTTAATATTTGAAAATTTTATAAACAAGCAGTAAAAGTGAGGTTAGAAAAGGGTCTGTGTATGTAGCAGATTAAACCTCGGAAAAGCTACTTACAAAAAGCATTCTTACACCATATCATATAATATATTTACTATATGCCGCCTCCTTGACTATCTGCAAAAACGCTGCTCTGGCAAAGAATCAACAACAACTACTACTATTGGCCAGCAAATGAATGTATGTTCAGTAAACTATAGGACAACATAGACAATACCATGTGTCATATATATAATGGAAAAAGAACGTATGTGTGTTATACGTTATGTTGCCTTTGTATGACCGCCCCCCCTTTTTCTACAACAATTATTACAACTGTATTATTAGGTAATCTAAAAACACTCTTTAATTGTTAAAGTGTTAAATGACATTTCTTAATTTGGTAATACAAGGTTGGCAGCAATGTTTTTGGCACCTGCAGAGACGTATTTAGCATGTCCGGTAGAAATGTCAGAACTTGTGATAGATGCCTAACTTTAACCTTGATATTCGACCTCTGTGTCTGTGGCTCTAACCTAACTTCAAACACAGAAACTATAACTATAGCCTTTTTCTATGCTTTAAAGAACAGAGTTTAATGTTAATTTCTCTCTATTTAAATTTAGGATATGTGTGTGTAAAATGTAAATTCTGTTGATTACGGCCCTGTCCTCCGTCACCTATCAATATGGCCGCCTTTCAGGGAATTCTAGAGACATGAAATATTTACCTGTCACAATCTAGTGTACAATTAAAGAGCGTTTTTAGTATATTTTCCCCAGTTTCTCAATAACACCAGTACGAAGTCGTATCTCGACAACGGCAAGAAAATTTTTGAGCATACTTGCCAGTTTCCAGATAAGAAATGCATCGGCGGAAATAAATTTTTCTTTACTTAAAATAAGTAAAACTTGGTTACGTACCAATATGGCCCAAGACCAGACTATAAGCAATTTAGCCCTATTAAATATACACTGCAATGTAGCCATACATGAAGAAAAGATCAGTTTGAGCGAAAGAAGAGAAAATAGGATTTTATTTTGTGATAAGTACATTATTGTTTCTTTTTGTGATTTTGTTTTGTTATGTTCATTATTTAAGTTTGTTTTTTATTTTGTTTGGGTAAACATTTTTTTGTTTTTGTTTTTTTCTAGAGAAATAAAATTATTTTATTTTTCACAAAAATGCATTTTATATTCTAAAAATTGCCCTTACCCCGGCCCCTCAGGAAAATTTTTTACCACGCCGCCCCCCCCCCCTTTAGGTTTGCCTGGATCCGCCTCTGTATACTAGCTAATGATCAATAGACAAAAACCGTAGGTATACCGTTTTTACAGTTTATTGCCATTGTTTCAAAAATTTAAAAAATATTTAACTCGTATGGAACGTTACGTTCTTTTTCCATTGCACATTGAGAACTAATTTGGTATTAAAAGAATTTATATATAAGCTAAACGTTCTTTTTCCATGTATGCCCAAAACGGTGTTTGTTACAATTTTTTGCCACTGTAAACATAAATTTTTTTCCCACATACGGCTATTAACCATAACAAATATTGACAAAATATAAAGGCAACCCATGAAACTATTAATACCATTAGAAAGAGCATACATTTTTACGAGGGATTGTTCAAAAAATGCGAAATTTGCAGATATAGGCTTTTTTCTCTCTCTGTTTTTCTAATGTAGGGCAGATTTCCTGCCACCAAGTCTAATGCATAAGCGCGGCATCTTTTTAAAGATATTTGTTCTCATTTACGTTATTTATTGGTCTTATATAATAGACCTTTTTGTTTAGGCAATGGTTGTCTGA
This sequence comes from Pseudeuparius sepicola, assembly GCA_963920635.1. Classification (NCBI taxonomy): domain Eukaryota; kingdom Metazoa; phylum Arthropoda; class Insecta; order Coleoptera; family Anthribidae; genus Pseudeuparius; species Pseudeuparius sepicola. The sequence continues at coordinate 18,418,275 of OY987299.1, read as the reverse complement.
TGCCTAGTTCATTACGCACTTGTGATAAATTATTTGGACCAAGCAGGGGCGTGCGGTGACATTTTAAGTAAGGGAAGCAATGTTTAAAAACTTACCTATTTGTAATGTAATTCGATTCTTCGATCACTTTTTGCGAATTCGTCAATGACGTCATCATAAAAACGTCCATGCTCTAACATGTTCTGGAGAAGTATATTCTCAATAGACAACAACGATATCTGTGAAAGCCATTCATTCTTTTTTGTGGTTATATTTTTCATAGGGGGTTTTGCTCTTCCGTTTGTAATTAATTGAAGCTTATCCGCAAAGTTTAATGTTGAAAATCCCTTTATTATTAAGGCATAGACTACACATTCACACACACTCTTCTTACTTAATAATTGTCCAACTTTAACATTTTCAACGTCATTCCCGACAGCCGAAGTTGACGGTATTTGCATGTCCACGTCTGTATTATTGTCTTCCATATCGCCCGAGATACGACGCGCGCGACGCACCGACGCAGATCAAAACCAACTAAATTAAACAAAGAACCTACTGCAACGATAGCTTCCACGCCCGCTTAAAACAGGCGTTCTCATTCGCGTTAGCCAGTGCGGTGGAGGTGGAAAGTTCAATAACCTCTCGACTATCGAACGCTACAGAAAAGCGGCCGGCATAGCTTACATTGTACTGTACTGTCGCTCGGTAGGATGGGCGCAGTCGGAGTCAACGCCGCATTTGCTATAGGCATAACATATTGTAGATTTGATATATTTATGATATATAAGATATTTTTTAGCGTTTTTGATATACCTAGGTAACTAAACTAATTGTTTCCTGTTTAAAAATTCAAAAATTATATTTTATCATTTTACATTGTTTTGGTTTAGGGGAAGCACTGCTTCCCTTGCTTCCATGGACTGCACGCCCCTGGGACCAAGCTTATCCACAGAAAATGTTGGGGCCTCCTCGCGGTCTCCCGCTTTGAATCCTTTGCATTTTCCCGCTGGGTTTGCAATAAATAACTGCCCCACTCCCGCCCGGAGCGATCCTCCGCGCGAGCCCGGAGACCCGCTCCGACTCCGGGCGTCGCGTCGTCGCCCGGCTCCGGCTTCTGCCCCCGTCGCCGGCGTCGCGCGCGTCCTGCGGTCCCCCACAACGCTGTCGCGGTCTCCATGGCGACAGGTCGCAGCGGGGGGCGGGGCAATCGATACTCCCCCATGTGTCCCCCATCAGCCATCAAGCACAATGCGCGCGTGGCCCGCCGGCGACGGCGCCGCCGCCGGATTACCTAGATTAGATTTTCCGGCGACGTTGTTTTGGAGCGGCGGCGGCCGTTCGTTCGGCCGTCGAACCGGCGCGGCGTAAGCGGGAGGGCTGTTGTTCTGGATTTCGCGTTGCCTGTTGCTCGCACACCTTGTAGGGCACGAGGTTCCGGAGAGCTGAGTGAAAATTATTTCTTGTATAAAGTCTTAGCCTGGGGCGACACTATGCTATGAAGTTTTTATTGATGGCCTTGCAACCTTTTGCCAATTCGTGTATAACGACAAACAGGAGCGCCCCTTGGTTAAACTTCACAACTTTCTTATGAAAATTGAAGGCAATCCTATAGCGTTGACTGACGTATTTATAAAAACTTCTCACAGCTATAGCTTCATGTCCTGGAAAACAGATGGCTCTGATGGCTAACAATGTATTCTGCATTGTATTTTATCTCCGGAAAGCGCATGGTGAGCCAAAATGTGTCAGACGTGACAGCCGTGAGTAGGTAGTCTTTAATAATATATCAGTCAACGCGTATAGATTATCTAATTTCAATTATTCAAACCTGGACCGACACTATATGAAAGACCCGAGCATCACGTCATATTTCATTGTTGTTTGCGAACTGGGGTGGCGCTACATGACGAAAAAAATGGCGACTTATTATAGGTTATAACAGGGCTATTCCGTGATTATAGGTATGTCACTTTCTGACATTTTGAAAGTCCCATTTTTTAAATATCTAGCTTTATTACCATTTCCTTCCTTTTTACAGTCACGAATTCTCTTTGCGTCAATATTTCGCAGTTTTATCATATTAACAGAACTTTTATAAGTAAATTTGTTTGTTTTAACATGAAATTTCCATGCATATGAAGAAAATTGTATGCACACTGCACAGACCATTAGGTGTAGATATTGCAGAAGAATAAACACTATTTTGGAATTAAGGGATGATCTTGTTCAACCAGTTGAAGAAGCTAGAATTCTGGATATTACATTTTGGAAGAGTATTTTGTAACGTATGCAGAATGAAAATAAAAAAATATATTGTTTACTTATAGCCCCAATGCTATATATATTATAGCGAACCAATGGTCCACTATGAGATGAGAAGAAACTAAAAAAATATGCTTTCTATTTTACTTACACTAAAACTATAGCCATGGACTTTATTTCAAATCAAAATAGGTACCAAAATACTTGCTTGCTTTTTAGACTGGCTGTTCTTAATAAAATCTACGAATGTATGCCATGTAAGCTTGTCAAATTTGAGGAACATAACAAACAAGCATTTTATTTTATTTTGGAAGTTAAATTCGTTGTAAAACTCATTTGCATGCTTTTATTTTATAAAAAATTCTGCAACAATGGTGTTTTTAAAATTAATCCACCCTGTCGTTTTTTTTCGTCGTGTGGCGCCAGTGGCGATCGCTTGAAACAGCGCTATGCACAGGTCTTTAATATAGTGTTGGTCCAGTTCAAACACATCACTTAGGTATACTGTGCATTACATTTTGCATTGTGTTTGACCACCATCTTAAAAAAAGTGAAATATTATATTATTCTGTAGAATGTACACTGGCGTGCATAGAAATCGGCTCACCGTTGAACTTTTGACCGTTGACTACATATATTTTTTAGAAATTATTAATTAGATAAAAAAATATGCTAAATTCCGGTCAGGTTCAGATGCTTTCGATGACCCCGAAAAATCGAGATGTAAGGTACGAAAAAACACGCAATTTTCGAGAGTGGTTCTGGAATCTTCTAGGACGTTTTTTTTTCGAGGCTACCCCCGGGTATACGGTTTTTTCAACTTTAAAGCCTTGACTGACCGAAGTTTGGAATTTTTACATGAAGGCATGCTATTGTATTTCAAACAGCATTTCTTTTCTGATCTTCTGAATAATTTCTAAAAAAATATAAAGTTGTTAGTTTCACTACATTACAACTCAAAATCATCAACAATTGTTGGCTTGGAAAATTTGACGTGGTTTTCTTCATGAATATTCATGATCGATGGGAAGTTATGTGCGCTGTAAAAAACTGAAAAAATCATTTTAGTATTTGCCCCATAAGTGAGATACAAAGTAGAAAAAATCAGTTTCTTCTCTGGGTAGGTACTATTAAGAAAACTTCGTCTCAATTGAGTTTTTTCTTCTTTTCTTCTTTTTCTTCTTTTTCTTCTTTTTCTTCTTTTTCTCTTTTTTCTTCTTTTTCTTCTTTTTCTTCTTTTTCTTCTTTTTCTCCTTTTTCTTCTTTTTCTCCTTTTTCTTCTTTTTCTTCTTTTTCTTCTTTTTCTTCTTTTTCTCCCTTTTCTTCTTTTTCTTCTTTTTCTTCTTCTTGTTCTTCTTCTCAATTGAGAAGAAATATTCTAAAATACATAACGTTTTGGCATAAAACTCCATGGTTTCGTTTCTTTATAAGGTATATTCATCCGACAAGCACACAATAATTGGTTTCGGTTTAGGTCTCCACTCAAAATAGAATTCCAAATTATAATTTTTTTGGCGACCTGAATGTTTTTTAGGCCCCCATTTTGCGGGTGCCAAAACTACTACTTTACGCTCTACTTATGTATGGGAATGTACAGGACGATCTGCAAAACATTTTGCCCTCCTTACCTCTTTTATTTTTCGAGCTAAGGAAAAAAATTGTAGAGATAAAATTTTTAGGATTTTTGGTGGGCGTTTCTATGGTCTTGTTTAAATTGATAGCGTAAAAGCGGTACAAATCAAACTTATGTTTTTGTAATGGAACACCCAGGATGGTGGGTATCATGGTGGAAAAATTATATGGTGTGCTACGATGCGTGCTAATTTTGGTTCAGTTTGCGCATTTGGCCAATGTGACGTCAGTATCGTCAGTCACCTTGCGGGAAAGAGTTTGGTATTTCTGTTGTTGTATTTATATTTGTTGTATTTCTAATCGGATGTCACGGATGTCACCTGCATGTCACCTGGATGTGGTGGGGCCAAATCGTGCGTGATCCTTTTTTCGCGTCTGATTTATAGTTAGAACTTTTGTCAGTTTGCGCATTTGGCCAATGTGACGTCAGTATCGTCAGTCACCTTGCGGGAAAGAGTTTGGTATTTCTGTTGTTGTATTTATTTTTGTTGTATTTCTAATCGGATGTCACGGATGTCACCTGCATGTCACCTGGATGTGGTGGGGCCAAATCGTGCGTGATCCTTTTTTCGCGTCTGATTTATAGTTAGAACTTTTGTCCGTTAATTTGTTGTGAGTCCGTTAATTTGTTGCTCCCAAGCTGACGCTATGCAGGTACTTGATGACAATATATCCACTTCTCGTACACGTGACGTCAGCTTGGAGGAAATTTGTTGATATTATGCGCATAGGCTCACCATATTGTGCTTCCACCGTCGACTGACTTATTTATAAAGATTTCTGACGACTAGAGCTTCATTTCATGTCCTGGAAAACAGAAGGCGCTGATGGCTAACAATGTATTTTGCATCGAATTATACCTCCAGAAAGCGCATGGTGAACAAAAAAATTGTTAAACGTGACAGCCGTGAGCAGTCTTTAATAATATGTCAGTCAACGTTTCCACCATGAAAGATATGTATGTATATGTCATATGTTGATATGTTTGTTCCAGCCGTTTATATTACAATACAGAGCGTCCAAACTTCATGCGTTTTCACATCTTATATCTCGGAAACGAAACGTTTGCGGATAAAGTGAGTATAAGAAAAAATGATGAATAGAATAAAGAATGATGAAGGAGTGAAACAGTGTGATTCACTTTGAGTCGAGACAATTCAGTATTTTTCAAAAGAGCGCCGATTTTCAAAAAAAATTTCGACCTATAGTACTCGAAGAGCTCTACATGTTGGTTTATAATTTTTTGCAATAGTTCTATTCCATGGCCTACTGTTAACTGTTATTAAAAGAAGACTCCTGCAAAATTCAAAACCATAGGTATTAGGCATTTTTTAAAGAATAAAATGGATACTGTCATCGAATTAGCCGTATAGTTCAAAAGACTTTGTACAAAATTTATATAGTCTAAGTTATACAGGGTACAGGGTGTTCACCAAATGGGGCCAAAGTTCTAAAAAAATTGGTTTTCCGGAGTAAGTACCTTGTATAAACCACAGGGCATATTTTAGTGATGTTTTTTCGTGAATCAATTAAGCCTTTCCCAAGGTATTATTTTACATATTATAGCTAGCCTATCTTATACAGGGTGTTTTGTAAAAACATAATATTTGATGATAAAATCATTGATTATAAAAATATATCTAAATAAAAAATATGGGATTTCACTGTATTCTATTAGTTTCCATTGGAAAAATATATGCCATTTTAACAGTTCCATACAATTGGAGGCACCATCATCCATTCCTTAATTAATTCTGCTTTATTCAACAAATTGAAGCATATCAATCAAATCAGACGTGTCAGGAATGCCCCATGAAAACAAAAACGATATCGTATACATATTAGACAGTTACCTAGGCACCTAGCGCCCAATGTAAAACTCCGATTTGTTTCTTTAAATACTTTTTTTAATAAATGATTTTCTAGTAAAATTACTGGCTATTCTATGTAAAATAATACCTTAGGCAAAGCTTAATTGACTATCGAAAAAGATCACCAAAATATGCACGGTGGTTTATACAGAGTGCTCCGGAAAATCCAATTGTTTGTTCGAATTTTTGCCCCATTTGGTAACTTAGAGTATTGAAATTTTGTACCAAGGCTTTTGAATTATAGCCAATTTGATGTCGCTATCAATTTTATTTTTAAAAAAATATCTAGTATGGTTTTAAGATTTTTGGGGGTTTTCTTTTAATAACAGTATGGCATGGAGACTATTTAAAAAATTATAACTCAACATATACAGAGCTCTTCGAGTACTCTAGGTTGAAAAAAGTTTTTTGATAAATAAATAGAAACATAAATAAATTGTAATGTTTTACAATGATTATTAGGACTCCCGACTCGATACTATATGTTGAGGTATAGATATTTTAATTTGATTATTAGTTTTTATATAAAATTTAATGCAAAATACTTGCTGTGCGTAGCAAAAATTTCAAAAATGCTTCTGGCAGTCTATACATGTATTTTTGTCTATGATAAAACTTGTTGCAGTATGATATATTGCACATGTTTTCTATAACCATTGAATAATTAATTCGAATACCTTAATCAATGCTATAAGTAACTATTAATTGCGAATTCATCATAATGTTTAGTGACTGATCAAACTAATAATCAATTTCTGTTATAAAAAATATATACCTACCTATGCATAGACATGACAATAACAAAGGTCTTATTCATTGTGGTTATTAACATTTACAATTACATACTTCCCTAACGCCTTCGGCGCATTATTTTCATAAGCGAACAAAAGGTCGCTTCTTCGAAAACTTAATAATACCGACCTCTATTAATAGTCCGTATCTTTTCAATTTCAGATTACACTCAGATAATTAATTGTCCGACAATGTGGCGGACTATTTTTTCGAAAACCCAAAGCCAGGTCAATAATAGGATTCATTGTTCATACATAACATCCATTTTAAATTCACAAGACCGGACTATTAATGTTATTGATGGTCTGACTGGGTATATTGATGGATGAACTCGCCTGACCACATCGGTCGATACGTATAGGTACTTCGAAATCTAATAGAATTTGGTTTTAAAAAATCACGATTCATAACTTAGACATTACTGGTTCCAATATCTGACAGTTGGTCGTTATTACAACGTAGGACAACCTGCAGATAAAAATACACGACATTTATTTATATTATAAACAAAATAATAAATTTGTAACGTAAGCATTTTGTAATTGGGTACATCATTACATTAAATGTAGAAAATGCAAACTCAATTAGAATAACTTACTGTAATTATGGCAGTATGATAATGCAGCCGAACGATGACTTTTTACTAACCGGGCTTATTTATTAATTTCAGTAATTACTGACAGCCGATATATTGTAACACGACACGGACTGAAATTCAATTAATTCTGCATTAATTTTCCTTCGATACCCAAATGATGCAATAATTTACTTGTAATGAATTGCAGTTTGGCTGGTGGGCCACATTATGGACTCGTCTGCTTTTTGAAACGTAGGTCAGGTACCTACCATAATTAAACAAAACTAAAAATAAAACTAATTAAATAACTGAGGGTAATTTTATTAGGTATATTAAGATATAATGAGATAGCAGATAAAACCGATCTCAAGCGGGCTATGGCTATAGCTTAAATGATCTCCCGTCAATACTGTTAACATTTTCAGTGCCCTTCTTCGTGCCGTTCTTTTGTGAATACCAGTCATGCGCAGTATAGAATTCGCCGATTATTTCTATGAAAGCCACCATGGGCGTCCCCATATTGTTTAAAATTCCCTAAATGGCCTAAATGAAGGTGTTTCCTGCATTTTTAACGTATAATTATTACAATAAACACTCCGAAATAAGGTGGCACAATCTACAGCACTCGCCCCCTGCCGTAATGCAAAACCGCGGTTTTCAGTATGCACGGGAGAAGGTATTCGCGACGTGATGCGCCCATGGATTGCGGACCCTTTAAAAATAGATATTTGGCGCGCTCGACCTTTAAACCAATCAGAGGCGCTAGAGCTGACAGAAGGAGAACCTGGAATTCGAGGTTGCCATATCAACGAGGCAAGTGATCAGAAATCGCGGGTTATGGATTATATTTCGACGTGGAAAGAAAGCTTTATATGCCACGTTTGGCAACTCTGTTTTTGATCATGGATCCAAATGCCGCATTGCGCAAGACTGACCTACTTTCTATTTTATTCAGACTGGAGTCGCTGGAGTATAGACCTAGAGGAACGTGGGGGAATATCACACTTGTGGTATTCTCGATCTCATTGATATTTACATTGTTTAAGGCCGTAAGATACCGTTAGTAGATATCGTTTATAATGTATAAGTAACATCCATGTTTAGTTCGGCGATTCCATTCTTATTAGTAGGCTTTGCGGTAATGTCGATCAGATCGATCCATATTGGGTTTGTTCCAACAACAGTTCTGAACTGGTTCTTAGCAATCTAATTGATTGAAAACAGTTCTAGAATTATTACTTTCCTGCATTCTGATTAGCTAGAACTGGTCCAGAACTATTGTTGGAACAAGGCTATTATATTACCCGCTTGATCGATATGATATTACTCGCAGCATTTTATTTTACATGGTCTGGTGATCAGAATACCTGCAAAATTTTGAAATATTTTGCTTCTACTTCTATACATTCGAAAATATTAGTTTTTAAAAACATTAAAGTTAATATAATTTTCAATTACCCTACTGATCGATATTAACCGCTTATTTTCTCTATTTTTTTAAAATATTAGAAAGGGATTTATTACATTTGTATAAAAGACGGAATTGTCTAGACTTAGCTCCTCTACAAAAGTACCTACTTATAGGAGAGCTTCCATCAGGACCGCAATACACATATAACTCTTAGTCCGCGCGCAGGTGCTGTGACGTCAACGGTGAAGTTTATTCGACAAAATTATGGCTACCTTTTATTTTTAAACCGAAATTTGATTCTTTTATTGTGAGCTAGGCAACCACATATACACCAAGGTGTCATCAAGGTGCCTATACATTCTGTTTTTGATACGATTTTCTTCATGAGCATGGAAATTTCATGTTATCACAGACCAATCTACCTAAGTATATAAAAGCGCTCTGTTAATATGACAAAACTGCGACATATTGAACGAACGCAAAGGAAATTCGTGACCGTAAAAAAGACGGAAATGGTAATAAAGCTGGATATTTAAAATATAGGACATTCACACTATTCAAAACGTCAGAAACTGACATACCTATAACCACGTAATACCCCTGTTAAAGCCCATAATAATTCGCCATTTTTTTCGTCGAGTAGCGCAACCCCAGTCCGCTAGCAACAATCTACCCACAATATCGACATATTATAGCGACTAAATGCAAGTATCGAACTTGGAAATTCTAACCTACAATGTGAGGCCAAAAATGAACAAATAAGGACGGATTTTTTTGTACCTGTGCATATATAAATCAAGAGGGGAGTCTCCTACATTATACCGCCACTTACTATCAGTTGACTGGCCCCAGTCACAGTGTAGGAGTCCAGGGTTCGAATCCCGGTTGGAGTGCATTTTTTTTAACTGATTATCCTATTGACCTGGTATGGCACAAAAACATCCCTCATGATATTCTTTACAAGTTATTAGATGACAAAAAGGGCAAAGGAGAAACATCCAACTAAAGCAATTTGATACATTTTGGTAACAACGGACACATCTAATTTAATGGTTTTAGTAAAAAAAAATAATTTGTTAGGGATCATTTTAGGCGCCCATTTTCATCTCGTGTCATTAATAAAGCCATATAAATTCCTGTATATTGTATTTCAAAATACCAATTTACCTAATGTGGCCGTATAGTTTTCCGCCTTCTTAGAATTCCCTTTCTGCGTCCACACAGCACACCCCATTCGTTGGTCCCCTAATAATAGAAAGCAATTAATATAAATTTCCACATTTTACGCCGATTAATCACACCGGAATACTAATAAGGCACGCACCGGGCCGCGGCACACGGACGCACAAATGCCACAACAATATTTTCTCGTTTCTCCGTTGCTCGTGGGGCCGGTCCACGAAAGAAGGGACGCACACTTGATATTCAGGCATAATAGCCGGACCATTGTAGTCAGATTTGTCCGTGTAGCTTCGGAGCGAGTAAGTTATTTTAAACACAATAGTTCATTAGTTTATCGAATCAGATCGGAGGAGTCATTAATCTTACCTGAGCCGATGGAGTTTGGCTAGGTCCGTTCTCTGCTAATAGTTTGGCCGGGGACAGAGGCTGGCCTCTGTCAAGGCAATACCAGACTCAAAAACATACAGTACCTATTTATATACAGTTGGTATTATTTTTGGCAATTTCTATTAGTTCATTGCCATTTTCGGCTAGGGGCAACGTTGTCCGTAGGAAAGTATCGGGAAACCCTAGAAACATAGATAAAGGATTTATAATATGGGGCCTAGAAAACTGTATATTAATGTCAATAATGTCAGTGAAATCCTGGTGCACAGCCACCAAGGACTATTTTGAATGAAAAAGCGAAATTCACTTTGCAGCAATTCCCGCAGATCCATCTTCAATGGCTAAAAAATTGATGGGATTCGACAGATGTGAATTCAAACTACAGCACGGAGGCTACAATGAAGACTTCGGCTTTGCCTATGCCTATGCCTATACCTACATTGGTTGAATAGGTACATTTTCTAAATTAAAGAAATGCTGTTATAATAATTTAAATGCGATTGTATTAAATTTAATCTAGATAACCTGGATAACCCTCATTTCCTTGCCTACATCTCCACCCATGTTCATTTTTTGAAACATCATGATGCCAGCTGATGAGTTTAACTATATAACCTAAAGAAATATTCCAACCATTTTTTCTCCAAAGGACAGAAGATATATACTTATCTTATTCAGTTATCAGATTCAATTCATAATTCATATTATTCGGTCTGATATTCCTTTTCCATTCATTTCGAGTGCTAAGTTTTAATATCGATACAAACTGAAGTTAAAAATATCATCCTTGTTTTCTACTAATATAAAATGACATTGTTGCAACAACTCTCTAAATAAAAGAATCCTAGTATACTCTTTTGTTGAAAAATACCAAATATCATCTCGAATATCATGATCTTTGAAAATACACAGTATAACAAGGTTGGTGTATCTATTCTAAAATTTATTTCTTAAGAAAAATTTGTCTACTTATACATACAGTGTCCTCCAAAAAGTTAGCACCATAGGGGGGAAATTTTTAATTAATGTTTAATTTTGGGGTTACCTTTTGCTTGAAAAGAGATTTAAAATGACCCACTTAAACGTGGTCATGTGACTTTCGTTATCTGTGAAAAATGACATTTAAAAAAATATATCGCCAAAAATTGGTTTATTTGTTAGAGTATCAAAAAGTTTTACTTGAAAAAATTGTTTCTTTTTCAATTTTACGTAAGTTTACCAAATTGGAACGCTCTAATAAAAGATTTAGTTTTTTGCCAATTTTTAATATTAAGTATTTATGAAATTTCTGAAAATTTCAGAAACTTGTAACTTCATAAAACTTTTTTATATCACTAGCTTTATCATTATATTAACTTTTTATTACTAATTTAATTACCGATAAGAATAGGTATTTTTCAAAAGAAATTATATTAACGCTTTGAAATTATGTTATGTTTGCTGCAAAGTTGATGTACCGTCTAGCATTTAGGGTATAAATTTAGTTACATTACCAGCGTCCAGAGATAACATTACGATTTCCAGTTCTAAATTGATGCCAAAATAATAATAAATTAAATTATCATCAAACTATTTTACGTATCTAAGCAAAATTCTTGACTTTTATGGAACAAATTATTATTGTGACCTTTAAGTTTCATTTCGCATTAATGGATATTGATGAGTATACCCCGATTACTGTAAGAAGTCCCGATTTTGTCAGATGACATTCTCCACAAAATCCCTAGGAATTTTCTGTTAACCATGGGTATAACATTATTGCTACCTATATGTGTCTCAACCAGTTAATGACGTCACTTATTGATTTATGATGTGAAAAGTTACCAAAGTGATACGAAAAAAAGAGCATAATAAAATAAAAACCCTATTGCAATCACGATTATACCGCTATAAATAAAAATAACTATGACTACAACTCATTTTAATAATAATTTCAAACGTCATGGAAACACTTTTCATTTTGGTATTTTGTAATAATCAGCTGCTTTTGGGAGCGTCTATGGGCGGACTCAGGCAAATTTAGCTCGGTGTGTCAAAGTGACAGTGAAGGTTTTCCAGATCGTTCAAACTGGTTCAAACATTCGGTAATGAAAATATTCGCGGGTTTTCTACGATTCGTGAGTTTTACCGTCATCTGTGTTGTTCTTGTTCGTGTTACTTTTCGTGTTATTAGTGCAAATGGGCTCTTTACTGACCTGAACTTATGACCCGGTTGCATTTTTTGCTGCATTGATGCCAACTTAGGATATCGGAATTACCAATTGACAGTCCCAGTAAGGACTTCTTAAAATAATTGGAGTATAAGCCATGAAGAGAATTGAAGCAATTGTTTTTACCATTCTCCGTTTCAAGAGTACCTATTAATGAAACTGTCAAATAAAAACAATTGCTTCAATTCTCTCCATGGCCTACTAATCAATATTGATTAATGCGAAATTAAACATAAAGGTAATAATTATTTGTTCCATAAAAGTCGAGAATTTTGCTTAGATACGTAAAATAGTTTGATGATAATTTTATTTATTATTATTTTGGCATCAATTTAGAACTGGAAAATGTAATGTAACTAAATTTATACCCTAAATGCTAGACGGTACATCAACTTTGCAATAAATATAACAGAATTTTAAAGAGTTAATATCATTTTCTTTTGAAAAATACCTATTCTTATCAGTAATTAGTAATAGAATGATAAAGCTAGTGATATAAAATAGTTTTTAAGAAGTTACAAGTTTTTAAAATTTTCTGAAATTTCATAAATATTAAAAATTGACAAAAAACTAAATATTTTATTAGAGCGTTCAAATTTACACTTACGTAAAATTGAAAAAGAAACAACTTTTTCAAGTAAAACTTTTTGATATTTTAACAAATAAATCCATTTTTGGTGATATATTTTTTAAATATCATTTTTGACAGATAACGAAAGTCACATGACCACGTTTGAGTGGGTCATTTTAAATCTTTTTTCAAGCAAAACGTAACCCCAAAATTAAATTTCAAAATACAACATTAATTAAAAATTTCCTTCCTATGGTGCGAACTTTTTGGAGGACACTGTATTTTGTCTGAGTTAATAAATTTGTCTAAATTTAAATATACAGACGTTTTTGCTACATTCGGCAACAGCGCCCCGGCTCGCCGTCAGTTGTCTCATAATAGTTGATCCCCAGTGGCGGAGACATTTCGACTGCTTTCGAGTTGCCAATAGAGTCAATAGAGAAACTATGAATTCCGTTGCAAACATTGATTCAGTTCGTATTATTCGGCCTCATTCCTTTTCTATTCATTTTGAGTGTTTTAATATTATTATTAATAATAATATTATTTATTATTATATTATTAATATTAATATAGTTTTTAATATCGATACAAACTGAACTTAAAAATATCATCCTTGTTGTCTACTAATATTAGGTAGGTACCTACCTATTATCGAGTAAGTTCGAAATTATATTTATTACAAGAAGAGAAAAAGATGGCCTTCCACGCTTCCGTGGAATTCTATAATATTTTTTAGGTACTGTCGTATGCGCGCTGTCGTAATTTAGGATGTCTATGGCGCATCGAACAGTAAAGTCAGCAGGGATTTACGCGTAGCTCGGCCACTGACATCTTCCCATTGTGTCCTCGGGATAATCCGTGACGCCTCGCATGAATTATTGATGGCGGGCGCGCGCGACCCCAAACACAGGACCAACGACTGAATGCCTGCTGCCCTTTTCCTTTGCGCTGTTTATTTCGACGAGGTTGTAATAAGATCGATTCGAAAGATAAGTTTCGTGGCTCCGTCATTCCATCACTTTATGGTGCCCAGCGGGCATCCCAAGCAGAAAAGTCTTTAATTCATAATATTTCTACGATATCCCAGTAGGAGCCCCAGGCAAAATTATAAAAATATCACACTTATACGTGAATCTACTGTGGGCCTGGAAAAAGCCGCGGCCGGCGGTACTCCTTTGAGATGCCGAAAACATGTACCCTCCTAAGTGCTTTTCAATGTTCGTTTCCTTTGATTCCGATGCCGCCGTGATCCCAGGTGTTGAGGCCCCTGGATAAAATTGGGAAAAATTCGGTATATAAGTAGGCGAGCTGCGAGTCGTGGTAGCAGTTTCGATCCAGAAGGCATTTGCCGCTGAAAGCCCTGCCCGAAAGAAGAGGGCAGGCGGCCGCCCCTGCGGCCAGCCGGCCGCAGGCCATCACCCAATTGGTAATGAAGAAAACCAAAAAGGAAGTATTTTCCTAAGCACCGCCGTAAGTTTGCACTGGCCCAAAAAGTAAGATATTTTTGTTTAAATTCCTTTGTGTCTGAATTGCCTTTTTATTTTTTATTTTGAATTATTTTGAAAACTTGTAAAGAAATTGAATTTATTGTGCAATTTTTATTATTATGATTTTTGGGAATTTATTTTGAACCATATTATTTTACTGTAGATGTCAGAGTTTTAGTTTATTCAAACAGAAATAATATCTTGTAACTTTTGTTGGAAAGTTGAAAGGGATTTGGGAAACTATTTATAGAGTCAATTATTTTGGGGTTGAAATCAGAATTCTGTGTTTAATTGAACTCTTTTATGTCAGAATTTTTGAGTAATTTGAATTACATCCTTATTCAAACTTGGGCTGGAAATTAAGCAAAGCTATACAGAGTCAAGTAATTTTATTCTATTTAGGAAATCAAGTATTTTATTCTATTTGGGGAATCTTTTGCAATTTTTGTATTTTTATCTGAAGGTTTGTCATTTTATGCCATAGTTTATGTATTTGTGCCATTTTGTCATATTGTCTTGTGTCTTATTCTAAATTCTGTTGTTTATCAGTGTACCTTTTGAAACGTTTGGGTTTTGCTACTTAGAAAAGGGTTATATTTCGGATATCTTGAGTGTAGCGTTGTACGAATTCATAGATTTTTAATTTTATTCATTAATAAATTATTGCACAGGTCCTAAACTTCCTCTTAACCTGTATTTTGTTAACGCAATGTACTGTGTCGTACTTAATTTTAATATACACATTAAACTATCCCTGTGTTTCCGTCATACACCCTTAGGCCCACACTAAAAGTAAGTAACTGTGACTCACCCTGTACATTACCGCTCGCCAATTAACATCTAACAGGGTAGAAGCATCACAACTTTACTCAGGGTGATTCAGTCACGATGTAAACATTTTTAACGGCAAAATGAGGGAGGCTCACTAAAAAGGAAAATGCGGAAAAATTTTTTTTGGCGAAATTTAAATCGTGGGGCAAATGGCAAATCGACCTTTACACCCGCCAAATGCGACGCATCTGATTATAAGGAAACATCTGAGTTGATTGATGTTGCCGCATTTCATTGCCAATGTTGACCCTTATTATTGAAAGTTAATATGAAGAAATAAGAAATACTTATCATTTATTGGCAGTATCGGAGTTGTCGGGCTTGATTGATCAAATGGAAAGTATTATAGCACTTGAAACACGTCGAGAAAATGTTTTAATCGCACTACAATCATTTGCATTTATATGAGAAGTTTTTGCGAGTTTCCGCACACACAGTAAGTATCTATATACTCATAATTTATAAATTACACAAGAAAATTTTCACCAGTAACATTTAAACTCTAACGGTGTCTATCCGTTTTGCATATTTTCCATTTTTGGTAAACCGTAGAAGCTTTAAATTATGAACTGAACACTGTACAATATCAACAAAATAAAGCATCCATGCGCGATAAAACGAAACCAAAACATATTAAAATTGAAATCAAAGAAGACTTAGGTTCAAAAATTAAAATTCAAGACGATAAAATTATTCACAAAGCACAATTAAGGAAACCAAAAATTAATTTACCTCCTTATTTTCAGGAGAATGAAAATGAACCTAGCTGCAGTTATGCTATTCACGACGATATTATTGACATTACTTACGAAACTGACGACAGCAACGAATGACATGACGTTTACTCCCCGTTGTTGACGTCATGCGTTCACTCAGTTGACTGGTTAGTGCTAGTGGTACTCTTTTCTAACTCTTGTTGAGCTGCAAAGGTTTTTACAGATTTTTGTATACAAAAATCTGTAACAACTAGGGGAAGCCACGCGTATACAGAAACCTGTAAAACAAGTTTTGACGGCAACGCCTCATAGATCATAGAACTGTATGAGTACATTTAGTTGTTTTTGAAAATGTATAATTAATCGAAAGATATAACGTTAGAATGTATCAGTTTGTTAATTAATATGTTTTTGTGAATTAAAACTCAACAAAAAATATAATACACGGACTGATAACTTAGCGCCACCTAGTGATAAAAGCAGCAACAGTGCACTGTGCAGTTATTCGGCACTTTCTTACACACTAGGACAGTTACAGATTTCTTATACGATTGCGAGGGCAAATTCTTATGACACCAGGACCCTAGATGGTGATGGCACCAACCGAAGAGCGTATGACACTAATATGACATGTGGGCTGCCACTTGCCTTTCTCCGCGACATGTGGTTTATTGCACGATGAGGCCCCAGCACATTTTACAGGGCCAGTCCGTGGATTTTTGGACCAGCACTGTCCGGATCGCTGGATTGGTAGCTGGCTTGTATCATGGCCAGCGCGATCCCCGCACTTGAATCCAATGGACTTTTGTGTTTGGGGGTACATAAAATCCACCGTGTACGAAACTAAAGTTAAGAGTGAGCAAGAGTTACATACGCGAATTGAAAAGGCTGCCGTTCAAATCCGCAATAATCCCGGATTATTTGCGCGTGTTCGTGGATCGCCTAGGAACATAATTAATTTGTGATGGTTCAAGTTAATGGTGATATTTTCGAACCGCTTCTCTAGTGCGTTTTGGTGTCTGTTTTACAGTTTGTACTTAGGTTTGTATTTTGTTTGCTACTGTAGTCTTTCGCAGTATTGCCGGCGGGAGAGATTCACGTCGGGCCAACGGTAGGGCTCAGGGCTCAGTACCTCGCGTAAACAACTTGTGTCGGCTAAGTGAAACCAAGAAGTCCCTACGCAACGCACTAATTACTGTTCAACGTAATTTTTGTATTTATTAAAAAAGGAAAAATTGATTGACATTGGAAAATCAAAAAGGTAGGTAATAAATTAACTTAGACCATGCTGTATTTATCGTTACATCAGAACACTGTTTCCCAAAAAATTTAAAAACTCCAGAAAAATTATCGAACTTTTCGGTTTTCTCAATATTTAGATTTTTTTTCAGATTTCTGGGTAAAAGTAAAAACAAGCAAATTACGATATGTTGTATGTCAGTAGCGCCATTAATTTATGGGTTTAAATGCACTTCTGAAAATATGTTCTTATTTTTTTGGTTGATTTTAGAATTTTTTTAATTTTGGATTCACATTACGCTAATTTTTTCCACCTTAGTGAAATTACTGAATCACCCTGTATTTGTGTTGCTCACAATGGCCAATAACTGCATTTTCGTCCATGATCGTCTAAAACCATAATTCTCAATAAAAATAATAATCTTTTTGGGCGAAAGGAAATGTTCATATTATAGCTCAATATCACCCTGCTTAAATGGAATATTTATAATTTAATTACAAAGTGGCCAATCATTGTATGGTTTACCCTATCTACCACGGATTTTAGGTTTAGGTGTAGATACGGCATTTATGCTTAGCAAGGCGTTTTTACTTGAGAGCGCCTGCAGATACGATACGGTATGTGTTTTTCTTATTTGCGGGTCTGCGCGGCGTGGCCTATCACTCCCTGTCAGTTGATCTTACAAGAAATTTAGCAGTGTGTCTCTGGGTGGAAACAGACAGCCCAAAGTGCTGGCGAAAGCTTTTTTTTATAAATTTGTTTTGTTTGTGAAAAAATGAAACATTTCTCTAAATTTTCGAAGTGAAGAATCGTTCCGTTACAATTTCAAGCCTCAAAATGCCTGGAACCCTTGAGGGAAGCTAGTACTTAGTTATATACCTGGCTGTAAGCCAAATCGTAATAATAACTTGAAGTAGGTAGGTTTTCTTTGCTTGACGGCAAGCGGTCAACTTGTATTCGTTTTGGGCTTTCCAAAGGAAGAAAATTTAAGAATAAAATGATTAAGGCCAATTTCATAGACAAACTAAAGTACCCTTTAAAATTAAAGGAGATTTCTAACAATCCAACCATTGTATAGATAATTTAGATAATTAAATAAATAAATATAGATAATTATAATTATAATAATTTAGTTGAATGTATTATGAAATTGACCCTAACTGCCATTTCAGTCAGAAGAGATTACTCTCTTCACAACATGCTGTTCTCTGTTCGCTTGTTGTTTGTATTTTTATGAAAATTTAACCATAAGGGAAGATAAGTAATCATAATCATCATTTGCCTGATGGCGCACGTTGCAAAAAATTCTCACAAAAATTCGGCTTACAACAAAATGTAGTCCCTCTATTTGCCTAAATTTACCATATTATTTGTCGAAAATGTACCTATCCATACACCAGGAATCGTACTTATTATAAATACTTATATTATACTTCTGTGTATATTTTGTCAGTTGTTTGTTACTGCTTTTATTGTCTGTTAAACAAACGTACCTACTTACTTAGGTACCCAATTATAAAAACAAAGTTCACAAATGTATCTAATTGTGATTAAAAAGAGGGTTGAACATTTATTAGAAAAGATAAACTAAGCCAAAGTGCAGCCTGCTCTATACTGCATAGCCCCGTTGAACCGTCCCGCTGCGGCGTTGCCACATGATTGCAAAGGGCTTGTAAGCTTCAGAAGGCTGTGCTCAGATGGTTTAGGTTGGTATTGGTGGTTTAGGCTCAAATCTCAAATTTTGATTGATACGGCGCGGCGTTTCTCCTTTATACAGTAAAAGATAGGTAAAAAAAAACAATAGAATGTCTTGTATTATCTGTAACGTGAATACTACTATTTCTTTTCGTTTGGATGTTGATAGTTCTGTAATATTTTTCGTTACAATTTTGACGCTTTTACGGGAATAGAAAGACGGTAGTTTGTGGAGGACGCTGCCTCTCTTTTGTTCTTTAGTTTGCTCAGGCGCCAGTTATTTTATAGCGGTATGCTCCACTTGTCTTTTCTCGGATAGTTCAGTGAAGAAAAGAAAAATCCAAAGTTCGTTTAGCTATTTTGTTTTAGTTTGTTTGTTCCTTTTGGGATTGGGGAGTAAATAACACAATAAACAAGTTTTTACAATTTATTCAAATACTTGGATGACACAGCCAAAAGAAAATTATATGATCTTTTAATTTATTATACTGTTACAAACATCGCGTAGTTGAACAATATGAAATATTTAATGAGTCATTTGTGCCCCAGTATTTGCCTGCAAGAGAAAAGTATATAACCTGTGAACAAATTATTTTTGTTATAATTGGTTGTGGGAAAACGGAAAACCTATAGTTTGTAAGATTCGGTTGTGGGTTTAGAAAATGTGACGAAAGTAAATAAACAGGCTGACCGGACTTGCGGTTGTACGTAACACTACGCGTATCTTAAATGGTCGGTGATAAAAAAAATATAGGTACTTGTTAAAAAATTACGTTAGGGTAAGCAAGAAACTATCGGTTTCGGACGGTGGTAGAGAAATTCATTTGTATCTTACTGTAGCCCTCCGGTATTTGTATTTGGCTTTAGCTTTTAAACAACTATGTAAAGAGGGTTCGGTGTTTCCTACTGACAGGCTAGATTTCGTTTGATTTCAAGTTTTGTAAAGGTCCACGCCTCTTACTCTAGGAGTAATGGCCAGCAATTACACTTGGTATCAGTGGAACCTATTGTTTAATTTTCGATTTCAAGTTTCTGTAAAGGTCCAGGCCCCTTGCCCTACGAGCAATGGCCGGCAGTTACACCTGAATTCGGCTAGACCAGATATTTGTTTTTGATTTCAAGTTTTGTAAAGGTCCAGGCCTCTTACTCTAGGAGTAATGGCCAGCAATTACACTTGAATCAATTGCAAATATAAAATTTTAAACCCAATAGTTCGGTCGGAAAGAAAAAAAAAGAATATTTTCGGCACTACAGTAAATAAAAATAGTCAGTAAAATGGTTACCCTACAAGAGTTTCTTACCTATGTTGCTAAGTCGGCGGACGATCAAAATGTGTCCCCTTCGCATTTTTCGGTTCCCCTTTTATACCGGATTTCGGCCGGGCCGGTGGGGTAGACAAAAAACAAGAGCCCGGTTGCTATGCCGGCACCGAGACTTGGTGCGGTGCGAAATATGAAAAAAAAAAAATACAAAAATCTCCTAGACCAATAGTGAGCGGTTTGACGCAGCTTCTGGTACTAAAATGTAATAGTGCAGATAAAATCATTCGGTTTTCCCACAAGAAACGCGTTTCTAGCCCTAGAAATAAAGATTATTCTCCACTAAATATATTTTACAGTTAGTTAGATAAATACAATAAGAGATGGCCACGATGTGAAGAACTGCAGCGGTTCGGCCGGGCCGTGGGGCGCCGGGCAGCGAAGGGGGGAAAGCAGAGCCTGAAGCGCCGGGGCAGCAGAGGTCTCGAGTCCAGTCAATGTTCCAAGGGTGGAAGACTGTTAACTGAAGAAGCTCGAGAGCGACTTGCTCCTTGAGGGCTGGCTGGCTCTTCTTATACCCGTCGGCGCTGGCCGGACGGATCGATGCTGGGGGTGGAGTCTCGGCCGGGCCGCGTAGACGGCGGTACCGACCGGCGCGCCCTCGCGAGGGGTAGTACGGAGCGCTTTCGTACTACCCGGGGAACGAGGAGTGGCGGCGTCCGCGCGTTGGAACACGGGTGGTCCTCGGTATATAAAATAATTCGGAAATACGGCAGATAAGATTTCGTTGAACTTAAAAATGTTTAATTTTAATGCACACACCTAACCAGTGAAACTAAAAAAATATATGGCGCGGTGCGGTCGACAGAAAAAAAATTAAAAATACATTTCTTTTTAATAAAAAAAAAAATAACGAACTTCGTTACATAGCAATGAATCAAGTTGCCCGGTCTAGAAACCGCTCTAAATATAGACCGTAGGACGGACCAAACCCGGTTGGGCCCGTCCCGGATCTCCGGCGGCGCGGCGTGCTAACGACGTGGGAGGGGGCGGCGGCGGCGGGCGTCGGCGTCGGCTGTCCGCTGCAGGCGGGCGGCACGCGTCGCGGCTCGCCCTGTGTACGCGGCCTTAATGAGGGGTTTTATGCGCATTACTCTTGCCTTACTGACTTTGACGGGCGCCCCATTCAGGCACCGGCCGCGTGTTTGCGCCATTACCCCGGCCCCCCCGATCTGACGTGTCAAAATAATGCCGCCGGATTGTTTCTGAGGGGAGGGGGGGGGGGGGGGGGGTTGGCGGTCGACGGGTCGCATTGGAAGCATCCGGAGGGGTGTGTTCGGGCGACGATTTGGTATGTTCGATTTTGTTGGATCGCGTCATTACTGCGTCCCGCAATGATGTTTTAGACATCATTATTTTGGCAAATACTTGTACTAAACTCTACACAAACTAAACGCAACTGAAACATAAACACAAGTTGTTGCATGGCTAGAGCGTGATACGCACGTGATCGGCTTGCTATTGGCCAGCCGGCAATAAAGTCTGACCCGGCGGGCGAGTGCAGCGAGACGGTGTTTCTTACAGAGGTGTTTAGAGTTGCAAGTGGACCTTTATTTTTTCCGATATAATTCTTTCGCTGTTCATTAATTGTTGGAGCTACGATTTGTATTAATAGTAGAAAATTTGCAGGTAAGTGAATGACTAGAGGTGTGCCATAAAAGTTTGTTTTTAAAGTTCTTAATACTGGGGCATATTATTTTCATATTTTATATTATAAAATTCATAGAGATCGTCCTTAATGCGGCCCTGCCTCGTATTAGCCCTCAGAATTGTTCACGTGCTTCCATGGTGTAAATGTTTACGCGCCACTTGCATTTAGTTTGAATAGAGTGTAGGCAGGTGTACTTGCTGAATGTTCCAATGAATAAAGAACCCCAGGAAGGAGTCAAAGCTCTATGGATATTACAAAATATGTGAGACGGAAATCGCCCTATGTAGGAACCAAGGTTTGACACAATATTTTGATGTCTGACCCAGTAATATTAGGTACTAATAGTAGGTATGTGGTGTTTCGATACTTTTATGTTTAGCTAAGCGGCTTGTGGCTCTTTCCTGGCTTGCAAAACTAAATCTTTGAGGGTAATAATCCATCGGTAAGTAATTTTCTAATTTAAATTAACTTTTGAGGCCATGCACCAAAGTGGCATAGGCGTACATATTTTTCACAATTGGAAATTTGAAATTAGAATTGATATATTATCAAGGATTCCTAAACTTAAAGACATAAACGTGCCTTGCAATTTTTGGCCAGTATTATAGGTACTGATTTTACGAAAAATGATGATTTCTGCCTCGATTAGTTGGTTGTAACTACTTAAAGGTGCACGCCACTGTGAAACCGGAGACGGCATCCCATCATATGCAAGAACTATCCCTGTCGCGCGTTAATCCCAAACATGCTCCTGCCTGGGGTTCTTTATTCATTGATAATACCAAAGCTATTATAAAGGATTTTCGAATAAGAATTATATGATTTTGAAACGATATGATAACCATGGTAACAAAGTTATACCTGCCACTAGTCACTAATCATTTATGTTCAGTATACTCTAACACGGGCGTAGCCAAGGGGGGGGGGTTTCGGGGGTTCAAACCCCCCCCCCCCCCGAAATAAGCAAAATATTACCTAATATTATACCGAAAAAATACGAGGAGTGAAGAGTTAAATTATTATTACGTTTGAATATATGTAGTAATAGTAGCGCCTAGCGCCATCTTTTGACGAGAGGCAGACGCAGTTGCAGCCGAACTATTTTGTATTGTAGGGACACTTTGCGTTGTTTCTCGATTATTCGCGGAACTTTGTGGAAGTTCGTGGAAGTTTCTGGACGGCTACTGGGCTGCTATATAAGCGGCGCCGCGGCGCGTGACCGCGCTTACGGCAGTATTGTTCCATGCGAACTCGAAGCGAATAAAAGTGAAAAGTGGTGAACGAATAGTGAAGAGAATTAAGTGTACCGTGTAAGTGAGTAATTTTAGTGCACTGTTATTCGATGACCTTGTTAAGGATAGATACGCGAATCATTATTACTGTCGAAAAATGGAGGGGAAAAAAAGGAAGGGTGATAAACCTAAAGGTATGGACTACTGGAAAAAGTGGTGTAGTCAAGGTCAAGGGGTTTCTAATAAAGAAACAAATTTGGATTTAGCTATCAAAGCTTCAGCTACCTTGCATGCTGATAAGAAGACTGCCTACCCCGAAATCTAGTTTGGAATGCCTAGATATGTGCGATAAAAACCTTTATCCTAATATTTACACATTACTACAAATCTTGGCTCCCATTCCTGTATCCACTACTACCCCAGAAAGGTCTTTCTCGAGCCTAAGGAGCCTGAAAAACTATTTACGAAACACTACAAGTGAAAACAGACTTAATGGTTAATGAACATTCACTATGGAACAGAAATTCATGCAGATGAAGTAGTGGATATATTTAAAAGAAAAAGCCCAAGATTTCTTCTTTAATGGTTTTAGATTTAGCGCAGAGGAACGAAATTAATTTATCCATTTCATTTAAAGTTAAGAACTTTATAAATATGTCGTAGTTTTTCGGATGAATATATAGATATTAAATTTCATGTAAGTATATTTTTGTTGTTTTATTTACTTCTCAAACTAACCCCCCCCCCAAAACTAAATCCTGGCTACGCCCGTGTAACTCTAACAATCTTTTATGGCTAAATACGCGCTTTAAGAACGTTTGGATATTATCCAAATATTCTATGAAAATAGACTTTCTTTTATGAACACTTCGCGAAAACTTTGGTCCAAATAATCGCCCTTCTTTGCTTGCTATTCGTCGCATCGTTGAGAAATTTGAAAATTATTTTACTCTAGACGATGCAAAAACACCAGCTAGACGTAGAATGCCGGAACTGTTTAGAATATTGCTGCTGTAAGAGCTAGTGTTGCTGAGGCACAGGATCCAAATTTATCAATTGCTCGTCGTGCTCAAGACTTAATTAGGCCAGAAAGGCTTGAATCGTTGGGTGATTCACTCTTCAGCCAACGCTTGAATTTATACCTACACGATTGTTTTGATCCAAAAATTTAAGCCACTGGACCAGCGTCGGCGCCGAGAATTTGCTGCTTGAAATTTAGAACAACTTGAAAGAGATTCTAATTTTGCGAAAAAAAATTCTTTTCAGATGAAGCTCATTTTTGGTTAAGTAGATATGATGTTAACACGCAAAAATGCCGATTTTGGCGTTAAAACAGATTCACGAGAAGCCTTTGTATCCGCTAAAGGTAACTGTAGATATGCTGTGTTTTATGGCATGGTGATGGTGGCACCATCGGACCATTTTTTCCAAAATGAGGTAAGAGATGCGGTTACAGTTACAGTGAATAATGAAAGATACCGATAGATGCACTTGCTTTGGAGGATATGTAGCTCCAGGAAGACGGTGCCACATGTCACACTGCTCAGGAAACTATCGACGTATTGCCAGAAAGGAAAATTTCAAAGAATGCAACTGTTCACTGGCCTCCAAGATGGTGTGATTTAAATCTTTTAGATTACTTCTTGTGGGTCTATTTCACATTTACTAAGGTCTATGCAAACAGACCGCAAGCAGTCATCGAAAATTGGGTTCGTCGAAGTCGCTCGTGTAGACGAAGTCGAGATAGACATTTAAACGATGTGTTATTTAAAACATAGATGTTAACGAATGTAAGTACTTTAAGCGTTGAATGAAGGATTATTCTTCACTCACCGCTTTAAGATAATATAAAAAGTTTGGTTGTGTCTAACATATTTTTTAAATTTCATTTAAAAATCATAATATTATCCCTATTGCCTAATGCCCGCGAATTTGTAGCTATTGTTGCTACTACTTTTAATTAATAATCACTATAAAATGCACCATACGGGATCGTCTTTGACCATAGAACAATTTTCTACCTTCAGCGGATTAGAAGTGAGAAGTGAAACATATACAAGTTATTTTTCGCGTTCTTTATTAACGTGCATAGACATATACAGGGTGTACCAATTAAGACGTTACGAGCGATTACATCGTTGACTTTTAGGTAAGATAAATAATTGGTGGTTCAAAAACTAAACTTGTATAGTTTTTTCCACGGAATGAAATGCCACCAAGAAAAAAAATCCAATTTCAACCAAAAAAGTTGTAGCAAAAGAAATGATTTTTTGAAAATTCGAGATGACGATTTTGTAGCATTTTTTCATTAGAATGGTAAAATGGATAAAAAAGTGTATTGTACACGGGCGTAGCCAGGATTTAGTTTTGGGGGGGGGGTTAGTTTGAGAAGTAAATAAAACAACAAAAATATACTTACATGAAATTTAATATCTATATATTCATCCGAAAAACTACGACATATTTATAAAGTTCTTAACTTTAAATGAAATGGATAAATTAATTTCGTTCCTCTGCGCTAAATCTAAAACCATTAAAGAAGAAATCTTCGGCTTTTTCTTTTAAGTATATCCACTACTTCATCTGCATGAATTTCTGTTCCATAGTGAATGTTCATTAACCATTAAGTCTGTTTTCACTTGTAGTGTTTCGTAAATAGTTTTTCAGTCTCCTTAGGCTCGAGAAAGACCTTTCTGGGGTAGCAGTGGATACAGGAATGGTAGCCAAGATTTGTAGTAATGTGTAAATATTAGGATAAATGTTTTTATCGCACATATCTAGGCATTCCAAACTAGATTTCGGGGTAGGCAGTCTTCTTATCAGCATGCAAGGTAGCTGAAGCTTTGATAGCTAAATCCAAATTTGTTTCTTTATTAGAAACCCCTTGACCTTGACTACACCACTTTTTCCAGTAGTCCATACCTTTAGGTTTATCACCCTTCCTTTTCTTCCCCTCCATTTTTCGACAGTAATAATGATTCACGTATCTATCCTTAACAAGGTCATCGAATAACAGTGCACTAAAATTACTCACTTACACGGTACACTTAATTCTCTTCACTATTCGTTCGCCACTTTTCACTTTTATTCGCTTCGAGTTCGCATGGAACAATACTGCCGTAAGCGCGGTCACGCGCCGCGGCGCCGCTTATATAGCAGCCCAGTAGCCGTCCAGAAACTTCCACGAACTTTCACAAAGTTCAGCTCATTTCGACCGAGGGGCGTGGCGAATACTCGAGAAACAACGCAAAGTGTCCCTACAATACAAAATAGTTCGGCTGCAACTGCGTCTGCCTTTCGTCAAAAGATGGCGCTAGGCGCTACTATTACTACATATATTCAAACGTAATAATAATTTAACTCTTCACTCCTCGTATTTTTTCGGTATAATATTAGGTAATATTTTGCTTATTTCGGGAGGGGAGGGGGGGGGGGGTTTGAACCCCCGAAACCCCCCCCTTGGCTACGCCCGTGCTATTGTATGATTGAATATCACTTCAGGTTAGACGGAAGCGTTGAGTGAGGGAAGGAAGTGACGTTTCTTTGTTAACAAATAATATTTTTTGTAGTCTTAGCATATACATTGATCCTTTTACTTTTACTCCAGACCAGGGGTTTGTCCCTGCCCCTTGCCCCCTCCCCCTCCCTACTTACATGGATGAATAAAATATATATTTTCAAAAGATCAAAATAGCGAATGATATGTGGTTTTCTGTGTTTTTGTGTTCAATTTTTTAATTAATTTTGACACAAAAAGTTATTAAGAATAGTTGCGAGGCGATCGAAGTGAAGAAGACGTGTCATAATATGATGGTAGCATTTGGTAGCATTTGCGCGAAATATTGTTTCTAAAATGGATTTTAAAAAATTGGTGAACACGTAGATTCACATGTTTTTTTTTTGAATGATTTATTTAGCCACATTCGGCTTTGCGTCCGAAAATAAATAATGCAGAGTTCTTGGTTGGCGGTTGTGTTGTGGCGGAGTTACATCGATCGGGAGCATCTCGGAACCACCAGGTGTGGTCTCGGCCTGCGCGTGGCCGACTACCATTTTCCTAAACATTCCTAACCTGATTGCTATCTCCTGACGTCGCTATTCATTCCTAATTTTAATTTAGATGGGAATACCCCGCATAGTTTCGTGCTTTATGGGCGACCACGGGCTACATTATTAGGGAGTGCGGTAAGAACTATATAGGCAGGAGTGTGTTTTTGTGGCAACATATGGAAATGTATGTGATTTATTTTGTTTTGGAACGGCAGATGATAGGTTTGTGGAATGCTGCTAATCGAATTAGATATTTGTAATTTGTGTTCTTTACATATTGGGAGTGGATAAAGGTCCGCGAGTCGCGGATCTTTAGTGTATTTTTTAAAGGTCCGCGAGTCGCGAATCACGATCCGTAAAGCAGTAGACTTGTTCCTTCTTGAAAATACCGGCCCTTGACACCAATAGTAAAAGAAGGAACATCCTAGATTAGACGCGGACACCCCAAACGTGGAAATAAAAAATAAAAAAAAGAAAGTGGCTATACGTCCGACGTATATAAAAGTCAGTGTATACGTCTTGCGCTCTCATTGGCGAGTTAAGTCACGTGACTTCTTTGGACGTACATTTAACTCCATCATACACGTCTTAAGTGAAATGATTTAGATACCTACGTCTGAAGTGAATTTTCTCAAGCATCGTTGCAATAGGGGGCGTATGCCCTATATTTTCGGCGATGGGCGCTGCCTGCATGAAAAAAGAAGGGGTAATTATTTCCGAATGTCGGGCGAAAATAGGGGGTTAGCCTAAATTTCAAGAAAATCGGGAGCGGGTTACATCATTGGAAATATTACCCCTTCTTTTTTTATAAGGCAGCGCCCATCGTTGCCGACTGCTACGTATAAATAACCACTGCCTAAAAAAACTCTTGACGTGGGATTCGAACCCGGACCTTCCGACTAGTTTTCCAACGCTCTACACTAAACCAAAAAGGTACGTAATATTAATAAAAAAAACATTGGCCCAACGAATTCTGTTTATCGATTTTCGTCCGATGAACGAGTTTATTGAGCCAACGAATACTTGTACATTGAACTTCTTTAATTGATTGTGGAAGAATTGAAAAACAATATTCGTCACGAATAGCCAATATACCGGTTGCAATGCTCGAAAGAGTCCACATCAACTTCAGAAATCGGCTACAACAATGCATCGACAGCAACGGTAGACACTTGTCAAATATTATTTTTAAGACATTTTAATTTCAAGCTTCCCATGTTATTGCTTAATACTCATAATAATAAAAAAAATAAAATGTACAATTTATACTTTTATTTTTTACCTTTAAAAAAAGAGAGTTTCAGTGCCGGACCCTGCGTACAACGTACCACTATAACGATGAAGTAAAATAACAGGTATTTCAGCCAAACTTATGAGTTATGAGTTATTTATTCTTTACAATAAACCAAGCTTTCGGCCATATTTTTGGCCTTCGTCAGGGCTAAAATAGTGTTAGGTTAAACATATTATTGAGTACGAATAATTATTTATATACTTACTATTGAAATGAATATTGAAAAGTTATGATCCTAATGGATATAAACTTCCAAAAATGGAATAAATTGTTTTGTAAATATTTTTGTTGTTGTCTACTGAAAATTTTGTAATAAATATTTATGTTTGTTATAGAAATTTGAAATAAAAGAAAATCTACATATTATGAAGCAAGTCGTGAAAAAACAAATGATAGCAGACAGTAATATTGTTTTAAGATTATAAAAATTTTTAGGTTATCAAAAAGTTTGACAATAAACAAAAGAAATCTAAATTTTAGGTTATTTGTCAAAAAGGTTAGAAAATATTTGCCAATAAAAATTGTTTGATTGAAAACCGAAAACTTGGTAGGGTAGTAGCACAGACATATATAGCTAGCGAAGCTATATAGGTCTGTGGTAGTAGGTATATCTACTTGTTTATGGATACTCTAGTTAGCCAATATTTATTAATCGGCTGACATAAGGACATAAGGACATAAGGACATGACAGAAATACAGTAGATACAGGGAAAGATTTTGCAAAAAATAAAGTTGTCCAGCTGCTTTTTTTGGTAGATTTTAATAATAGAAAATTAGTAGGCAATGACTGAGCCACTTTTTTGGCACACTAGTTTTTGGCGCCATCTGTTGCTTGTTGCTTGTATCCAATATTGCTCTCGTATCCTCATGACTCTGTCACACATTGGCTAACTAGGGATTCCATAAACAAGGGTAGTATAAAATAATTTTAATAATTTTACAGATACTACCCTACCAAGTTTTCGGTTTTCAAACAAAAAATTTTTATTGGCAAATATTTTCTAATCTTTTTGACAAATAACCTAAAATTTAGATTTCTTCTGTTTATTGTCAAACTTTTTGATAACTTAAAATTTTTTATAACCTTAAAACAATATTACTGTCTGCTATCATTTGTTTTTCACGACTTGCTTCATAATATGTAGATTTTCTTTTATTTCAAATTTCTATAACAACCATAAATATTTATTACAAAATTTTCAGTAGACAACAACAAAAATATTTAACAAAACAATTTATTCCATTTTTGGAAGTTTATATCCATTAGGATCAAATACGCGGTGGCGTCGCTCGTACCGGCGCTGACTTTTTAGACTGCATGTTTTTCTGCCTTCGATCGACCTTGGTTCGAGGCAGGCGCATGCATATATGTCTTTAAAGAAAAACACCGCTATGGCCAAGAGCGCTGGACAAATGTGGGTTCACGGTATTGCTCCTAAATAGCTTTATCCGTGTGATTTACTAATTGTCCTACACTCACTGGGATTACTACGGTTTTCTAGGGTTTTCCGTAGTACTTGAGCGAATGCTATCCTAGTTATATCGGGAAAAAAGTCGGCCCTAGCCGCAAACGGCAACGAAGACAAAATAATAGTAATTGCCCCCCTCCCCCGCACATGTACTTGCTTCTGGGGTACTCCTAGTTTGGAGTATTGTGAGGTTGAGAATTATTATTATTATTATTATTATTATTCTTACTCAATAATATATTTTACCTAACACTATTTTAGCCCTGACGAAGGCCAAAAATATGGCCAAAAGCTTGGTTCATTGTAAAGAATAAATAACTCATAATTTTGGCTGAAATACCCGTTATTTTACTTCATCGATATATAAATACAGCCGTTATTAAAGAAGATCTATTATTATATACCACTATAACCACAATAAATACCATACTAGGTATACTTACTTGAGATGTCATAACTAAAAAAATATAATAAAAGCAAACTATTATTGTCAAATATGTTTGCCGTGTTCAATTCGAAAAGATAAAGGGGTGATGAAAATTTACACATATTTTTATACATTAATTTGTAGTATTAGTTTTATTCAAACTTTCTTTGAGTGCATCACTAACAATGAATACTTTCGAGGAAAATGTGCACTTTTCATGTTAAAGAAATAATTTTCGAAATAACTGAAAACTGAACAATTATTGTCTAAATGGTAATCAGCGAAACAACTGAAAGTTTTAAGTAAAAGTTTTATCAAAAAGGATCTATGTATTTAGGTAAGAATATCGAACACATCTTTTCGAGAAAAATTATTGTTATCATGTAAGGCTAAGACAAATTTAGCTGTTTCATTACCAATTTTTTTTTAATTCATCTATGATGAAGGTATCGGATTTTTCAGATTGATCAATCGATGTAGAATCGTTATGCTGTTTCATATTAATATTTGAACTGGATGGGCGAGATTCAACAGAGGAATTCATCTCCACTAAAAAAATTATATCCGCTAAATGTTTTCTATTAATGTGTTTTTGAAACTGCATAGATTTTGAAACGATTGATTACAACCAATTTTAGAGCAACGAAAAATTGAGTTAGTTGTCAAGTCGTGTTGGCGATAAAATATGTCTAATCATTAACGAAAGTGCTGCAAAATGAGTACGGCAAAATAAATAAAGCATTGCATTGTGAAATACACACCCCACAAAAATTATCGCATCACTCGAATTTTTGGAAGAGTTTGGGGTTATTTTTTCTCTGAACCGTTTGATCGATCTGGGAGTCCTTCCTTTTTTAAACATTAGGTTGATTCTTCAAGAATATTAGTCTCTATGATTCTTTACATGAAATTTAATTTTTGGGTGAATACCGGGTATAGCTGCGTAATATAGGTTTTTGGTTGGAAAATTCGTAACGCCCTGTGGGGTGTACCAGCAATAACAGCCTGCTACAATAAATAACCACTTATATCCTCATCTTTTCGTAACATTTTCTTTTTTTGTTCATTTTATTATCTCTGTTATTAGCGGAGATATACAACAAAAGACAACACTATAACAAGACAGTTTATTAAATCTTTACCAAAACAAAATTAATTTAGCAAGCCTAATTGGGGATACAATAATTAATTAATATCGTGTGCTGCCTCCTATTCCTGTAATTACAGCTTGCTTTCAGTTTCGAAATTACAGGATGAATCACTTCCAATTGACATAAATTCGGCTCACCGACGTAAAGTTATACTTTTTTTTTGTGAAAAACTGATCGAACGGAATTAAACGCCACCTTGTACAATTATCCGAGGAATAGGTATATCTTCGCTAATAACAGAGATAATAAAATGAACCAAAAAAGAAAATGTTAGGAAAAGATGAGGCTATAATTGGTTATTTATTGTAATATGCTGTTATTGCTGGTACACCCAACAGGGCGTTACGAATTTTCCAACCAAAAACCCCCTATATTACGGCAACACCCGGTATTCACCCAAAAATTAAATTTTATTTAAATAATCATAGAGACTAATATTCCTGAAGAATCAACCTATCGTCAGAAGAAAAAGAACATCCGGATCGATTAAACGGTTCAGAAAAAATAACCTCAAACTTTTGCAAAAAATTCGATTTATGCGGTAATTTTTGTGGGGTGTGTATATATGTAAATTAAAATATACCCACCTTTGGAATTTAAACAATAATATGAACTTAAACTTCACTTCAACACAAAACACAAACGTTTCGAAATTCTAAATCGATTTGCGTAACGTAAATAATCATTGTCGCGACGGAACCTCTATTCTTTGAGACGAGACGCCTTCCTTCGCCTATATAATTAAGGAATAGACTAGATAAAATCTTGGGAGTCTTTTGTGAAATTCAGCTCTTATATTTTTTGTCGAGTTTATCAGCCTAATAAACGCATTTATTGGCCCAACAAATGTGTTCAACAGCCAATGAACGTTTGTTGAGTCAACGAACGCGTTTATTGACTCAAAGAAACCGTTACATTAGTTGATGATTAAAATAATTGTGCTAACGTATATACAATAATTGACAATTGTTCGTTATTAATCAACATATTTCGTTACATCGATGTACGCACGTTCATTAATTTTATCGAACTGATTAATTGATATAACGAATATATTTATCAATTAATTCCCAGTATTCCTTGATCTGACCAATATTGTTCATAAATTTACGTAAACGTGCTTGATGTACTGTGATTGTTAGCCCAATAAATAGGATTCATTGGGTCAATAAAAAAATTTATTGACTTGGTAGGAAAAAAGTAATAAACAGTAGTTCGTTCAACCAATAACCTTATTCATCAACCAATGACCAATGATAATTGACTTAACGAATATATTCATTGTGCTAATAAACAAATTTCGATGAATGGTGTTTATTGATATTACGAACAAAATTATTTTCAGTGTACCATTGCTCTAACTATTCTTTGACTAATCTCCTGTTGTACCTACATGAAGACGTCCGACGACTCCCGGACCTTTAAAAAATAC